>OW121744.1:24802798-25045298 GCA_933228675.1 Stomorhina lunata
TTTTTCGAAAATTGACTATTTATAGGAAATTTTTCGAAAATTGACTATTTATAGGAAATTTTTCGAAAATTTACTATTTATAGGAAATTTTTCGAAAATTGACTATTTATAGGAAATTTTTCGAAAATTGACTATTTATAGGAAATCTATTTTTATTCTAATCTATTTTTTTGTGCTTTAACCAACTGTCAGCTGGTAATCAAAACAAAGATTTGTGTGTAATAGTGGGTGCACACCACGCAACGCACATTTTATTCGGATGCATGTTTTAAAAACAGATGGCCAGTGAAATCAAAATAATTTTGTAGGTGAAATCTTAAATGAAATTCGAAATAAGATCATATTTACGAATACAAACGATGTATTTTAAAAATAAATTTTCTAGATTGCATGCATTGCATAGTTTCTATCCACTATAAAGTTCTTTGTTTATAGTTTCTTTAATGCATTTTTTTTAATCACAATATAGAAACAATAGAAACGTATAAATTGTGGTGTTTATGAATTTTTTACCCTTAAATAATGCAGATCAAATGTCTGTTTACACTGGTCAGTAGCTAAATTTACATTTAATGTGTTACAGTAACCCCTTGGCACAAAACTCCCAAACATTTTTTTTTAATTTCTTTCTAAAATGTAAAATTTTTATAGAGGTAGGACCACCTCTATAAAAATTTCAAAATAAAACGTAAAATGTAGTGTTTGCTTTATATTTAGAATTTAAAATGTAAAAATATAACTTTTTATTTTATTGAATTAATAATTGTTTAAAAAATATTATTATTCAATTGTAAATGGATTTAGGTCCGCATTACAAAAATGGAAAATTTTGAATACAATAAAAAATTTAATTGTCATATAAATTTAGGTTTAATTAGATTTTAGTTTAATATTAAAAGTCGGTCTTAAGCGGCAACAAAATAATATTTAAAGCGAAAATAATTTCAAGTGATTAATACAGAAATAATACAATTTTGAATAAATAAAATAAAAATGACAACATTTGTGATAAATAAAAGGACAATATATTTATTCAATTTCACAAAATTAAACAAAGTGAATCGTAAAAATTAATAGGCCACTAAAATATATTTTATTTGCTAAGCAAAATAAAGAGAATCACGAAAAAAGGACTTTTAAAATTAAAAGAAAAAATCCTTTTAAAACTCTTTCTTGGACCCTTTACACTTGCATTTATATAATTTAACTCCCTTTTAAACTGGAAATTTAAAAGTCTATATTAAATAAGTTTAATTTACGAATAAAAAATAAAGGATATCAAAAAGGACTTTTGGAATTAACAACTCCAGCCATTACGAAATAATTAAAATCTCATTGTGAAAATTAAAACGTTTAAAGTTTTAATAAAAATTTGACAAAAGTGTTCAATTGTTTTGTAAAAAATTTAATATTTTTAAAAAATCAAGGATGATAAACAATTTAAAACCCATTAACCTTTAATAGGAAATTTTTCGAAAATTGACTATTTATAGGAAATTTTTCGAAAATTTACCATTTACAGGAAATTTTTTCGAAAATTTACTATTTACAGGAAATTTTGCGAAAAATTACTGTTTATAAGAAATTTTTCGGAAATTAACTATTTAAAGGAAATTTTTCGAAAATTGAATATATGTAGGAAATTTTTCAAAAATTGACTATTTATAGGAAATTTTTCGAAAATTGACTATTTATAGGAAATTTTTCGAAAATTGACTATTTATAGAAAATTTTTCGAAAATTTACTATTTATAGGAAATTTTTCGAAAATTTACTATTTATAGGAAATTTTTCGAAAATTGACTATTTATAGGAAATTTTTCGGAAATTGACTGTTAATAGGAAATTGACTATTTATAGGAAATTTTTCGAAAATTGACTATTTATAGGAAATTTTTCGAAAATTGACTATTTATAGGAAATTTTTCGAAAATTGACTATTAATAGGAAATTTTTCGAAAATTAACTATTTATAGGAAATTTTTCGAAAATTGACTATTTATAGGAAATTTTTCGAAAATTGACTATTTATAGGAAATTTTTCGAAAATTGACTATTTATAGGAAATTTTTCGAAAATTGACTATTTATAGGAAATTTTTCGAAAATTGACTATTTATAGGAAATTTTTCTAAAATTGACTATTTATAGGAAATTTTTCGAAAATTTACTATTTATAGGAAATTTTTCGAAAATTGACTATTTATAGGAAATTTTTCGAAAATTTACCATTTACAGGAAATTTTTTCGAAAATTTACTATTTACAGGAAATTTTGCGAAAATTTACTGTTTATAAGAAATTTTTCGGAAATTAACTATTTAAAGGAAATTTTTCGAAAATTGAATATATGTAGGAAATTTTTCAAAAATTGACTATTTATAGGAAATTTTTCGAAAATTGACTATTTATAGGAAATTTTTCGAAAATTGACTATTTATAGGAAATTTTTCGAAATTTGACTATTTATAGAAAATTTTTCGAAAATTTACTATTTATAGGAAATTTTTCGAAAATTTACTATTTATAGGAAATTTTTCGAAAATTGACTATTTATAGGAAATTTTTCGAAAATTGACTGTTAATAGGAAATTGACTATTTATAGGAAATTTTTCGAAAATTGACTATTTATAGGTAATTTTTCGAAAATTGACTATTTATAGGTAATTTTTCGAAAATTGACTATTTATAGGTAATTTTTCGAAAATTGACTATTTATAGGTAATTTTTCGAAAATTGACTATTTATAGGAGATTTTTCGAAAATTGACTATTTATATATATTTTTTTTTTAAATTGACTATTTGCAGCAGTTCTTTTTCGAAAAATTTTCGATAATTTCTTGGGTATGGTTTACTTCTAAATATATTTTGAATTAACAATAACTTTAGTTGCTGCATTTCTAGGCCAGTTTTATTGAGTTTTATGCAAAAATCATTAATAAGAACTCCAAAAGATGTTGATTACAGAATTTTTTAAAGACCGGGAACTATTTATAACTGGTGGCACAGGTACGTAATTTAGCTGTAAAGATCTTATTATCAAGTTTTCTTATATTTTGATATTATTATTAAATTTATTATTATTAAATTTGTGTACGTCCTTATCTCAATTCTTAGGCTATCTGGGTAAAAGTTTTATTGAAAAAATATTAAGAGATTGTCCGGATGTCTCAAAAATATATATACTAATGAGAGTCAAGAAAAATAAATCACCAGACGAACGAATGAAGGACTTTTCAAATGATTTCGTCTTTGAGCGTTTACATCGCGAACGACCGGGGGCATTTGAAAAAATCATACCCATTGCTGGTGATAGTGTGGAACTGGGAATGGGCATTAGTGCTGAAGATTTAAAACGCATGGAAAATGTAAGCATTATTATGCATGGAGCAGCTAATGTCAGGTACAATTATACACTTTATATTTAGATACATAATATTTATGTAATTTAGTTTTTAATAAATTAATTTATTCCCAGATTTGATAACAATTTGCGTAGTTCCATTTTAATGAATACCAGAGGTACTCATGAGTTATTGAAATTAGCAGTCGAACATTTTAAGTATTTATTGGCATTTGTGCATATTTCTACGGCCTATATCAATCCCTTCATTTTTTATATTGAAGAAAAGGTAATTTTTAACAATAATTAGTAGAATTTTCCAAAAACTGAATATTTATAAGAAAATTTTCAAAAATTTACTATTTATAGGAAATTTTTCAAAAATTTACTATTTATAGGAAATTTTTCAAAAATTTTCTATTTATAGGAAATTTTTCAAAAATTTACTATTTATAGGAAACATTTACTATTTATAGGAAATTTTTCGAAAATTGACTATTTATATGAAATTTTTCGAAAATTTACTTTTTATAGGAAATTTTTCGAACATTGACTATTTATAGGAAATTTTTTAAGCATTGACTATTTATAGGAAATTTTTCGAAAATTGACTATCTATAGGAAATTTTTCGAAAATTGACTATTTATAGGAAATTTTTTGAAAATTGACTATTTATAGGAAATTTTTCGAAAATTGACTATTTATAGGAATTTTTTTGAAAATTGACATTTACAGATATTTTTTCAAAAATTTACTATTTATAGGAAATTTTTCAAAAATTGACTATTTATAGGAAATTTTTCGAAAATTGACTATTTATAGGAAATTTTTCGAAAATTGACTATTTATAGGAAATTTTTCAAAAATTGACTATTTATAGGAAATTTTTGAAAATTGACTATTCATAAAAAAAATTTCGAAAATCGACTATTTATAGGAAATTTTTCGAAAATTGACTATTTTTAGGAAATTTTTCGAACATTGACTATTTATAGGAAATTTTTTGAAAATTGACTATTTGCAGGAAATTTTTCGAAAATTGACTATTTGCAGAAAATTTTTCGAAAGTTGACTATTTATAGGAAAATTTTCGAAAATTGACTTTTTATAGGAAATTTTTTAAAAATTGACTATTTATAGGAAATTTTTCAAAAATTGACTATTTATAGGAAATTTTTCGAAAATTGACTATTTATAGAAAATTTTTGAAAATTGACTATTTATAAAAAAAATTCGAAAATCGACTATTTATAGGAAATTTTTCGAAAATTGACTATTTTTAGGAAATTTTTCGAACATTGACTATTTATAGGAAATTTTTGGAAAATTGACTATTTATAGGAAATTTTTGGAAAATTGACTTTTTATAGGAAATTTTTGGAAAATTGACATTTACAGAAATTTTTTCAAAAATTTACTATTTATAGGAAATTTTTCAAAAATTGACTATTTATAGGAAATTTTTCGAAAATTGACTATTTATAGGAAATTTTTCGAAAATTGACTATTTATAGGAATTTTTTCGAAAATTGACTATTTATAGGAATTTTTTCGAAAATTGACTATTTATAGGAAATTTTTCGAAAATTGAATATTTATAGGAAATTTTTGGAAAATTGACTATTTATAGGAAATTTTTGGAAAATTGACTTTTTTTAGAAAATTTTTGGAAAATTGACTATTTGTAGGAAATTTTTGGAAAATTGACTGTTTATAGGAAATTTTTGGAAAACTGACTATGTATAGAAAATATATCGAAAATTGACTATTTTATTCAAAATTTTTTAAATATTGATTATTTTTATAGGAAATTTTTCAAAAATTTACTATTTTTATAAGAAATATTTCGAAAAAATTTTTCAATAATTTACTATTTTTATGGGGAATATTTAAAAAAATAACTATTTTTATAGGAAATTTTCCAAAAATTGACATTTTATAAAAAAATTTTCAAAAATTTAAGTTTTATAGTAAATTTTTCAAAAATTTATTTTTTCATAACAGTTATATGATTCCCCTGTTGATTGGCGTTCAGCTATAAAAATTGCTGAAACTTATGACGAGGAGACACTTGAAATTTTTAAATTAAAGTAAGTAGTTGCTATTATTAAAATTGGTATATATCGGGTGGTTTTTTTAGAGATCTCTGATTTTAAAAATGATTTAATTTAAATGGTCTTGGCTACCCCAAAAATCGTTCCTACGTTGGGTGCCATTTTAGCATACTCGGAACAACATATCGGTCGGTATGCAAACGTAAAAAATCTTCAATATTGGCGACAAATTGCCCTATAGGCGTTTAATTACACCGCTAAATTGATCGGCCATGATTGTGAAATAAGCTGTTAGTCGAACTCGCCTCCTAAATGACCCTTTGTTTCGCGTACTGTATGGCATGTGACACCGTTTTCATGAAACACATTTCAGTCAAGGCCAGCTCTGCTATTTTGAAAAACCATTACAGCTAAAGAAATTGAACGTATGGTGCGGTTTGTGTTCAGGCGGCATCATCGGCCCACTATCACCGTTAATTCTCTGCTATACCAAACCAATCGTGGCTACAATTGGCTCAAGTTAACTTTTGGTTTTAGCTAGGCAGCACCAAAAGCCAAACAATTCATTTATTACATGTAAAATTTCCGGTAGTGTAACATCTCGATTTGGCAATGTAAATTGGAGCCCTCTTGTTGTGATTTAAAGCCGGTGAATTATTTTCTTTGGGGTCATTTGAAGGACCCAGTTTATCAAAATATATTAAATAAATGTGATGACAATATTAAAGTTCTTTAAGTCCTTGAACTGGAATTATTTAGGAGATACGCTATAGTAAGTAATTTCTTTAAATGGGGAAAGTATTTTCTCTGCCCCTATTCTGCTTATTTTTAACTAAACAACAAGTAAGAAAGTGCCATAGTCGGTCAAGCCCGACCATACGATACCCTTCATTATAAGTTTGTGCTGATGTATGTAACGCAAAGAAATATTTGTCTTAGACCAGTATATATAGTACACCAATAGACTTAGAATCACTTTCTGAGACGATTTAGAGATGTCTGTCCGTCCGTCTGTTTGGCTGGCTGGACCCCCATGTAAACCACGTAATCAAAGTACAGGTCGTAATTCTAAAGATAATTTGATGAAATTTGGCACAAATAATTTTTTTGATAGTGGAAGCATGGCTATTGAAATTCGTCAAAATCGGTCCATTATTTATGGTACCTCCCATAGGTCCCACTTACCGGAATTGATAACAATATCAATATTTTTTTATGAAATTTAAAACACATACTGCTTATGTAGACCAAAAAAACAAATTTCGTTGAAATCGGTCCACATTTGACGATAGCTCCCATACAAACTCTTCTGTCAAAACGCACTAAATGAGACAAAAATCAGTAAAACGCTCGTAAATCTGATGATAATAAGAATTTTGAGTTTATTTTTTGCATACATAATTTTTGTAAAAACTGTAACCAAATTGCCATTTCGAGATAATCGGTCCACATTTGACCCTAGCTCTCATATAAGTCCAAATGACGGAAACAGCTTATATCAGGCATGTCACGAATTCCGTTCGGAATTGAAACCATTCCGTAGTTGAATTCCGATCGAAATGGTTTTAGGTTCTATAGATTCCGAAAAATTTTAAATGTCCAAAATCAGTACAAAATAAGATTTTTTCAATTGAAATTTTCAACTCCATCTTTGTTTTAACAAAAAACACTGATTAATTGAGGAAATTGTTCAAATATTGAATAAACAACTAAAAACATATGAATTCAATTCCACTTTGAAAATAGAAAGTGGTTTCATTCCGAAAATTTTTTTCGTTTTACTTTTTCAATAGAAGCAAAGTGCGGAATTCATTCCACTTCCGAACGGAATTGAGTTCTGTGACATGGCTGTATATATAAGTTTTGAGAAAATGTTTGTATGAAGGCAAAATTTAGTAAATATTTGTCTTTATACAGGAAAAAGAACACCTATGACATTAGTGGTCGGGCTTGACCGACTTTTACTTGTTCTTACTTGTTTTTATCTCATTTAGTGCGTTTTGACAGAAGAGTTTGTATGGGAGCTATGGTCAAATGTGGACCGCTTTCAACGAAACTTAGTATAGTGATTTTGGTTTACATAAGCAGTATATGTTTTAAATTTCATGGAAAAATAATGATATTTGTGGCCAATATATCAATTCCGGGAAGTGGGACCTATGGAAGGTACCATAAATAATGGACCGATTTTGACGAATTTCAATAGCCATGATCCCACTATCAAAAAAATAATATGTGCCAAATTTCATCAAATTATCTTTAGATTTGCGACCAGTACTTTAATTACATGGTTTATATGGGGGTCCAGCCAGCCGTACAGCCGGACGGACGGACTGACATCGCTAAATTGACTTAGAAAGTGATTATAAGCCTATTGGTATACTAAAAGGTGGATCTAAGACAAATATTTCTATGCGTTACATACATTAGCACAAACTTATAAAACCTTTTCCACCTATAGCGGTGAAGGGTATAAAAACTATATAAGATACCATTTGAATAACCTAAATAAATTATATATTACTAACTGAATAGTATTAAAACTACAACTTCTTTTCTTTTCTTATATACCTTCAGATACTCTAAATATTATCCCAATGCCTATAGTTTTACCAAAAATCTTTCGGAACAAGTTGTAGCTGAATTTGTTGATAAATTGCCAATAACCATTTTGCGCCCATCAATTGGTAAGTTGTATATATATTTTATAATATAATAAATTCCTTATAAATTGTTTATATATGTATATATATATATTTATATATATATATATATATATATATATATATATATATTTATATATATATATATTTATATATATATATATATATATATATATATATATATATATATATATATATATATATATAAGTATAAGTATAACTATACAAGTAAGAAAGTATTTGAGTCGGTAAAGTTTTGAAATGAAAAAAAAAAAAAATTTCTAAAATACAAATATCATGTTCTGAAATATAATTGGAAAGTTCCGAAGTTCAAAAGAAAAATATAAATACAATTAATAAGTTCCTAAAAAAAATGTAAAAACTATAAAGTACAATTGAAAATTGTAAAACATAATTACAAAATTCAAAATTGGGTCTATTTTTTCAAATTTCAGTTAAAGGTACGAATGACTAATTTTTCGTACAAAAATTCGTCATTAAAAATAGAATAAATGGGTTTATATGAAAGTGCTCGCAACAACGAAAGATGAGAAAATAGTATTTGCCCTGAATTGTCTTTTCCCATTAAAAACAAATTAACTTCCAAACAACCCAATTTTATGACTAAATCTGTTAATTCGAAATGCAACAAAGCAACACCTGTCTCTAAAAGGCAATATACAATTTCCTTAATCCTAGACAAAATTACACAGTGCAACAGGAAAAACCAGCCTCAACAATTCCAATGGCAAATGAAAGTTGACTATGAAGCAAAATTCACAGTCAAAGGGTTTTGAAAAGTTAGCTTGAATTTAATTTTTATGGCCTCTTGAAGTTGGTCCTTTTTTGACAAAAAATTTTAATGAGTTAAATTAAAATTTTTCGAACACGTACTAAACCACACCATCTCCGAATTGGATGAAATTTGGTATATACATTCTCCTAACTCATACAATTTCTAAAGTTTTAAAAAAAATTTTGATTTCTACTTATGTAACTTTCATGAAAGTTAAATGTAAATATTTAACTTTTCTTACTTCCTAATTAAATATTCTAGTCGTACATTCAATGTTGGAGCCAGAACCGGGTTATATTGATAATCTAAATGGTCCAATGGGTCTATTAGTTGCCATCGCCATGGGAATGTCACAGGTAACATACTGCAATAAAAATTTGATAATGGGCCTATTACACGTCGACCTCATAACAGAGTTTACAATTGTTGCAACATTTAAACGCGGTATTGATACAATTAAGTAAGTTTTGTTTATTTAAACTTTAAATTTGTTTATTCTATTTATTTTATCTAAGTTCCAAAGAACATTTACTGGAAATAAGGAATTTCACCCCGGGAAAATTATACAAGTTCAATTTGGAGCAAAGCACTCACATTTTTATGAATCACGCAAACAAAGAACCATTTGAGAAGAGTTTATGGGCTCCTAATGTTTGTATGACCACCAATTATTTTATATTCATTTTGGCAGTAATACTCATAAATATACCAATGGCTCTAGTGTACGATGCGCTATTGGCGTTATCTGGAAAGGAAACAATGTAAGGTTTTTTTTTGAGATAAGAACTTATTTAAAAATTTTGATTATAACTTAGGGTTATGAAATTGACTCGAAAATATGTTTACGCCTCGAAAGCCGTTGGAAGTTTTGCTATAGACTTCTATGATTTTGAAAATAAAGGCATGTGGGAACTTTTTGACTACAATCCAGAAAACGAAAGGTATGTTTTTATTAAATGTAACATTTTGTATTATTTAAATGTGAAATTTTTTCCATATCTTACAGACACATATTTGCAAATATGTACCAAATTATCGATAAAGATTTTTCTGAAACCATGAGAGGTGAGTAGCAAATATATCGGATACAAAAAATTATTGACATAGTTTTTAAAATAAAAAAAAATAGGCTTAATAGTTGGCTTATTAAAAAAAATCAATAAATTCAATATCAAAATAGGCCCAAATTTCCGAGTTATCCCTATCCCTAGCTATGCTATTTTAAATTACAATCAATACCTTAAAAGTTTATAAAAGGGGATAAAAACCGGGAGCGGTTTTTATATGAAAGCTATAGTCAAATTTGACATAATGACCAAAAGTTGCATAAAACTTCTCTGTTCTAAATTTAGTTGTCATAAATATTAAAATTTTATTAAATTTATCAGCATAAATGTAATTCCCGGGGCAGGGTTATATGGGCTTTTTACTGACAGACAGACGGACATAAACCCTCATTTCTTTTGGAGCTATGGTCAAATGGTGACCGATTGTGACAAAATTGCACACTGACTGGCATTGATATAACACTTCCTTGTGCTAAATTAAGTGGTTATATCTGTTATAGCTTTAGATTTATTGACATTTAATATTAAGGAATTTAAGTGTATTTTAGCTGAAATTTAGGCTGTTTCCGTAAGTTTTTGGTATGGGAGCTATGGCTAAATATGAACCGATTTTGATGAAATTTTATATGCTGCCTAGGGCTTATGTAAAACTTATGTAAAACTTCTATATACCATCATAGCTATTATAGTTTGTTATTTATTAGCAAAATAAAAGATTAGCCTAGGTGAGGTTATACGGGAGCTATAATCAAATGTTGACCGATTTTGTCCAATTTCAATACCAAAATTTTCTCAGAGATGAATGTTTTTACTAAGTTTCAATGAGCTAGCTCCTTTCGTTTATGTGTTATTGTGATTTCAACAGACAGACGGGCAGACAGACGGACACAGCTTAATCGTCTTAGAATTTATAAGGATTCAGAACATATATCGTTTTTGGTTTTTGAGCCAATATTAAGGAAATTACAAACGGAATGACAATCTCAATATACCCCCCATTCTTTTTGATGGTGGGTATAAAAATGCTATTTAAAGACCTCTACTGTTAGGCTTGAGATAAGGTTGCGTTGTCTGTGGCGAGGTAAAGAAACCAAGCATTCATTGTCATAGGTGGCCCATGTTTGCCTGGATATTGAACAAGTGGTTTTCAAGGACCACGTGTTCTGCGCTGATCCGAAGAGAAGTTGCCTAAATACAGATTTGCAGGCGGATTTACGGGTAATCCCGTAAATTGATCGGATTTAGCAAGTCTGTCCGCAGTGAAGTTACCAGGTTTGTGGCTGTGCCCGGGTACCCAGAAAAGTTCGATATTGCAATGTCTCGCCATCTCATTAAGAGATGCCCGGCATTTACGGGTAAGAACAGATGTCGTGTGGACATTAGATAGAGATTTTATGGCAGCCTGACTGTCGATACAGAAGCGAATATCCCTGTCGTATATTCAGTAGTGTCTTATCCATTTGGCAGCTTTTTAAAACATATTTCCTTCCCTAATAGTGGGATGAAGAAGTCCCACCCCTCGCCCCTCTTTGACTTCGATCCGTCCGTGTTTATCTCCAAACAGCTGTCATCAAGGGATGATGGGTCTCCAAAAATAGTTACAGTAAAGGATTTATCAAAGAGTGGGGTGGATATGCAGTAGTCAATGTTGTTAGGGATATTTATGATTTTATCCAGAATAGTGAAGTGTCTAGTTTGTACCTTACTAGAAACTAATTTGATCCTAATGCCTCTAACAACTAAGTCAATACAAAGTAAATAGTGGTAAAGTCTAATGGTATGGTATGCAAGTAGTACTCTCTGTCGTCATTTACTGCAGGGTTGAGCCTAAAAAATTTACGAATGTTTTAAAATTAACACATAAAAAATAAAAAATTATTTTCATTGAATTTTAAAGACATCCCAATGTGCATGTTATATTATATCTGTGGATTGGTTTTAAAAGGGCCAATGTCAACTTTATGCTGTTTTGAGTTAATCATTGCACTTTTATATGACTCCAACAGCTAGTATCTAATCTTACTCAGAACAGATTTATAAATGTTTATCTGGGAAATGTTACCATGAATTTATATGGAAAATAAAAACTTTAAATACAATTTTCTCAAAACTATTTTGGTTTGACATTGTCCCTTTAGCATTTTTTTTTTAATTAACTTAAATTTAAAAAAAATATATATATAAATAATTTGATATGTATATTAACATTAACTACTTTCTTTTATATTTCTTAGAGCTACGGGATGGCGTAAAAAAATATATCTTTAAAGAACCAATCAAATCAACACCTGCCACTAAGAGACGACATAAAATTTTATTAATTTTAGATAAAATCCTAACATTTTCTGCATTTTGTTTAGTGATTGTAGTGTTATGGAAATTAGTTAATTAAATTTAAGAGATTATTTTTTCTATTGTAGTTTAAGGGGAATAAAATAATATTTTAAGTAATAAATTTGTTTATTTTAATAAAATGTTAATATTTAATATTATATATGAATGAAAACTTAATAAATTACAATTGTAATTGGTAAATTTTAACCAAAAAATCTTCGCCGCAGCTAGCCAAATGGAACGTATTGTTAACGCTTGATCTGGGCCTAAATTGTAGCCTTTTAACGGTTAAATGATGAGCTTGTCTGGAATTATATAAAATATTTTTAAGATTAGGTTTGTTTCTTTTTTTTATAAAAACAAACACTAAGAGACATTTCTTAAAAGTTTTTTTTTTAATTTTAGAGGGTCTAATATGTGATTGGATCAAATATAGACCGTTTTTTACGGAATTTCACTCGCTTACTATGTTCTCAAAAGACTTATCTGTGCAAAGTCTGATTCTTAAAGAATTTGGTACAATATTTTGTCAGTAAGGAGTGTTCCGAAAAAAATTTGGTGTTGTTTGGTGTTAAAAAAAACCTAACTCGTGCAATATAAATATTCTAAAATATTAAAATACCATACAAAAAATTATCTGTTGTATTATTATTTAAATTTATATGGTGTTTTCGGAAACCTTTTCTGTGTTCTTCAATTCCATTTTACAAGAGCCCAATACCTTTTTATAGGCCGAAGTTGTGGGCAGTTTGATTTGCCTCCGAATCGGATAGACAGACATTGTTGGGTATAATTAAATAAAAAAATAAATAAATAAACTTACGTTTTATCAAGAGCCAACAGCAAAGTAAATTTTCCATTAAATTGATAGACTTGTATCAGACCGCTTTCACAACCCAATGCTAAAATGTATGAACCATTCGTATGTAAATTGTAAGCAAATGCAACAGCAGTTATAGATTCATTTTTAAGTTCTAAACTTTCTAAAGCCTTCCAGCCATTAAGAGAGCATTTGCTTTCAACAGCTTCATTAGATTTACACCATATAGCTAATTTTCCTTCTCTGGAGGTGGTAGCAAAATACAGACTGTCATGAGACCAATCGCAGGACCATATAATACGTGTATGTACACCATTCGTTTTATCTGTACAGGCTGTTAAGGCAAATGAATTTACTTTAGTACTTTCATTTTCCTGTTGTTGTAGTTCAAATAGGGACCATCTGCGATCACGTGAAACTGACAGAAGATATTGTCCATTGGGTGAAAAACGCATTTGTGTTACAGTCAATTGATGTCCGGATAATTTTTGAATTTGCTTCCATGTGGCTGTATTCCAAAGTATAATTTGGGCGTGTTCGACATTTGTAGACTTGCAGGATGAGGCCAGTATAGTAGCATCTGGGGATGAGGCTAAGGCATAAATTTCATAGCCATGTCCATAAAGTTTTTGTACTTCTGGCCAAAGAGTATTTTGCATAAGCATTTCTTCTTGTGGTGGGGCATTTAAGGTGATGGGTGTAAAATAATTTTCTGGGTATTCATCTTTAACGTGTCGCTCTTCTGAGGCTGGATTTTCTACAGTATATACAGCTTTGTTTGATAAACCTAAAGATGGTACTGAAGCTCCCTTGGGTAAGGCTAAATATTAAGGTTTAATATGAAATTAATGAATAATATTAAATAAATAAAAATAATATTAATTAAAAGGCTGTAGAATACGATAATTCTTTACCAAAGCATCACTAATTTTTACGAATATTAATTTTTTTTTTTATTTAAGAGTAACAAACTATGTATGTATGTATATTAGGGTGACAATTTTTTGTATGAAGGAAAATGATTTTTCGAATTTTATAACTTTTCTACGGAACCATTTAACCCATTTTTCCCCATACAAATGGGCTCTTAAACTTTGGACCCGGTGCGCGCCCATAGAGCGTTGTCCGATTTGGCCCAAACTTTCAGATCGAAACTTTTAGACCTAGTGTCACAATATTCCGTAGAAAAATATTTGAAATCAAAGAAAATATAATTTTCCTGTCACCCTAATGTATATGTATTTACATTTTTGCTTTGACATGGTACCGATTATCGCATTTCCACTATTTATTATAAATACTTACATTCCAACAACTGATCACCTTCTTTGTCCTCCTCGGCTTTAGTAATACGCCTAAAATTCTCTATAAAGTTAGCTGAAGCTTGAAAAGTTCTAACAATCTTTTCCTCAGCACCACTGGCAAACTTATATCTCGACAATAAGGCTAGAGCCTGCATGTCATAACCATGCACCTGTGGCCTTGCCAACTCATGCCAAGTTTCCGTATCATCATGACGCCAAGGAGCATGTATACGTGTTGTCTGATCTGCTGAAACACTCATAACATATTCACCTTGAGGTTCCCAAGCTAAATCGCGCACTTCGCCAAAATGACCACCTACATTTACCTGTGGCAACCATATAGCCTCATTTTCTTCAGACTGTTTCCATATATGAAAACCACCTTGATAGCTGTGACCAAGTATAGATTTACCATCGCTGCTAAATTTTCCACCAAAGAAACCCAGGGAATTGCCACCAACTTCACCCAAACGTACCTTTTCCATCCATATGCCACCTTCATCTTGAGAAGACTGCCATATAATTAGGGTTTTATCGATTGAAGCGGAGAGTAAACTCAAAGTTCTGTCTGCAGCTTTAAACCAGTTGACGCCATATACCCAATTATCATGACCATACAATACGGACTCCAAACTTATGGCGTACCATGAATTATCGCTTAGTTGAAGAATTTTCTCCTCCACTCTTATTTCACCAGTAGCTTTATCTAATAAATTGAAAATATCGACTTTGTTGTTAAGGACTTGTTCTTCAGTCCTAGGAGCAATACGCCACAAACGTATAAAATTGTCTTGTGAAGAACTGGCCAATAGCAAATCTTCTCCCTCATAAACAAAATCTAAGCCACGTACCCAATCTTCATGGCCTATTAGTTTATGTACGGGCTGAAATTTTATTTCATCAGATTGTTGTTGATTAACATCATTTGCCCATAGAGCTACACTTTCATCATCCGCTGAAAAGGCCAATAGTATTTGTTCGGACTTGGGCAACAACGTTAGTCGAAGAGTGAAGCAATAACCCGTATTTAGTAATATAGTTTGCTTGCAAGAAAGATCTTTAGTGGCTTCATTGAAAGACCACAATTTAATGGTGGAGTCTGCCGCAGCCGTCGCAAACAACCAATCCCCATTCGAACGCTGCAAACCATCTACTGCATTAACACCACTTTCATGCCCCTTTAATTCAAAACTCTTGACATCATCTGGATTCTGCATATCCCATAAAATGGCCAATTTGTCATCTGAACCGGACAAACAATAAATTTCTTTGTCTTTTTGAAAAGATTTCAACCATCTCACGGTGTTGACTCTTTTTGAATGCTTGACATAGGTATGTGTAATTTTAGCTGAATATTCCTTAAAGTTTGTAGTAAATTGCACATAATTTAGGCCGGTATATCTCAAAGTAAAGAAAAAGTAACATTACCTGAGGATTATATATAGCTACGGCATTACACGCTCCAAATACAACCAAACCATTATTACCCCAGTCAGCACTTTCTGTTGTTCGATTGCATCCAACTGAAGTGTAAATATTTTCAGCACTCATTATATTTTAATAAAAATATTAAATTAAAAGAATAATCAAATATCACACGTGTGGTTTGTTGACATGAAAACAAAATGAATCAGCTGTTGTAAATGTAGCCAAGGTTGTCAAAACTAATAGATACCGAAAGTTACAACTGTTATACTTAAGATCTGAGTTACCAGATGTAATGTCCAGAAAGTTTAAACTGCAGGTATATTTTGCTCTATTCGTTATTTTAGCTCTAGCTATCATAATTAACGAGAAAATTGAGTTTAAAGTTTTTTATAAAAAAAAATTAATTTTGGGTCTAAAAAATGAGTGATCACAGAAATGGCTCTAGATATCATAATTAACGAGAAAATTGAGTTTAAAGTTTTTTATAAAAAAAATAATAAATAAATTTTTGGTCTAAAAAATGAGTGATCACAGCATTTGGTTATTTTGGCTCTAGCTATCATAATAAACGAGAAAATTGAGTTTAAAGTTTTTCATAAAAAATTTCATTTTTCCATTTTTGGTATAAAATATGAGTGATCTCAAAATTTCGTATATTTCATAATTAATAATAATAATAACATTTTGTATAAATCATGAAATAAATATTAAAGGAAGTGCCACTTTCTTTTTATTTTGTAAACATTAACCATTTGACAAGAAAGAATATCTGAAGTTTACTCAAAAATGAGGCTACCTTACTTTAAAAAAAGAAAAATCCCATTTACACTCAGAAAAAAATGAACTAGAATTTAGAAAATTTTACGTAATTTGAGGAAAACATAATTGTCGTATGGCGTCAAAACCATATTTTACAGCAATTAAGTAAAAAATTCCTCTATTTCACTTGTAGTGTTTGGGGAAACTAAGTAAGTTAAGTTTTTGACATGTTTTCAAAATCTATCGAGTCCTTCTCTAAACTTTTGGGAACACAAGATGTGAATATTATCTCAAACGTCTCAACAGTTTGATCGTAAATCGTTATTCAGTAAAACACACGAAATATTTTTTAATTTAATGATATAATTGAGATCTTATGTGTTTTAGCATCTACAAAGCTACAAACTACAAATTTTATTAGACTATTTATTGAAAATATTAGTTATTTTAAGCGTTATTATTTTTTTTTTTTCAAACTACACATTTTAGTTTACAAATTTCCATAAAATAATCTACGAGTGTGGCAACGATCTGTGTAATATTGACAAAATATACAAACTCCAAAGATATTCTTTATAATCAAAAATTTTGAAGTGGCACTTCCTTTAATATTTATTTAATGGTATAAATCATAATTAAAGAGAAAATTGAGTTCAAAGTTTTTATATAAAAAATTTCGTTATTTTTGCTCTATCATTACTTTTTTATATAAATAACTTCCATTCCTGATTGAGAACGTTGCCTGATGATAAACAATTTGTATACTTTTTGTATTCAGTCAGATCTGGCATCCTTTTAAAAAAACTGTCATACTGTTTCATTCATATTCATTTCAGCTAAATTATTCGTGTTACAAAAATTTCTTCTCTATTAAAACTCACCCTGCAAAACATTTCTAAATTTTTGAAAAATATTACATAAAAAAATGGTACAGAAAAGTAATCCTGCTGTAAGCTTCTTCAAAAGCATCTATCACAATGAATTTCAATGGTAAGTTGAAAAAGAATAGTCACTTTATTTTTTGAAAACTAACCTCATTTTCATGTTTTTCTTTTTTTTATTTAAAGGTCTGTTGTGAAAAGTTTTGGTTTATTTTTTTTGGGAGTACGAATTGCTAAGGAATTTGTGGGTGTTGAATTAATGCCAGCCGTTCACCATTAATCCGCTTTTATATGTTAATCCCTTAGTTTAAGTATGAAACATTAAATTTTGTTTTAGAATATGTGTCAACATTTTTATTAAAAATGTTACAAATTTACTAAAAAAAACAATACATTTCCTAATGTGGTCAGTTGGATTATAAATTTTGAATTCTAGTATTTTTTACACCTTAAGCATATCTTTGATTTTATCATTATTTACATCAATTTCGGTAATTAAACTTTGTGCCAAATTCTGGGGAGTGATATCTCGTTTAAGGAAATTTGCCACAAGTTGGCGCGAAGGTACACCACCTCCATGTGCCAAAACCTCTTGGCGATATTTTTCGCCAGCTTCTCTATTAAAGGGATTCTCGTTAAAGTAGTTTTGCCATATCCATGAGGCAATAGTTTTCGATATAAGGTAGGAATAGTATTTTGCACCGTAGCCAACCAAATGAGAAAATCTTAACTGCCAAGCCTGAAACATAAAATAAAACTAGCAACTTTTAAGTATATTACTAAATAGCTTACCGTATCCTCCACATATGGCAAACTATAATAATCCTTTTGTACGTTTTTTAAGGTTTCCGTGGTAGTTGAACCATGTTGCAAGGGATCCCCATGATATCTTTGATCCAATGCTGAATAGAAAACCTGTAGTTGTGTTTCACTGGCCGAAAATAGGTTCTTCGAAGCACATAACCTTTGTAACATATCCTCGTCCATTGGTTTGTGAGTTTGAAAATGTTTAGCAAATGTACGCAAAACACGAGGATCACTCGCAAAGTATTCCATTAACACTGAAGGCACTTCAGCGAAATCTGTTGAACATCTAGTACCGGTCACGTGTTGATATTCTGTACGTGCCAACATTGAATGCATGGCATGACCCATTTCATGAAATAGATTGTCTACGCGTGAGGGTGATAGTAGTGTTGGTCCATTCCAGCGAGGCTGAGGTAGATTAAGCATTACCACCACTATGGGCTGTTGATAAGAACCATCGGCCAATAGCTTGCCACCTTGAATGGTGAAATGACAATCTTGATTTGGTTTGCCATTGCGTTCAAAGAAATCACAGTATATATAACCCAGTAAACCTTCCTTTTCATGCACTACCGACAGCTTATAGATATCATTATGCCAGGATTCTCCAGGTTCCATTTCGGTGTTTTGCAAAGAAATACCATAGAGGGATTGCATTAGATTATCCAAACCTTGCATACAACCGCCTAAGCTAAAGTAGGGCAAAAATTCATCAGCACTGGCATTCAAAGCATTACGCTTCATTAGAGAAGTGAAATATGGCGTGTCCCAGGCTTCTAAAGTAGACTGAGGATTACGGCTATCTTTACGTTTCATTTTTTCCATTACTCGAAAATCAGCATCTGCCCTAGGTCGCAATTCTTTGGACAGTACATCAATGAACTCTTGCACCATTTCGGGATGCTCTACCGTGCTGGCATTCAAAGCACGATGGGCATAAGTATCAAAACCACAAGTCTTGGCTAAAGCGTGACGACATTGTAGTAAATCAGTAAGTAGTTCCTCCTGTCTTGGGGTGGGATAGAGGTATAATCGGTAGGCTGCTTCGCGAGCTTGAGCACTAGCTGAATTTGTAAAGAGCCCAGAGACTAAAACATGATCTCCTTCAGAAGGAAAGTAAGTTTTAATTGAATCTGGTACTTGACCTTTTGGAAAGGCAGTAGGTTGTACAGCACCATGCATAAACTTCTGACCCAATTGCAAGATATAATCATTTAAACGCACTACCTTATTGCGTTCATTATCCTTAAGATGAATACCCGATTGTTCGAAGTCAAATAAAAACAGTTTAGCCACATGTTTGTCAACGTCCGTGGTCTCCAGCAGATCACCCTCTTCCACAACTTTACGCAAGGCCACATAGATTTCTTTATGAGTATTTAAATGTTCTACTATACCACTAATACTAATGCAGGCATCTTCTGCAGCCTGAGCATATTTAGTTTGTGGATGAGCTACACGTATAAATTCAGATAAATCGGCTACTTTACACAATGAATCCGAAAGTTCATCAAACACTTTGACCATTTTACGTTGTCGATTGCCGGAAATTGCTTCCTGTATGAGATCTTCTGTTTTATTGGCCACATTATCTTTGAGCAGAAAAAAACCCTCATGGTTACGTAGCTCCGGCATGCAAAATAGACCCTAAATGGGATATTATTAATACATATATAAAGTAATATAACAAATTGCATTTATTACCACTTCATTACGTGTAATGTTTATTTTCTTATATGGCAGTGAATTGAAAGTAGTGGCTAATGGAGTCCATGTTGATACCGATTTACTTAAATGCCAATTTCTCAGGCTTATTCTGGATAAACGTTTACCCAATAATTTCATTTTTGTTGAAATTAAAAAATTGCAATTCTTACAAATGCAAACAATAAAAAGAACATTGACAATTCATCAGCTGCTTTTGTTTACATCAAAACAGTGTTGCTTTTTTTAGTACATTCTCTTCTGTACTCACCATGAAGTGATAACAAGGAAAAAATCTACCGCAAATACGAAATAAATTGTGTTGTTGTTGCTTTGTTGTTTTCTTTTTAATGTAATGCTTTTGTTTACTTTTGCCTTGTTGTTGTTTCTAAAATTTTCGTTAAAATCGTACATTACTAGGCTAAAAAACTGCTTCTTCCATTTGAGTGCTTTTTGAAAATTATGAGTTAACAACAAAATCAGCTGTTTTTGTCATTAATAAACTGTCAAATAAAATAAAAGTTTTGTCGATATTTAAAGAAAAGCTATAATTTTTTAAGAAATCTATAAATCAATTAACAATCGTCTATAAAAAGTATTTGCTGTAATGGCAACATATTCCAATCCCCACTGGTTACTTTGTCATATACGTAACTCCTTCATTTCGACTGATGACACGGGTATGTGTGAGACCGTAATGGTCAGCGATGATCTACCCAAACATTATCTGCAAAAATACCAAGGAAATGGTATGACGCGTAATATGCAGCAGCAACAGCAAAGGCGATCAAACACTGCTGGACAACCACAGCCAACGCCAATGCAACATCGTAACCATGATCCGGTGTTGCAAGAAGTCGATTTCGTTTGTTATCCTGGTCTTGACCAAAGTGATGACGAGGACGTTGACTTAACAGCACAATCATTTGATATTCAAATGTATCCTGAGGTGGGTGCTCATCGTTTCCGTTCAAATACGGCACAAAAACTGGAAAAAATGGATATAGCCAGACGCAAAGCAGCAAAAACAAAATGTGTCAACTATGATGATGAAATTGTACAGCCAGAACGTAGTGACTTTTTTATACGAAAACCCGTTGTAGCCAAACAGGAGACCTCCATGCAACTAAATGAGACGGTTAAAAGTAAACTTTCGCTACAATTGGCCAATAGTCCTAAGCAAGTACAAAATAAATTTCATGAATATGCAAAATTTGATGGCACTTCACAGACGGGAGTACAAACGAAGCGTATCAATATATTTTTGAGTATGCTGCCGGAAAAGGAGCGGAATTATCCTATAAAAATATGTGTTCTTTCCCATGCCAAGATATCAGATGTAAGTAAATTAACTCTAACTTAAAATTATTAATCAAATGAAACCATTTAACTTCTAATGACAGATTACATTATGCTTATTTATTTGTGTTAAATAATTAGGAGCGCATTTTAAAATCCTAAATATCTCTCAAGCTATTAGAGATAGCGTAGTACAGTAATCTTAAGTAGTTTTCGAATGTGTAAAAATCTTTTCGATATGTTTATATTTACGAATGTTATACGTACCAATAGATTTAACATACAATGGTGCTCAACTTTGCGATCATTTTAATCTAAGGGCTCGATATAGACGATATTCCTTAAACTAAATCCCAGTGTTATTCTATATTTATTTTACTCCTCATCTTTTACAGGTTATTGGCTTAGTATGCTACAAGGCTACCGTTGAATTTCCTAATCTTCCGCTCAAATCTGTACGCCATTATGGTTTGTATATGACTGAAGACAATGATGACTTAGATGATTTTCCGCCTTTAGATCATCGGGAGCCATGTTCCAAATTTGGATTTTCACATTTAACATTGGCCGAACGAAGACCTCTGAATGAGTATGGTGCACCAACTAAATCCATGACTTCAGAGGAAGAAAAATCTAGATTAGCGGCAATGGCCCTACATTCCCTTAACTGTTCGGGTGTAGGCGCGGATGGATTTCATAGTCCCGAAGACAAAGATGAGACTGATGGCAGTAATAATGCATTTGGTGCTGAAGGTCGTGTTGATGATTTGGAAGCACGTATTCTAAGTCAAGATGACATGTTGGAAGCTCCCGTGTATAGAAGTTACAATTTGCATATTATAGATAAGAAATTCTTTAAAACTGAAGTATCGCTGGGTATATCCGGTGATCGTATAGAAATAGATCAACAGAAAAATGCCAAATTCTGGACAAAACAAAGGGCTGTTACATATCCCATAGATGCGGTAGCTCACTGTGAAATAGTCGAAAAGCGTACAATGAAAGCAGTATTGCGGATTTGGCTAAAAACTTCCTCTGCCATTAGCTCTAATACATTTAGCGACAATAAAGCTTCACTTTCAATACCTGCCTATTCACCGACAAGTCCCGGTCATTATCCGCACTTCTCATCGCCATTTAATTTCTTAAGTAGTTCTAGCAGCACATCTTCATCATCACAACAAATACGCTTTAAACACTACGACTTTGAGACCACTGTTCCCATGGCGGAACAAATATTTAAAAAACTATTTTGTATTCTTGAAATGTGTCCCTCGGATGTTCGAAGAGAATTTTTACAAGTTAAACAGCGTAAATTGCAAAAAAGTCAAGCAAAGAAACATCTAAAATTGTAGTATCTAGATTTTTATATAAAATGCTATAGGTTTTTAAGATATTCCTGCACTGCTGGCCAATATTAATAATATCACTAATTTGTTTAAATTAGCTTTAAGCCAGTCAACGGAATGAAGCTCTATGAACTGCAACAAATTACAAAGGGCTTCATTATATAAATAAATTTCTATTTTTCGTTTTGTTCTATTTTTATTAATTACATACAAGTACTATATCTATTTAATAATACCAATATTCTATATAGAGTTTAAGACTTATCTTATTTTGTCTATTTTTTAATGATTATTATAACATTTAAAATTAAATTATATTTTTATCTATAAGTTACTTTTTATTTTATATCTCTAAGACATTTTCTTACTCAATTAAATCTTTAATAAATAAAAAACATATTAAAGAAATTGCTTTAAAATTGCAAACAATATGTTTGTTCCCGTACTCTAGCGAAACTACCCAAAACAGTCCGAAGTTGTCAGAAATTACTCAAAAAACGACAATTTGTATTGAAAATTTTGTATGGGAACACTTTTGGGTAAGTTTGGGTTGTTTCGTTAGAGTACGGGAACAAACATAATATTTTCAAATTAAACAAAAATTTAAAAAGGTTTATCAAAATCTTGGGACATCAAACATTTAATTAAAAAGTTTTACTGTAGTGTACTGCATAAGATCCCAATTCATTACAATTATTTATTATTGTAATAAATAGTTTTTTTGATAAAACCAAAAAAATGTTGGTGGGAAACCTTTCCTCGACGCGTTTCGATGGTTGGTTAGACCATCTCATCAGGAGGATTATCCCTAATTCTAGACAGAGCGAAAGCCACACTATATATGTTATATTGAGGGACAAAATAAATACGAATTATTATTGTGTCCAACAAATATAAACATAAAGCGTAGATTATCATCCGAACAGAAAATTATTTACCATTTATTGGGGCAAACATTTGAAGTTACCCAAACTTATCCAATTGTGTTCCTGTACACAATACTGGTTCGAGTCTTTGCTAAACTGTGAGATCAATTTCATTTCATATGATACCCAAAATTACACAGACATTTCCTTCGAGCCACTTTATTTGTGTTTCTTTACTTTAACGAAACAAACCAAACGTACTCAAAAGTGTTCCCGTACAAAATTTTCAATACAAATTGTTGTTTTTTTCTGGTAATTTAAAATAAACAATTTGTTTAAAAACTTGGAATCAACAGTTAAACAAAACGAAACTATAGTAGTACGTCTGTTTTTTTTTACTTTCTGGGTGAGTTTGGACAAATGAGAGAAATTTAGAAGTTACTCTCTCAAACTATAAAACTTATACAAAAGTACACAAAAAGAAGAACACATAACACCAAAATTTAAGTCCACAATTTGAAAATTTGAAAAATATTCAAAACAAATGTTTTTAATAAAAATTTTTCAAACAATAGTTGTGTTACCGTACCTTAACGAAACTACCCAAAACCAGTCCGAAGTTGCCCAAACTCACCCAATCGTGTTCATGACTCTGTTTTTGGTTTAAGTCTTTACAAAATTGAGAGTGTAATTTCATTTCCCATTTTACTCAAAACTACACACACTTTTTCTTTGAGTATGTTTAAATAACAAATTATTTTCTTATAAAACAAAAATTATTTTCTTATAGAAAAATTTTCGTTAAAAATTTTACTTACAGAAACATTTTCTTTAAAAAATTTTTGTTATAGAATTTTTTAAATAGAAAAATTTTCGTTACAAAGTTTTTCTCTAAGAAACATTTAAAAACGGAAATTTTTCTATAAGAAAAATTTTGTAACGAAAATTTTCAATATTTTTCTTATAAAATAATTTTATTATTTTTCTCAATAAAATAATAAAAGAAAGATTCAATAAAATAATAATTTTAATAATATAAAAATTTTTGTTGTAAAATTTTTTCTTTTAAAAAATTTTATGACAAATACATTTCTATAAAAAAATGTATAACGAAAATCTTTCTATAATAAACATTTTATAACGAAAATTTTTCTATAAGAAACATTTTATAACGAAAGTTTTTCTGTGAGAAAAAATTTATAATGAAAATTTTTTTTATAAAAAAAATTTTCTTTATTTCTTATTAAAAAATTTTTTATATAAAATTTTGTAATGAAAATTTTTCTATAAGAAAAATTTTTTAATGAAAATATTTCTATAAAAAAAGCTTCATAATGAAAATTTGTCTACAAGATAAATTTCATAATGAATATTTTTCTATACGAAAAATGTTTTCGTTATAGAATTAAAGAAAAATTTCCTTTAACAAATTTTTTTATAGAAAATTTTCTTCATAAAATTTTTCTATAAGAAACATTTTTGAACGAAAATTTTTCCATAAGAAAAATTTTTCTCTAAGAAAAATTTTTCAACGAAAATTTTTTTATAAGAAAAATTTTTTAACGAAAATTTTTCTATAAGAAAAATTTTTTAACGAAAATTTTTCTATAAGAAACATTTTTTAACGAAAATTTGTCTATAAGAAAAATTTTTTAACGAAAATTTTTTCTATAAGAAAAATTTTTTAACGAAAATTTTTCTATAAGAAAAATTTTTTAACGAAAATTTGTCTATAAGAAAAATTTTTTAACGAAAATTTGTCTATAAGAAAAATTTTTTAACGAAAATTTTTCTATAAGAAAAATTTTTTAAACTGTGAGATCAATTTCATTTCATATGATACCCAAAATTACACAGACATTTCCTTCGAGCCACTTTATTTGTGTTTCTTTACTTTAACGAAACAAACCAAACGTACTCAAAAGTGTTCCCGTACAAAATTTTCAATAAAAATTGTTGTTTTTTTCTGGTAATTTAAAATAAACAATTTGTTTAAAAACTTGGAATCAACAGTTAAACAAAACGAAACTATAGTAGTACGTCTGTTTTTTTTTACTTTCTGGGTGAGTTTGGACAAATGAGAGAAATTTAGAAGTTACTCTCTCAAACTATAAAACTTATACAAAAGTACACAAAAAGAAGAACACATAACACTAAAATTTAAGTCCACAATTTGAAAATTTGAAAAATATTCAAAACAAATGTTTTTAATAAAAATTTTTCAAACAATAGTTGTGTTACCGTACCTTAACGAAACTACCCAAAACCAGTCCGAAGTTGCCCAAACTCACCCAATCGTGTTCACGTACTCTGTTTTTGGTTTAAGTCTTTACAAAATTGAGAGTGTAATTTCATTTCCCCTTTTACTCAAAACTACACACACTTTTTCTTTGAGTATGTTTAAATAACAAATTATTTTCTTATAAAACAAAAATTATTTTCTTATAGAAAAATTTTCGTTAAAAATTTTACTTACAGAAACATTTTCTTTAAAAAATTTTTGTTATAGAATTTTTTAAATAGAAAAATTTTCGTTACAAAGTTTTTCTCTAAGAGACATTTAAAAACGGAAATTTTTCTATAAGAAAAATTTTGTAACGAAAATTTTCAATATTTTTCTTATAAAATAATTTTATTATTTTTCTCAATAAAATAATAAAAGAAAGATTCAATAAAATAATAATTTTAATAATATAAAAATTTTTGTTGTAAAATTTTTTCTTTTAAAAAATTTTATGACAAATACATTTCTATAAAAAAATGTATAACGAAAATCTTTCTATAATAAACATTTTATAACGAAAATTTTTCTATAAGAAACATTTTATAACGAAAGTTTTTCTGTGAGAAAAAATTTATAATGAAAATTTTTTTTATAAAAAAAATTTTCTTTATTTCTTATTAAAAAATTTTTTATATACAATTTTGTAATGAAAATTTTTCTATAAGAAAAATTTTTTAATGAAAATATTTCTATAAAAAAAGCTTCATAATGAAAATTTGTCTACAAGAAAAATTTTATAATGAATATTTTTCTATACGAAAAATGTTTTCGTTATAGAATTAAAGAAAAATTTCCTTTAACAAATTTTTTTATAGAAAATTTTCTTCATAAAATTTTTCTATAAGAAACATTTTTGAACGAAAATTTTTCCATAAGAAAAATTTTTCTCTAAGAAAAATTTTTCAACGAAAATTTTTTTATAAGAAAAATTTTTTAACGAAAATTTTTCTATAAGAAAAATTTTTTAACGAAAATTTTTCTATAAGAAACATTTTTTAACGAAAATTTGTCTATAAGAAAAATTTTTTAACGAAAATTTTTTCTATAAGAAAAATTTTTTAACGAAAATTTGTCTATAAGAAAAATTTTTTAACGAAAATTTGTCTATAAGAAAAATTTTTTAACGAAAATTTTTCTATAAGAAAAATTTTTTAAAGAAAATTTTTCTATAAGACAAATTTTTTAACGAAAATTTTTCTATAAGAAAAATTTTTAACAAAAATTTTTTTCTATAAGAAACATTTTTGAACAAAAATTTTTCCATAAGAAAAATTTTTCTTACAGAAAATTTTTCTCTAAGAAAAATTTTTCAACGAAAATTTTTCTATAAGAAAAATTTTTTAACGAAAATTTTTCTATAAGAAAAATTTTTTAACGAAAATTTTTCTATAAGAAACATTTTTTAACGAAAATTTGTCTATAAGAAAAATTTTTCTATAAGAAAAATTTTTTAACGAAAATTTGTCTATAAGAAAAATTTTTTAACGAAAATTTTTCTATAAGAAAAATTTTTGAACGAAAATTTTTCTATAAGAAAATTTTTTTATCGAAAATGTTTCTATAAGAAAAATTTTTAACAAACATTTTTTAACGAAAATTTTTCTATAAGAAAAATTTTCATAAAAAAAAAACAAAGAAAAATTTTCTATAAGAAAACTTTTTTAACGAAAATTTTTCTATAAGAAAAATTTTCGTAAAAAAAAAGAAAAATTTTTAAAGAAAAATTTTCTATAAGAAAAATTTTTTAACAAAAATTTTTCTATAAGAAAAATTATAAGAAAAATTTTATAACGAAAATTTTTCTATAAAAAAAATTTTCTTAAAAAATTTTTCTTATAGGAAAATTTTCGTGATACAATTTTTTCTGTAGAAAAATTTCCAAAAAAAGAAAAATTTTCTATAAGAAAAATTTTTAACAAAAATTTTTCTATAAGAAAAATTTTTTAACGAAAATTTTTCTATAAGAAAAATTTTTTAACGAAAATTTTTTAACGAAAATTTTTCTATAAAAAAAATTTTTGAATGAAAATTTTTCTATAAGAAAAATTTTTTAACGAAAATTTTTCTATAAGAAAAATTTTTTAACGAAAAGATTTCTATAAGAAAAATTGTTTAACGAAAAGTTTTCTATAAGAAAAATTTTTTAACGAAAATTTTTCTATAAAAAAAATTTTCTTAAAAAATTTTTCTTATAGAAAAATTTTCGTGATACAATTTTTTCTGTAGAAAAATTTTTAAATAAAAATCTAATTTATTTAAAAAAAAACAATTACAAGTTTAAAAAAACTATACACATTTTTTGATCACCCTTGATTTGTTTTGATTAATTTAAGTTGTTGTTTCTGTTGTTGACATTCAAGATCAATTGAAAAAATTTATTTCCTGACTACGGAACCGCTATGTTTGATCACATTCATATGAAAAAAGTTCTCACAAATGTATAATTAATTACTGGAACAATAATAAATAAATAAAACATTTAATAATAGGAAAACAAAGTACCCAAATGGAATACTTTAGTTCGAATATATAAACGTTTCATAAAATATAGAGTAAAATTTTCTATCGTCTAGTAATTGTGAGAATTTTGTACCGACATGATCGCTCTCTTTCTCTAGTGGGTCAATACCAATGAAATGCAATTTTGTAGTTTTCAATGATAAAATGGGAATACGGAACTATTACATCAATATCATTTGAAATTTTTTTTATATTCCTCGATGTTGTATTTATTTTTAGTCCGCATTATTTGTGATCGGTTTATGTGTACGTGCACATTTGATTACTCTTACTCTGCCATGCTCTCAAGTGCACCACTACTTTCATATTTGCTGAAATGGGCAGTAAATGGCACTAGAAATATGTTAACAATATAAATAATAAGAAATTTTTCTTAAAGAAAAATTTTCATTGAGAATTTTTTCTTATAGAAAAATTTTAATTAAGAAATTTTTCTTATAGAAAAATTTATTAATTTTCGTTAATTAAATTTTCTTATAGAAAAAATTTCTTTCTTATAGAAAAATTTTCGTTAAAAAATTTTTCTTATAGAAAAATTTTCGTTAAAAAATTTTTCTTATAGAAAAATTTTCGTTAAGAAATTTTTCTTATAGAAAAATTTTCGTTAAGAAATTTTTCTTATAGAAAAATTTTCGTTAAAAAATTTTTCTTATAGAAAAATTTTCGTTAAGAAATTTTTCTTATAGAAAAATTTTCGTTAAGAAATTTTTCTTATAGAAAAATTTTCGTTAAGAAATTTTTCTTATAGAAAAATTTTCGTTAAGAAATTTTTCTTATAGAAAAATTTTCGGTAAGAAATTTTTCTTATAGAAAATTTTTCTTAGAGAAAAATTTTTCTTATAGAAAAATTTTCGTTAAAAAATTTTTCTTATTGAGAAATTTTGGTTAAAATTTTTTTCTTATAGAGAAATTTTCGTTAAAAATTTTTTCTTATAGAAACATTTTTGTTAAAAAATTTTTCTTATAGAAAAATTTTTGTTATTTTTCTTATAGAAAAGTTTGCATTAAAAAATTTTTTTCTTATAGAAAAATTTTCGTTAAATAATTTTTCTTATAGAAAAATTTTCGTTAAAAAATTTTTCTTATAGAAAAATTTTCGTTAAAAAATTTTTCTAATAGAAAAATTTTCGTTAAAAAATTTTTCTTATAGAAAAATTTTCGTTAAAAAATTTTTCTTATAGAAAAATTTTCGTTAAAAAATTTTTCTTATAGAAAAATATTCGTTAAAAAATTTTTCTTATAGAAAAATTTTCGTTAAAAAATTTTTCTTATAGAAAAATTTTCGTTAAAAAATTTTTCTTATAGAAAAATTTTCGTTAAAAAATTTTTCTTATAGAAAAATTTTCGTTAAAAAATTTTTCTTATAGAAAAATTTTCGTTAAAAAATTTTTCTTATAGAAAAATGTTCGTTAAAAAATTTTTCTTATAGAAAAATTTTCGTTAAAAAATTTTTCTTATGGAAAAATTTTCGTTAAAAAATTTTTCTTATAGAAAAATTTTCGTTAAAAAAATTTTCTTATAGAAACATTTTCGTTAAAAAATGTTTCTTATAGAAACATTTTCGTTAAAAAATTGTTGTTATAGAAACATTTTCGTTAAAAAATTTTTCTTATAGAAAAAGGTTCGTTAAAAAATTTTTCTTATAGAAAAATTTTCTTTAAAAAATTTTTCTTATAGAAAAATTTTCTTTGAAAAATTTTTCTTATAGATAAATTTTCGTTAAAAAATTTTTCTTATAGAAAAATTTTCGTTAAAAAATTTTTCTTATTGAAAAATTTTCGTTAAAAAATTTTTCTTATGGAAAAATTTTCGTTAAAAAATTTTTCTTATGGAAAAATTTTCCTTAAAAAATTTTTCTTATGGAAAAATTTTCGTTAAAAAATTTTTCTTATGGAAAAATTTTCGTTAAAAATTTTTTCTTATAGAAAAATTTTCGTTAAATTTTTTTTTATGGAAAAATTGTCCGTAGTTTGGCCACTAATGTAAAAAGTTTAGACGAGAGTACAGTAGAGAAAAATAGTGAAATTAAAATGCAAAAAGATAATAGTCATGATCTTTTTGGCAGTCAAAGTAAACACTGAACGATTCACAGTGGTTTAGAAAACTAAATATTTGGATGTGGATAAAGATCAATGAAGTGTTGGTGATCTTAAGTTTTAAATCTGGAAAGTCTAGCTTTTACTAAGTCGGTGCAATCGGCCCCTAAAGTTGGATACCTCAGCCTCACAAATCACTTAAAACGATATATAATTGTCATTTTCCAACCGATTTGAAGAATCATACTATAAAACAAATAATTAGGTCCTGAAAGTATTATGTTTTTAAAGTAGTACTTGAGGTCTTCTTCTTGAAATTTTATAAAGATACTAGCCAAATCTTAAAAATTATTTTAAAATTTAAAATTTAGAGATATTGAACTATGACAGAAAAACGTTTTTCTTCTAAACCACTGTGCGTTATATTTAGTTGCTATTTATACTATAAAACTATTATTTAAATAAATAAGTATCTGCTTAAGTGTGTTTATGTTAGTACATATCTATAATGTATGAATATGGCAATTTCTAAGGCCAAGGTAAAGCTGTCGGTATTTAAGGTCATTGATATCACATTAGAGGAAAATACATTCTCTGAAAATATATTTTACTCATACACACATACTTAAATAAAATACTAAGCAGCAATTGTACATATTACAGTATTGGGGTATAATTATAATGATGGATGTGGCTATTTGTTGAATACTAGTTTAGAAATGTTTATGAGTTTTATATGTGTGTGAAGTTAAATTTTAAAATTTAACTTTCCAAGACACAAACCCAAATAGATAACAGAGCTATGTTAAGCACTTAACAGGGGTACTGTTAATGGTACAAAATTTTGCTAGTACTTTAAAACCGATATCTATATACTAAAACCAGTTTAAAAAAATTCTGCTATATACCTATGTATATCCTAGGTTCAAAATATTTACAGATATTTTAGTAACAAATTTTTTTCCATCTAATATGACGAAAAAACAAAAAGAAAATTCTAAATGATCTTTATGTACTTTTGTCCTTTTCTCGAAAATCTTAGGAGATGGGCGGATAAAATTTGTTGGATATCATTTCATATCATTTTTTTTCGGAATTATTGAGATTTTTGTTACTTAAATTTTAAAAAGGAATTTAGTCCTTTTCTCGAAAATCTTAGGAGATGGGTGAAAAAAAATTCCCCTTAGAGGACCGGAATAAAACTACTAGGTTTTTGGATTTCCAGAGATGTTTACAGAAAATTATCGGTCACTGAGGGTATGTGGTAATTAACTTAGTTGGAAATATTTTGAAAAATATTTTTCTTTGGAAAATTATTCTTTATAGAAATTTTTTCTATAAAAACATATAGAATAATTATTTTAATTTTAAACATTTTTTTCTACATTTTTCTTTAGAAAATTTTTTGATAAAACAATTTTCAAATTTTGTTATTTTTTGATAAATAGAAAATTTCTATAAAATAAAAATTTCTATAAAATAAAAATTTCTATACATATTTTTTTTTTTCTAAAATAAAATTTTCGATAGAAATATTTTTCTGCAGGAAAATTTTCTAAAAAATTTTGTATAGAAAATTAAAAAAAAGCTATAGAAAAATTTTTGATAAACAAATTTTCTATAGAAACATTTTTGATAAAAATATTTTATTTAGAAAAAATTTTGATAAAGAAGTTTTCTATAGAAAAATTTTATATTTTATATTTTTTAGATATTTTTTTTAACATATTTATGATACAAACCTTTTTTTATACAAAAAAATTTCTTTGAAAAATTTTTCTATAAAATTTATTTATTATAGAAAATTTTTCGATAAAAATGTTTTTGTATCGAAAAATTTTGTATAGAATAAAAATTTCTATAGAAAAAATTTTTTTTCCAAAGAAAAATTTTGAATAGAAATTTTTGTAGAAAACTATTCTAAACAATTTTGTATAGAACATTTAAATTCTATAGAAACATTTTTGATAAACAAATTTTCTATAGAAAAATATTTTATAAAAAAATTTGATAAAAAAATTTCTATAGAAAAATTTTTGATAAAAAAATTTGATATAGAAAAGATTTTGAAAAAGAAGTTTTCTATAGAAAAATTTTTGATAGAAATTATAAACAATTTTATATTTTATATTTTTTAGATACATTTTTTTTTAGATATTTTCGATACAAACAATTTTTTTATATAAAAATTTTTCTTTGGAAATTTTTTCGATCAAAATTATTCTTTATAGAAAATTTTTCGATAAAAATATTTTTCTATTGAAAAATTTTTTATAGAATAAAAATTTATATAGATAAAAATTTTTTGCCAATGAAAAATTTTGTATAAAAACAATAAACAATTTTATATTTTTTATTTCTTAGATACTATTTTTTTTTAGATATTTTCGATACAAACATTTGTTTTGTAGAACAATTTTTCTTTGGAAATTTTTTCAATAAAAATTATTCTTTATAGAAAATTTTTCGATAAAAATATTTTTCTATCAAAAAATTTTCTATAGAATAAAAATTTTTACAGATAAAAAATTTTTTCCAAAGAAAAATTTTGAATAGAAATTTCTGTAGAAAACTATTCTAAAAAATTTTGTATAGAACATTTAAATTCTATAGAAAAATTTTTGATAGACAAATTTTCTATAGAAAAATATTTTATAAAAAAATTTGATAAAAAAATTTTCTATAAAAAAATTTTTGAAAAAATATTTTCTATAGAAAAATTTTTGATAAAAATATTTTATATAGAAAAAATTTTGATAAATAAGTTTTCTATAGAAAAATTTTTGATAGAAACAATAAACAATTTTATATTTTATATTTTTTAGATATTTTCGATACAAACATTTTTTTATAGAAAAAACTTTCTTTGCAAAATTTTTCGATAAAATTTATTCTTTGTAGAAAATTTTTCGATAAAAATATTTTCCTATCGAAAAATTTTCTATAGAATAAAAATGTATATAGATAAAATTTTTTTTCTAATGAAAAATTTTGAATAAAAACAATAAACAATTTTATATTTTTTATTTTTTAGATAATTTTTTTAGATATTTTCGATACAAACATTTTTTTATAGAAAAATTTTTCCTTGGAAATTTTTTCGATAAAAATTATTCTTTATAGAAAATTTTTCGATAAAAATATTTTTCTATCAAAAAATTTTCTATAGAATAAAAATTTCTACAGATACAAACATTTAAATTCTATAGAAAAATTTTTGATAAGCAAATTTTCTATAGAAAAATATTTTATTAAAAAATTTTGATAAAAAAATGTTCTATAAAAAATTTTTTGATAAAAATATTGTCTATAGAAAAATTTTTGATAAAAAATTTAAATAGAAAAAATTTTGATAAAGAAGTTTTCTATAGAAAATTTTTTGATAGAAATAATAACAATTTTATATTTTTTATTTTTCAGATATTTTCGATACAAACATTTTTTTTGTAGAACAATTTTTCTTTGGAAATTTTTTCGATAAAAATTATTCTTTATAGAAAATTTTTCGATAAAAATATTTTTCTATTAAAAAATTTTCTATAGAATAAAAATTTCTATAGATAAACATTTTTTAGAAAACTATTCAAAAAAATTTTGTATTGAACATTTAAATTCTATAGAAACATTTTTGATAAAGAAATTTTCTATAGAAAAATATTTTATAAAAATATTTTATAAAAAATTTTGATAAAAAAATTTTCTATAAAAAAATTTTTGATAAAAATATCTTCTATAGAAAAATTTTTGATAAAAAAATTTTATATAGGAAAAATTTTAACAAAGTAGTTTTCTATAGAAAATTTTTTGATAGAAATAATAAACAATTTTATATTTTATATTTTTTAGATAAAACTTTTTTTAGATATTTTCGATACAAACAATTTTTCTATAGAAAAATTTGTCTTTGGAAATTTTTTAGAAAAAAATTATTCTTTATAGAAATTTTTTCGATAAAAATATTTTTCTATCAAAAAATTTTCTATAGAATAAAAATTTCTATAGATACAAATTTGTTTCCAAAGAAAAATTTTGAATAGAAATTTCTGTAGAAAACTATTCTAAAAAATTTTGTATAGAACATTTAAATTCTATAGAAAATTTTTTGATAAACAAATTTTCTATAGAAAAATATTTTATATAAAAATTTTGATAAAAAAAAGTTCTTTAAGAAAATTTTTGATAAAAATATTTTCTATAGAAAAATTTTTGATAAAAAAATTTTATATAGAAAAATTTTTTTGATAAACAAATTTTCTATAGAAAAATATTTTATATAAAAATTTTGATAAAAAAATGTTCTTTAAGAAAATTTTTGATAAAAATATTTTCTATAGAAAAATTTTTGATAAAAAAATTTTATATAGAAAAATTTTCATAAAGTAGTTTTCTATAGATTTTTTGATAGAAATAATAAACAATTTTATATTTTATATTTTTTAGATAATTTTTTTTAGAACATTTTTTTATAGAAAAAATTTTCTTTGCAAAATTTTTCGATAAAATTTATTCTTTGTAGAAAATTTTTCGATAAAAATTATTCTTTATAGAAAATTTTTCGATAATAATATTTTTCTATCGAAAAATTTTCTATAGAATAAAAATTTATATAGATACAAATTTTTTGCTAATGAAAGATTTTGTATAAAAACAATAACCAATTTTATATTTTTTTTTTATTTTTTATATAGTTTTTTTTAGATATTTTCGATACAAACATTTTTTTATAGAAAAATTTTTCTTTGGAAATTTTTTTCTATAAAAATTATTCTTTATAGAAAATTTTTCGATAATAATATTTTTCTATCAAAAAATTTTCTATAGAATAAAAATTTCTACAGATAAAAATTTTTTTCCAAAGAAAAATTTTAAATAGAAATTTCTGTAGAAAACTATTCCAAACAATTTTGTATAGAACATTTAAATTCTATAGAAAAATTTTTGATAAACAAATTTTCTAGAAAAATATTGTATAAAAAAATTTTGATAAAAAAATGTTCTATAAGAAAATTTTTGATAAAAATATTTTCTATAGAAAAATTTTTGATAAAAAAATTTTATATAGAAAAAATTTTGAAAAAGAAGTTTTCTATAGAAAATTTTTTTTAAAGAAATTATTAACAATTTTATATTTTATATTTTTTAGATAAAATTTTTTTTTAGATATTTTCGATACAAACAATTTTTTTATAGAAAAATTTTTCTTTGGAAAATTTTTCGATAAAAATTATTCTTTATAGAAAATTTTTCTATCGAAAAATTTTCTAAAGAATAAAAATTTCGATAGATAAAAATTTTTTTCTAAAGAAAATTTTGAATAGAAATATTTTTCTGTAGAAAAATTTTTTAAAAAATTTTGTATAGATAATTTCAAAAAAAAATTCTATAGAAAAATGTTTGATAAACAAATTTTCTATAGTAAAATATTAAAAAAAAAAATTTCTATAGAAAATTTTTGTTAAAAAAATGTAATATAGAAAAGATTTTGATAAAGAAATTTTTTATAAAAAAAGTTTTGATAAACAAATTTTCTATAGAAAAAGCAAAGTCGGCTTCTGGGAGTTATAAGTGCCTACGCCTGATCATGATCCTTGATAAATGTATAACCGTTACGTATGTATGATATTCATTGTCATTAGAATTTTGTCATTACTCATACGTCGTGTGTGTGTGTCTGTGTGATTTTCTCTTTTAAGAATTTCAATATAATTTTCGCTCTTTTATCAGCTGCGAAAACAAACAATTTTCGTATAAAATTTTCAACTGAAAAACGACAAAAGTTGTTTATAAAAAGACCTTTTGCAAGGACTTTTACTATCACTAAAATAAAAAAATGTTAGAAAAATAAACAACATGTCGTATGTTTTTTTTGTAAGCAATAATTAATTGAAAGTTGTTAGTACTTTTGTTGTTGTTGCTATTTTCTATTTGTTCATGTTTATATTTTCAATTTGCTAGAATAGAATTTAATCAAATTAAAATTATTTTTAAAATTTAATTAAAATAAAAACACAGATATCTTATATATAGACATACAATTTACATAAAATGGCAATGAAATGCTTACAAAATCAATTAAATTAAACGACAATTTTTTAAATATTAAATACAAAACGATACGCACAGTAAAATTTTAACTAAACACATATGTTTCATTTTTATTCAACATTTTTTTATCTTAAATGATTGAAAAAATTTCTGAAAAATTACCATATAAACTTTTATACATTTACCCTAAAAATCAAAGGTGTTGGCTGGTGTTGAAATTATATAGAGGCCTATAAAATTAAATATAATAAAAAGACAATCTAGAAAACACCTTTAGGTTATTAAACAAATAAATAATGTCAGGTTTGGTTAGGAAATAAGGAAAACCAGAAATATTTTCTTAAGATTTCAAACAAAATTTTAGGATAAAACGATCTCTTATTATTATTTTTCTATAGAAAATTTTCGATAGAAATATTTTTGTATAGAAAAATTTTCAATAGAAATATTTTTCTATAGAAAAATTTTCAATAGAAATACTTTCCTATAGAAAAATTTTCAATAGAAATATTTTTCTAAAGAAAAATTTTCAATAGAAATATTTTTCTATAGAAAAATTTTCGATAGAAATATTTTTCTATAGAAAAATTTTCAATAGAAATATTTTTCTATAGAAAAATTTTCAATAGAAATATTTTTCTATAGAAAAACTTTCAATAGATATATTTTTCTATAGAAAAATGTTCAATAGAAATATTTTTCTATAGAAAAATTTTCAATAGAAATATTTTTCTATAGAAAAATTTTCAATAGAAATATTTTTCTATAGAAAAATTTTCAATAGAAATATTTTTCTATAGAAAAATTTTCAATAGAAATATTTTTCTATAGAAAAATGTTCAATAGAAATATTTTTCTATAGAAAAATTTTCAATAGAAATATTTTTCTATAGAAAAATTTTCAATAGAAATATTTTTCTATAGAAAAATGTTCAATAGAAATATTTTTCTATAGAAAAATTTTCAATAGAAATATTTTTCTATAAAAAAATTTTTAATAGAAATATTTTTATATAGAAAAATTTTCAATAGAAATATTTTTCTATAGAAAAATTTTTAAAAGAAATATTTTTCTATAGAAAAATTTTTAATAGAAATATTTTTCTATAGAAAAATTTTCAATAGAAATATTTTTCTATAGAAAAATTTTCAATAGAAATATTTTTCTAAAGAAAAATTTTCAATAGAAATATTTTTCTAAAGAAAAATTTTCAATAAAAATATTTTTCTATAGAAAAATTTTCGATAGAAATATTTTTGTATAAAAAAATTTTCAATAGAAATATTTTTCTATAGAAAAATTTTCAATAGAAATATTTTTCTATAGAAAAATTTTCAATAGAAATATTTTTCTATAGAAAAATTTTCAATAGAAATATTTTTCTATAGAAAAATTTTCAATAGAAATATTTTTCTATAGAAAAATTTTCAATAGAAATATTTTTCTATAGAAAAATTTTCAATAGAAATATTTTTCTATAGAAAAATTTTCAATAGAAATATTTTTCTATAGAAAAATTTTCAATTGAAATATTTTTCTATAGAAAAATTTTCAATAGAAATATTTTTCTGTAGAAAAATTTTCAATAGAAATATTTTTCTATAGAAAAATTTTCAATAGAAATATTTTTCTATAGAAAAATTTTCAATAGACATATTTTTCTATAGAAAAATTTTCGATAGAAATATTTTTCTATAGAAAAATTTTCGATAGAAATATTTTTCTATAGAAAAATTTTCAATAGAAATATTTTTCTATAGAAAAATTTTCAATAGAAATGTTTTTCTATAGAAAAATTTTCAATAGAAATATTTTTCTATAGAAAAATTTTCAATAGAAATATTTTTCTATAGAAAAATTTTCAATAGAAATATTTTTCTACAGATAAATTTTTGGGTTACCTGGTTATACCTTTTAAGTTTTTTTATTTTGTTTAAAAAATAATATTATACAGTACTTTTTTATTTTTCTGATTCCAAACTTTAAAATCTATAACTGCTGCTTTCAGAGCACATTTCATAGAAAACGCCTTTAGTATGTATGCCATTTTTCCATTAGTTTTATTGCTCCAGTTGTCATTGTGATACCCGTTCGTTCAATTCAGTTCAACATAATATTTAAGCTACTGGCAAAGTTAACTCATGTGAACTTAAAAGACCAAACCTCAAATTTATCAAATGCGTGTTCTAAACGCAAAAGATACCTGATGGCCGACATACAAACATGTGCATGTGTATTCTTGGTGCAACCTTATGTTTGTCACCTCTAAACTGTTGTTGACTGACACCTTCACTTTGTTGACGGCGGTAATTTAAAACTTTTTGAGTTGATACAAATAATTAAAATATTGTCTATCGTAAGCCTCTACTTTTTCCTACATTACTGGCAGGTGTGGTTTCCGCCCCAAGCGAACTGCTCGGGTTTAAGGTAAAAAATTAATCAAGCCAATTTCTAATACGCCGTTCTGAAGTGAATTGAAACATATCCCTGTAACTACTTATCCGAATATGACAAAATATTTTGTAGTTTTTGATAAAATCTTTTTGGAAATTTGACTTTTAATTTCTGAAAAACTGTACAAGGTACATAAATATTTAATAAATAGTAATAGGATCATTTTATTGTTTATTTAAAACAATTTCAAAAACTTAAAAAAAGAAAACCCAATTGACCTTTTTTGCATTTAAAATTAAGGTGTATGGAAATTCGCCATTTTTTATAAAACTTTATTTTCTAGATTCGCTTATTATGGGCTCCTTTTTATATTTGGAAACTCAAAAATTCCCATAAAAATTAGATAAATTTCGGTCAATTCTGCGTGTAGGGTGAAAGTTGTACTGACTTAAAATTTAAAATAAATCATCCTAGAACCCCATTCTCTACAATTATATAATAAACTTAATTTTTTAATAATGATAAATGGATATCATCTTTTTCAGAAAAAAATATAATTTTTTTAATTTTTGACTTTAAAACAAAACGTTTCAAAAATTTTTCTAAGAAAATTTTTTATCAAAAATTTTTCTAAGAAAATTTTTTATCAAAAAATTTTTCTAACAAAATTTTTTATCAAAAAATTTTCTATTAAAATTTTTTTATCAAATTTTTTTCTATAAACATTTTTTATCAAAAATTTTTCTATAAAAATTTTTCTATAAAAATTTTTTATCAAAAATTTTTCTATGAAAACTTTTTATCAAAAATTTTTCTATGAAAATTTTTATCAAAAATGTTTCTATGAAAATTTTTTATCAAAAACTTTTCTATGAAAATTTTTTATCAAAAATTTTTCTATGCAAATTTTTTTATAGAAAATTTTGTTATAAAAAATTTTTCTAAGAAAATTTTTTATCAAAAATTTTTATATGAAAAATTTTTTAACAAACATTTTTCTATGAACATTTTTTATCAAAAATTTTTCTATGAAAATTTTTTATCAAAAATTTTTCTATAAAAATTGTTTATCAAAAATTTTTTTATAGAAAATTTTTTTATAAAAAATTTTTCTAAGACAATTTTTTATCAAACATTTTTATATGAAAAATTTTTTTTATCAAAAATTTTTCTATGAAAGTTTTTTATCAAAAATTTTTCTATGAAAATTTTTTATCAAAAATTTTTGTAAGAAAATTTTTTATCAAAAATTTTTCTATGAAAATTTTTTTATCAAAATTTTTTCTATGAACATTTTTTATCAAAAATTTTTCTATTAAAATGTTTTATCAAAAATTTTTCTATGAAAATTTTTATCAAACTTTTTTTTATAGAAAATTTTTTTATAAAAAATTTTTCTATGGAAATTTTTTTGATCAAGAATTTTTTTATAGAAAATTTTTTTATCAAAAAGTTTCTGTATAAATATTTTTTTGATAAAAAATTTTCTATAAAAATTTTTTTTATATAAAATTTTTTTACATAAAATTTTTTTACATAAAATTTTTTTATCCAAAACTTTTCTATATTTCTATCGAAAATTTATCTATAGAAAAATATTTCTATAGAAAATTTTTCTATAGAAAAATATTTCTATCAAAAATTTTATTCAAAATTTTTTTATAGAAAATTTTTTTTATGGAAAATTTTTCTATAGAAAAATTTTTTTATGGAAATTTTTCTATAGAAGAATTTTTTTATCGAAAATTTTTCTATAGAAAAATGTTTTTATCGAAAATTTTTCTATAGAAAAATTTTTTTATTTTTTTATCGAAAATATTTCTATAGAAAAATATTTGTATCGAAAATTTTTCTATAGAAAAATATTTGTATCGAAAATTTTTGTTTAGAAAAATATTTCTATCGAAAATTTTTCTATAGAAAAATATTTCTATCGAAAAATATTTCTATAGAAAAATATTTTTGCAAAAATTTTTTTAAAGACAAGTATTTTTCTACCGAACAATATTTTTATGGAAAATTTTGTATAGAAAAATATTTTAATGAAAAATTTTTCTATAGAAAATTTTTCTATAGAAAAAGATTTCTATAGAAAATTTTTCTATAGAAAAATATTTCTATCAAAAAAATTTTTAAGGAGATATTTTTTTATCTACAGAAAAATTTTTTTGTGAAAAATTTTGTATAGAAAAATATTTGTATTAAAAAATTTTCTACAGAAAAAAATTTTTTTCGAACATTTTTTTATAGAAAAATATTTTTATCGAAAATTTTTTTATAGAAAAGTATTTTTATCGATGGTTTACTTTGACACCCAATACTAAGTTTTATGAATTCAGAAAGCTTGGGCCCCTATCAACAATACTCTTATAGATACTGATGCAATCAGAGTTACAGTTCAGAAGATACAGATTTATTACCAATATTGTTTCAAACAACTGCGCGCCTGTAAGCACTACTTTATTGACACGCCGCCGATGTAAAAGACAAAATATGGCGCTTATTACAGTGTTGGACATTTTTAAAGCTTTATCTCCACTTTTCTTATTAATATTCATCTCTTCATAATTCGCCTTCAAAGATGGTATCCCAAATTCGTGTGTAAACATCTAAATCATCAGCGATTTCAAAACTTGATAAATAAATTTTGGACAAAAAAAAAACAAAACTAAATTATTTTCTAAATAATCCAATAATTTTGTCTTTTTCCTTATAAAGCTGAAAAAAGTTCAAATTTTGATTTTCAGATAACTCTATGAACAGGGACTTCAATAATTTAATTTTAAAATTTTGATTTTTTTTGGACCTCCAAACACTTGTAAAATTAAAACAATTTACCATAACACGCCCTTCTCTCTAACATATTTTCGACTGATTCTATTTAAATATAACAAAAAGTGAGTGGTAAATTTTCGAAAAAAATAAATAAAAAGTAATGGTAATGCATTTTCTGTATATTTTGCATATATGAAATTTTTTTGCTCTACAATCAAATCAAAGACTGGGTAATAGGCCTTTTAACTGTAGACTCGTTTAATAAACAATAAAAATTGTTGGTTTTTGTCGCAGTTTGCGATAAATGCCTATTTTATTTAGATTTTGTTGCTTTTTGGTCCAGTTGCGTGCTGTTTCTATTGGAATCTCAAGGTGGCTAAAATATACACATACATATATACCTATACATACAAATATATGCAGATTTCAGATCTCAAGATATTGAGTTCACAACCCATAGTCATTTAAAATAACTTATGAGTTTTCAGTTCTTAATAATTGCAAAAAAATACGAGAAACTTAACAAATGTTTAAAAATATCAAAAAGAAAAAAAAACATTAAATTGTAGTTTTTAAATAGAATTTAGATTTTTACTTTATTTCTATCAGGTTAACCAACATTAGAACGAACATGCGTCAAATGTCACGCATTTGTTTCAATGTTCTCAGGCAAAAGCAGACATTTATTGTTCGGTCGAATAAAAAGTTAGATTTGAACAAGTTTAGAATTAAGTATATTAGTAAATTTAAATAAATTCAATTAAAGCAAATGCAATTTAATATAAAATTTTTCTATATGAAATTTTCGATATTAAAGTTTTTGTTCTAAAATTTTTCTAAAAAAATTTTTTAATAGAAAATTTTCGATACCAAAATTTTCTATAGAAAATTTTCGATATTAAAATTTTCTATAGAAAATTTTCGATATTAAAATTTTCTATAGAAAATTTTCGATATTAAAATTTTCTATAGAAAATTTTCGATATTAAAATTTTCTATAGAAAATTTTCAATATTAAAATTTTCTCTAGAAAATTTTCGATATTGTAATTTTCTACAGAAAATTTTCGATATTATAATTTTCTATAGAAAATTTTTGATATTATAATTTTCTATAGAAAATTTTCGATATTATAATTTTCTATAGAAAATTTTCGATATTAAAATTTTCTATAGAAAATTTTCGATATTAAAATTTTCTATAGAAAATTTTCGATATTAAAATTTTCTATAGAAAATTTTCGATATTAAAATTTTCTATAGAAAATTTTCGATATTAAAATTTTCTGTAGAAAATTTTCGATATTAAAATTTTCTGTAGAAAATTTTCGATATAAAAACTTTCTATAGAAAATTTTCAATATTAAAATTTGCTATAGAAAATTTTCGATATTAAAATTTGCTATAGAAAATTTTCGATATTAAAATTTTCTATAGAAAATTTTCGATATTAAAATTTTCTATAGAAAATTTTCGATATTAAAATTTTCTATAAAAAATTTTCTATAGAAATTTTTTGATATTAAAATTGTCTATAGAAAATTTTCGATGTTTAAATTTTCTATAGAAAATTTTCGATATTAAAATTTTCTATAGAAAATTTTCGATATTAAAATTTTCTATAAAAAATTTTCGATATTAAAATTTTCTATAGAAAAATTTCGATATTAAAATTTTCTACAGAAAAATTTCGATATTAAAATTTTCTATAGAAAATTTTTGATATTAAAATTTTCTATAGAAAATTTTTGATATTAAAATTTTCTATAGAAAATTTTTGATATTAAAATTTTCTATAGAAAATTTTCGATATTAAAATTTTCTACAGAAAATTTTCGATATTAAAATTTTCTACAGAAAATTTTCGATATTAAAATTTTCTACAGAAAATTTTCGATATTAAAATTTTCTATAGAAAATTTTCGATATTAAAATTTTCTATAGAAAATTTTATATATTAAAATTTTCTATAGAAAATTTTCGATATTAAAATTTTCTATAGAAAATTTTCGATATTAAAATTTTCTATAGAAAATTTTCGATATTAAAATTTTCTATAGAAAATTTTCAATATTAAAATTTTCTATAGAAAATTTTCGATATTAAAATTTTCTATAGAAAATTTTCGATATTAAAATTTTTCGATATTAAAACCTTCTATAGAAAATTTTCGATATTAAAACCTTCTATAGAAAATTTTCGATATTAAATTTTTCTAACAAAAAAATTTCGATATTTAAATTTTCTAAAAAAATAGCGTTTTCTCTAGAAAATTTTCGATTTTAAAGTTTTCTCTAGAAAATTTTTGATATTAAATTTTTTTATAGAAAATTTTCGATACTAAAATTTTTTATAGAAAATTTTCGATATTAAAACTTTTTAAAGAAAATTTTCGATATTAAAATTTTTTATAGAAAATTTTCGAAACAAAATTTTTCTATATAAAATTTTTCTATAAAAATTTTCGATGTTAAATTTTTCTATAGAAAATTTTCGATGTTAAATTTTTCTATAAAAATTTCGATATTAAATTTTTCTATAAAAATGTTCGTTATTAAAGTTTTCTTTATAAAATTTTTAATATAAATTTTTTTATAAAAATGTTCGGTATAAAATTTTCCTATACAAAATGTTCGGTATTAAATTTTCGATAACAAATTTTTCTATAGAAAATTTTCGATATAAAATTTTCGATATAAAATTTTTCTATAGAAAATTTTTGATATAAAATTTTTCCGTAGAAAATTTTTGAAATAAAATTTTTCTATAGAAAATTTTCGATATAAAATTTTTCTATAGAAAATTTTTAATATAAAATTTTTCTATAGAAAATTTTCGATGTTAAATTTTTCTATAGAAAATTTTCGATGTTAAATTTTTCTATAGAAAATTTTCGATGTTAAATTTTTCTATAAAAATTTTCGATATTAAATTTTTCTATAAAAATTTTCGTTATTAAAGTTTTCTTTATAAAATTTTTAATATAAAATTTTTTTATAAAAATGTTCGATATAAAATTTTTCTATACAAAATGTTCGGTATTAAATTTTCGATAATAAATTTTTCTATAGAAAATTTTCGATATAAAATTTTTCTATAGAAAATTTTCGATATAAAATTTTTCTATGGAAAATTTTCGATATAAAATTTTTCCATAGAAAATTTTTGATATAAAATTTTTCTATAGAAAATTTTCGATATAAAATTTTTCTATAGAAAATTTTTGATATAAAATTTTTCTATAGAAAATTTTCGATGTTAAAATTTTCTATAGAAAATTTTCGATGTTAAATTTTTCTATAGAAAATTTTCGATGTTAAATTTTGCTTAAAAATGTTCGTTATTAAAGTTTTCTTTAGAAAATTTTTAGTATAAAATGTTTCTATAAAAAATGTATTCCTATAGAAAATGTCGGTATTAAATTTTCGATAAAAAATTTTTCTATAGAAAATTTTCGATATAAAATTTTTCTATAGAAAATTTTCGATATAAAATTTTTCTATAGAAAATTTTTGATATAAAATTTTTTTATAGAAAATTTTCGATATAAAATTTTTCTATAGAAAATTTTCAATATAAAATTTTTTCATAGAAAATTTTCGATATAAATTTTTTTTATAGAAAATTTTCGATATAAATTTTTTTTATAGAAAATTTTCGATATAAAATTTTTCTATAGAAAATTTTCGATATAAAATTTTTCTATAGAAAATTTTCGATATAAAATTTTTCTATAGAAAATTTTCGATATAAAATTTTTCAAAAATTTTCGATATAAAATTTTTCTATAGAAAATTCTCGATATAAAATTTTTCTATAGAAAATTTTCGATATAAAATTTTTCTATAGAAAATTTTCGATATAAAATTTTTCTATAGAAAATTTTCGATATAAAATTTTTCTATAGAAAATTTTCGATATAAAATTTTTCTATAGAAAATTTTCGATATAAAATTTTTCTATAGAAAATTTTCGATATAAAATTTTTCTATAGAAAATTTTCGATATAAAATTTTTCTATAGAAAATTTTCGATATAAAATTTTTCTATAGAAAATTTTTGATATAAAATGTTTCGATATAAAATTTTTCTATAGAAAATTTTCGATATAAAATTTTTTTATAGAAAATTTTCGACATAAAATTTTTGTATAGAAAATTTTCGACATAAAATTTTTCTATAGAAAATTTTCGACATAAAATTTTTCTTTTTAAATTTTTGGATATAAAATTTTTCTATAGAATATTTTTGATATAAAATTTTAGTTTGGAAAATTTTCGATATAAAATTTTTACTAATAGAAAGTTTCGATATAAAATTGTACTATAGAAAATTTTCGATATAAAATTTTACTGTAGAAAATTTTACTGTAGAAAATTTTATATAGAAATTTTTTTTTTTAAATTTTCGATCTAAAATTTTTCAGTAGAAAATTTGCGATATAAAATTTGTTATTGGAAAATTCTTTAATATTTTTGTAATTCTATTTTATTATATGTAAATGTCATACAATTAATTTAATTGCAATTGAAGTTGTTAATAAATTTATATTCGTCAGAAATCGTTATAAAGAGAAATACGTAATGACTTTGAAGATCATTAACGCATTTATTTCTTAAAAAAGTAATTTTTTATTTTTTTGTGTAAAATTGAAAATATCATAAATTGAAGGTGAACAACATGTCACACAAATGAAAAATTCTGTTTAAGTTAAACGGATGTAGTTGAAAGTTTTGAAATAAAAATAAAAAAATCAAAATTTATTTTCCTAAAATGTTAATGCGGATTTGAGGCATTTAGTTTAATATATGAGATACTAGAATTTTTTGTTTACACTTTCAATAACGACAATGCGTTGCACCGGTTTCTTAAGTCGAAAATTAAAGAAAATTTTAATTTTTTTTTTCAATCATTACACTGTGCTGGTTAAAAAAGGAGTTTGCTCAATAAATATTCGCGTAACTCGAAAACGGTTTGTTTTCTTGAACTAAGTAAAAAACCGAAATTCGTCAATAAAATTATCTTTTAGAAACACTAGTTATTTTTTTATATCGAGCAGTCGTTTTGGAAACAAATTTTTTTGTTTGCAAAAAAAATATATTTTTTTTAATCACAAAACAAATTTTTATTTTGCAAACAAAAAATTTATTTCCAAAACGACTGCTCATATTAAAAAAATAATTAATGTTTCTGAAGGATAATTAATGTTGACGAATTTCGGTTTTTTATCTAGTTCAAGAGAATAAGCAGTTTTTTAGTTACGCAAAGATTTATTGCACAACCTCCTAAATTGAGATATAACGCCATATCTCGAAAACTAGAGCTAAACTAAAAAAAAGTTAGCATCATTGAATTCAGCGTTTTCGATTTATATATATGGAGGAACTGTGATTACATATAATAGATGTCTCAATACTTCCCAGCCGATGTCTTTTTTATAGTACTTTGGTACTTCATGGACTCCAACAAAATGAAATCGTGCCTAAGAATATCTGTATATTTTTGCTGTAGCACTGTGTAAATTTTATAATACAGATTGTTCTACTTTAAATAACACATACAAATGTTCAACTTAATTAAAAACCAGTAATGAAAAATTACAACATTTTTTTGCCGGACTCCTAATTTTTCATTTCATATCTTTTATTTTATTTAAAATATTTTTGCTTAAAAAAAAAAAAACTTAATATTATCTATATATATAAAACTCTAACGTGACTGACTGACTGACTGACTGACTCATCATCGCACAGCCCAAACGGCTAAAGCTAGAGAGCTGAAATTTTGACAGCTGGTACCTTTTTCAAAGTATAGATCCACTAAGACGGGATTTTTGGAAATTCGGCCTCTAAGGGGGTAAAAAGGGGTAAAAAAGGGAAAAATTAGTAATGCTGTATCTCCGGAAGTAAACGTCATAGGCCCAAAATTGAAATTGCGTTGGGATCAGCTGCAAAAATAAGTAGACACGTGTTTGGTACTTTTTAGCAGATGGGACAAATAGGGGGTAAAAAGGGTAAAAATGAAATGTTGGTACTTTTTTAAACCCATGTGTATCTTTTAAACCAATCAACAGAGTAACAAAATTCAAAACGGAGCCGGTAAACAAGAAAAAAATATTAGACACGTGTTTGGTACTATTTTGATTCAGGGTTCAAAAAGGGGGAAAAGCGGGGAAAAAAATTTAGGGTAGGTCCATTTTTCTTTTTCTTTGTATTTGACTTGAACCAATAAAGCTACCAATAAAATTTATAGGGAGGTCGATTGCCCAGTACAAAATATTAAATATGTGTTTGGTACTTTTTTCAATTAAAAGGGTAAAAAAGGGAAAAATCGGTAACATTATATCTCCTTAACCAACAGCGATAGAAGCGAAAATTAAATTGGCTTGAGATTAGCACTAAAAATTAAGGGACACGTGTTCGGTACTTTTTTGAAAATCGGCCGCCTAGCGGGCAAAACAGGGTAGAAAAGGGAGAAATTAGTAACATCATATCTCCGAAACCAACATAGACAGAAACAAAGTTGAAATTGGATTTGAATCGCCTACAAAAATAAGGGGACACGTGTTTGGTACTTTTTTGAAAATGGCACTAATAAGGATAAAAAAGGGTAAAAACTATATTTTAGTACTTTTTTTAACCCATATGTATCTTTTGAACTAATAAACATAGAAACATATTTTATATCGCAACCGACAGATATTAAAAAAGAACTAAATACGTATTTGGTACTTTTGCGATTAATGGGGTACAAAAGGGTAAAAAAAGGGAATATATTCAAGGATAGGTTTTTTGCTTTTTAGCCATGGATATCTTTTAGGCTAATGAAGTTAGAAGTATAATTTATTGACTGGTAGATTTACATTGAAAAGAAATAAGCTACGTGTTTGGTACTTTTTTTTAATTTTGGGGGTAAAAATCGGTAAAGTATATCTTCTAAACCCAAAGTGATAGAAACAAAAACTAAATTGGTCTGAGATTGGCACTTAAAATTAAGGAACACATGTTCGGTACTGTTTTGAAGTTCAACCTCTTAGAAGGTAAAACAGGGTAGAAAAGGGAGAAATTAGTAACATCATATCTCCGAAACCAACATCGATGCAAACAAAGTTGAAATTGGATTTGAATCGGCTAGGAAAATAAGGAGGCACGTGCTTGGTACTTTTTTGGAAATGGCATTAATAAGGATAAAAAAGGGTAAAAACTATATTTTGGTACTTTTTTCAACTAATATGTATCTTTTGAACTAATAAATACAGAAACATAATTTATATCGCAACAGATAGATATTAAAAAACAATTAAATACGTATTTGGTACTTTTGCAATTAATGGGATACAAAAGGGTAAAAAAGGGAAAATATTTAAGGGTAGGTTTTTTGTTTTTAGCTATGAATATCTTTTAGGCTAATGAAGCCAGAAGTATAATTTATTGACTGGTCGATTGACAAAGAAAAAATAAAATACATTTTTGGTACTTTTTTTAATTTTGGGGGTAAAAATATATCTTCTAAATCAAAAGTGATAGAAACCAAAACTAAATTAGTCTGAGATCAGCACTAAAAATTAAGGGACAAGTATTCGGTACTTTTTTGAAATTCGGCCTTTTAAAGGGTAAAACAGGGTAGAAAAGGGAGAAATTAGTAACATCATATCTCCGAAACTAACACCGATGCAAAAGAAGTTTAAATTGGATTTGAATCGGATAAAAAAATAAATGGCCACGTATTTGGTACTATTTCAAAAATGGTACTAATAAGAATAAAAAAGGGTAAAAACTATATTTTGGTACTTTTTTAACACATATATATTTTTTGAACTAATAAACATAGAAACATAATTTATATCGCAACTGATAGGCATTAAAAAACTATTAAACACGTATTTGGTACTTTTGCGATTAATGTGGGACGAAAGGGTAAAAAAAAGGGAAAATATTCAAGAGTAGGTTTTTTGCTTTTTAGCTAAGAATATCTTTTCGGCTAATGAAGCCAGAAGCATAATTTATTGGCTGGTAAATTGACACTGAAAAAAGTAAAATAAGTGTCTGGTACTTTTTTTAATTTTGGGGGTAAAAATCGGTAAAAATATATCTTCTTAGCCAAAAGTGATAGAAACAACAACTAAATCGGTCTAAAATCGGCACTTTAAATTAAGGGACATGTATTCGGTACTTTTTTCTTTAATTCGGCCGTTTTGGGGTTAAAACAGGGAAAAAATGGGAAATATTAGTAACGTCATATCTCCGAAATTCAAAACGATAGGAATAGAGTTGAAATTTGCTTCGGATGGGCTGAAAAAAAACGAGAAACGTATTTGGTACTTTTTTGAATATGGTACTAATAAGGGTAAAAAAGGGCAAAAACTATATTTTGGTACTTTTTTGAACCCATACGTATCTTTTGAAATAACAAACATAGAGAAACAGTAAACGTCACAATTGATAAGTAACAAAGAATTATTAGACACGTATTTGGTACTTTTACGATAATTGAGGTAAAAAAGATAAAAAAATATTCAAGGGTAGGTTTTTAACTAATGAAGCCAGAACTATAATTTACAGACGGGTGGATTCATATTGAAAAAGTAAATTGAAAAAAATTGAAAAAGAAAATGGATAAATTAGTAACATCATATCTCCGAAATTTACATCGTTAGAAACAAAGTTGAAATTGGATTTGGATCATCTTGCAAAAAAAGGGGACACGAGTTTGGTACTTTTTTGGAAATGGAACTAATAAGGGAGAAAAAGGGAAAAAACTATATTTTGGTACTTTATTAACCCTATAAGTATCTCTTGAACTAATAAACATAAATACTCTATTTACATCACAATTGATAAGGACTAACAAAAATTAAGAAGGTGCTTGGCGCTTTTACGATAAATGAGGCACAAAAGAGTAAAAACTATGAATATCATTTAAACAAATAAAGCCAGAAGTATAATTTACAGACAGGTCTATTCACATTGCAGAAGTATAAGACACGCGATTGATTCCTTTTTTTAATGTTTGGAGTAAAAAGGGGGAAAATAGGTAACGTAATATCTCATAAATCAAAAGTGATAGAAACAAAGATTAAATTGGTCTATGATCAGCATTAAAAATTAAAGGACACGGGTTCGGTATTTTTTTTAATTTGGCCGCTTATGGTTAAAACAGGCTAGAAAATGAATAAATCATATAATCGGCTAGAAAATGAAAGGGACATGTGTTCTGTACTTTTTTTGGAAATGGCACTAATAAGGGCAAAAAGGGTAAAAACTATATTTTTGTACTTGCGTATCCATGCGTATCTTTTGAACTTATAAACATAAAGACTCACTTTATGCCACAATCAATAAGTATTAACAAAATATTAAACATGTGCTTGGTACTTTTACGATAAATGGGGTTCCAAAAGGTGAAAACGGGAAAATATTCATTTAAGCTAATGAAGTCAAAAGTATAAATTAGAGATGTGTCAATCAAAGGGGTAAAAAAGGGAAAAATCGATGACATTATATCTTCTAAACCTAATGGATGGAAACAAACACTAAAATGGTCTAAGATCAGCCCTAAAAATTAAGGGACTTTTCAGTACTTTTTGCAAATTAAACAGTTTTGGGGTTAAAATAGGGTAGAAAATAAAAACATTAGTAAAGTTATATCTCTGATACTAATATCGACAGAAAAAAAATTTAAATTGGATTTAGATCGAATAGAAAAATAAAAAGTCATGTTTTTAGTAGGTACTTTTCGTAAATGAGCTAAAAATAGGGAATAAAAAGGATAAAAACTAAATTTTGGTACTTTTTTGACCCATATATAATTTTTGAATCAATTATTATAGAAACAAAATTTATACCGCAATCGAAAATAACAAAAACGGGTCAAAAATTTAAAGATAGGTTTTTTCCTTTTAAACTGTGCATGTTGTTTAAATCAATAAAATAATAAATAAATCAATGATTTATGGACTGTTCTATTGACATTGAAGAAATATGTGACAGGTGTTTGGTATTTTTTTCAATTAACAAAAATGGAGTTAAGATCAGCAATAAAAATATTAGGACATGTATCCGGATTTTTTTTTTTTAATTTGGCTGATCAGGGGTAACCAACGGGTAAAAAAAGGAAACTTTTGTAAAATATTCAAAATCAAAAGCGACAAGAACAAGATTTAAATTGGGTTAGCAATCAAAATTGGGTCAGCTACAAAAATAAGGGAGGCGTGTGTAGTACTTTTTTGAAAATGTAGAGGGTAGGTACTTATTTTGTCCTATATGTATCTTAAGAACCAATAAGTATTTAATTTAATTTATATCGGAATTGATAAATAAGTGAAAAAGTTATTTTGGTAAATTTTGTAACTTTGTCAATTCAAATGGTGCCGCTAACGAAGTAGCGGGTTATAAAGCTAGTTCATTATAAATTTTTGGTCGCATTGATCATAATAGCCCACATTAAAACTGGCATAAAAATGCACTTAAGCCTGTTTTACGCACTCACACGTTTATCAAACATGCGTTCAAACGAAAATTAGTTGCGTTGCAAGTTCTGCCTCTTTTTTTTTTTGTGTTGCAGTTCACACCGTTTGTTGCATAATTTTGCTGGTGGTACAAGTCCTAAGATATTCGTTACTTAAATACAAGTTTTTTTTTCTTTTCTAAAAAATTACTTGTGACGTATATTTTATTTTCGACAATTATTTAATTTCATTTTATAACGTATTTTTTTTTCTTTTCGGCAATAGACAATTTGTTTTGTGAGGTGGGGTTACATATTTTTTTTGTATCTGGTAATTTTTTAAAAATGCGTTACCACATTTTTTCGTTTGTCTAATAACTAGAAAAATTTTATAACAATCTTTAGGCCTATGGAATTACCTTTTTTCTATAGTTTTTGTTGTTTTTTGGATTTTCGGTATTGCTTCATAGATTATGGTAAATTTTTAACCCAATTCTGTCATTTGTTATTGTATTTTCGAAATGTTGTCGTTTTGTAATTGTTGCATTTTGCAACTATTTTTCTTTTTAATTACAATAACATATTTCGTAAGAAAAAGGCTTTATTGCATTAGGAAAATGAAAATAAGAATATTATTCAATGTAAAATTCCCTAACAAAATTTTGTTAGAATAATAAAAGAAAAGGGGGAGAAAAATAAAAATATTTAAATACTATAATGGATTAAGTACATTTAGAAAAATATGTTGTTTTAAAAATTTAAATAATAACGACAGCTTACATACAATTTATAATTAACAATCCTCGACTTGTAGGGAATTTTTTTAAAATTTTCGACCTATCAAGAATTTTTTAAAAATTTTACATTTATTTATAAATTTTTTATAAATCGTTCAAAAATATTCAATATAAAAAAAGTCAAAAACTCCTTATTTATAAGGAATTTTTTATTTTTGATATTAAAATTTTCTATAGTAAATTTTTAATAATAAAATTTTCTATAGAAAATTTTTAATATTAAAATTTTCTATAGAAAATTTTTGATATTAAAATTTTCTATAGAAAATTGTTGATATTAAAATTTTCTATAGAAAATTTTTGATATTAAAATTTTTTATAGAAAATTGTTGATATTAAAATTTTCTATAGAAAATTGTTGATATTAAAATTTTCTATAGAAAATTTTTGATATTAATATTTTCTATAGAAAATTTTTGATATTAAAATTTTCTATAGAAAATTTTTATATTAAAATTTTCGATATAAAATTTTTGATATTAAAATTTTCTATAGAAAATTTTTATATTAAAATTTTCGATATAAAATTTTTGATATTAAAATTTTCTATAGAAAATTTTTATATTAAAATTTTCGATATAAAATTTTTGATATTAAAATTTTCTATAGAAAATTTTTATATTAAAATTTTCGATATAAAATTTTTGATATTAAAATTTTCTATAGAAAATTTTCGATATTAAAATTTTCTATAGAAAATTTTAAGTATTAAAATTTTCTGTTGAAAATTTTTAATATTAAAATTTTCTATAGAAAATTTTCGATATTAAAATTTTCGATATAAAATTTTTAATATTAAAATTTTCTATAGAAAATTTTTAATATTAAAATTTTCTATTAAAATGTTTAAATATTAAAATTTTCTAAAGAAAATTTTAATATCGAAAATTTTTCATAGGAAATTTCAATATCGAAAATTTCCCATAGGAAATTTCAATATCGAAAATGTTTCATAGAAAATTTAATATCGAAAATATTCCATAGAAAATTTTAATGTAGAAAATTTTCCATAGAAAATTTTAATATCGAAAATTTTAATATCGAAAATTTTCTATAGAATATTTTAATATCGAAAAATTTCTATAGAAAATTTTAGTATCGAAAATTTTCTATAGAAAATTTTAATATCGAAAATTTTAATATCGAAAATTTTCTATAGAATATTTTAATATCGAAAAATTTCTATAGAAAATTTTAGTATCGAAAATTTTCTATAGAAAATTTGAATATCGAAAATTTTCTATAGAAAACTTTAAAATCGAAAATTTTTTAAAGAAAACTTTAATATCGAAAATTTTCTATAAAAAATTTTAATTCTATAGAAAATTTTAATATTAAAAATTTTCTATAGAAAATTTTAATATTAAAAATTTTCTATACAAAATTTTAATATAAAAAATTTTCTATACAAAATTTTAATATTAAAACTTTTCTATAGAAAAATTTAATAATAAAATTTTCTATAGAAAATTTTCGATATTAAAATTTTCTATAGAAAATTTTCGATATTAAAATTTTCTATAGAAAATTTTCGATATTAAAATTTTCTATAGAAAATTTTCGATATTAAAATTTTCTATAGAAAATTTTCGATATTAAAATTTTCTATAGAAAATTTTCGATATTAAAATTTTCTATAGAAAATTTTCGATATTAAAATTTTCTATAGAAAATTTTCGATATTAAAATTTTCTATAGAAAATTTTCGATATTAAAATTTTTTATAGAAAATTTTCGATATTAAAATTTTCTATAGAAAATTTTCGATATTAAAATTTTCTATAGAAAATTTTCGATATTAAAATTTTCTATAGAAAATTTTCGATATTAAAATTTTCTATAGAAAATTTTCGATATTAAAATTTTCTATAGAAAATTTTTGATATTAAAATTTTCTATAGAAAATTTTCGATATTAAAATTTTCTATAGAAAATTTTCTAAAGAAAATTTTCGATATTAAAATTTTCTATAGAAAATTTTCAATATTAAAGTTTTCGATAGAAAATTTTCTAAACAAAATTTTCGATATTAAAATTTTCTAAACAAAATTTTCGATATTAAAATTTTTTATAGAAAATTTTTGATATTATAATTTTCTATGGAAAATTTTCGATATTAAAATTTTCTATGGAAAATTTTCGATATTAAAATTTTCTATAGAAATTTTTCGATATTAAAATTTTCTATAGAAAATTTTCGATATTAAAATTTTCTATAGAAAATTTTCGATATTAATGATTTCAATAGGAAAATTTTGATATTAATGATTTCTATAGAAAATTTTTGATATTAAAATTTTCTATAGAAAATTTTTAATATTAAAATTTTCTACAAAAAATTTTTGATATTAAAATTTTCTATAAAAAATTTTTGATATAAAAATTTTCTATAAAAAATTTTCTTTAGAAAATTGTTGGTATTAAATTTTCTTTAGAAAATTTTTTATATTAAATTTTCTTTAGAAAATTTTTTATATTAAATTTTCTTTAGAAAATATTTGATATTAGAATTTTCGATAGAAAATTTTTGATATTAAAATTTTCGATAGAAAATTTTTGATATTAAAATTTTCGATAAAAAATTTTTGATATTAAAATTTTCGATAAAAAATGTTTTTTATTAAAATTTTTGATATTAAAGTTTTCTATAGAAAATTTTTGGTATAAAAGTTTAAAGTTTTCTATAAAAAATTTTCTTTATAAAAATTTTTTATAGAAAACTGTCGTTATAAAATTTTTCTAAAGAAAATTTTTATTTTAAAATTTGTCTATAAAAAATTTTCGTTATAAAATTTTTCTATAGAAAATTTTCGTTATAAAATTCTTCTATAGAAAATTTTCATTATAAAATTTTTCTGTAGAATATTTTCTTTATAAATCTTTTCTATAGAAAATTTTTGATATAAAATTTTTCTATCGAAAATGTTTGTTTTATTTTTTCTAAAGAAAATTTTGGTTATAAATTTTTTTTATAGAAAATTTTCGTTGTAAAATTTTTTTATAGAAAATTTTTGGCATAAAATTTTTCTATACAAAATTTTCGTTGTAAAATTTTTCTTAGAAAATTTTCGTTATAAAATTTTTCTATAGAAAATCAAAATTTCTCTATAGAAAATTTTCGTTATAAAATTTTTCTATAGAAAATTTTCGTTATAACATCTTTATATAGAAAATTAAAAAAAAAATGTATAGAAAATTTTCGTTATAAAATTTTAGTTATAAAAAACTTTTAGTATAAAATTTTTGAAAATGAGTTTTTAATATAAAATTTTTTATAAAAAATTTGTCAATAAAAATTTTGTTTAGAAAATTTTTGATATAAACTTTTTCTAACGAAAATTTTCGTAATAAATTTTCGGTAGAAAATTTTTCTCTAGAAAATTTTGGATATAAAATTTTTTTACCAGAAAATGTTTAATACAAAATTTTGCTCTACAAAATTTTCGATATAAAATTCTTAATAAAAATAGGAAAAATTTTATGGAAGTTTTGCTAATTCCCTGTAAAATTAAGGAAATTTTGTAAAATTTTCTGCAAAATAAAGAAAAATTTTCAAAATTCAATATTTTGTTGAAATAAAGAAAACTGAAAAAAATAAGAAAATTTTTTTTTAAATCACTTAAAATCGCTTTGAAAAAGACGGTCCACATATTTCGTTTTTGTAGTAGGTGTTATAAATTCTTGCTTATGTATGTAACGTTTAAATATATTGAACTAAAACATAACCACAATGTCATTCGATTTTATGAAACTTGGCACTGGTCAGAAATTTATCAAAATCGGTCAAATTAATCGGGTACCTCACATAGGATCGACCTCTTGAAATTAAGATTTGAATGTCTCATTAAAATTGTCTTTTAGTGAAATTATGCAAAAAAATGCTGAGCCAAATTTCGTTGAAATCGGTCCATACCTCCTATACAAGCCAAATACAATTAAATACCCCAAAAATCACAAAAGATTCCAATGTTTTATTTTAACTTATAACATTATACTGAATATTTTCAAAAATACGTTTTGGTGTTAGTTGTCGTGCAAAATTTCTAGCCAATCGGTCTTTATTTGACCCTAGCTCCCATATTAGACCAACTTACAGAAATTGCTTAAATTTAATTAGATCTCAAGAAAATTATCATATGTTCACAAAATTAAGCACAGACATATTTTCTAAGCATAAAAAACTTGTGTCACTCTTGACCTCCGTCGTGTAGCGTATGATATGATCGTGCTTGACCGACTACATCACTTTCTTACTGGTTTTAAATTTAATTTTTATTTTAAATAAATTAAAATGTTTGTAATTTAACAAATGTTTAACTTAATTACAGGTTAAGAAAAGTTGTTAAAATAATATTAAATGAATGAGTATTTTTTTGTTATTGTATTTTACATCATCATTACAAGTAAATGCTGATGATCGTGATATCGATCGAATTCCATACCTTTTCTGTGCATAATTTAGAAACCGACAATATAAACAAATAAATGGAGGGAAGACAACAAAAAACTGCACGCAAAGGTCAAATGCAGTCACTAAACTTATGACGCGATGACGATGGAAGATCAGTGCAAAGGGGGGGGGGGGCTAAGATTGAAACAGTGAAGTGTATTTAATCTACCAGCCATGATCATAAAATATTTTTTTACGATTGAATGTTGATCATCATGTAGACCATTTTGAAACTTATTAAATTGTTGGTTGATTAATTATAATGGGATGTCAAAAGTAGATTTTAATTATTTCATAACTTCTAAACGTCTGACCCGATTTAAGCAGTTTTTAAATGACTTTAAAAGAAGATGTCCAGTTTTGAGCGCAAGAATATATAGCCTAAAAATGTACGCCTTTTAATTCCTCTATATATGTAGATATTTAAGTATTAATGTATAATTTTCTTTACATAAATGAAACCGGTAAATGCAGGTATTTAACAAAATACAATTAAATAATTTTATTTTACACAGGTTGTCTGTCTACAGGTTAAATTTTGTTATAGAAGTGCTACTCACTGTGTCTCTAGTCATTTATTCTCATTTCTTTTTAAATAAATACATAATCACAATTTTATTTTCTGCCACCATAATTCAGATATTCCTTATGAGATTACGTCAAAATGAGACATTGAATGTTTGTGAAAATAATATTATAGACACTATTATCGAACTTGAATAAGCTTGAGGGGGGCTACAAACCAATCGCTTGACTGTGGAATAATTTTGGCGTAAAATCCAAACGAAAAGTTTTAAAATTGTTTTAGGCAAAAACCAATTTTTTTTGCAATTTCTACAGCTAGAATATTTACAAGTTTGTTTGTTGCCATATGGCAACTCTTCATATCTATATATATATGTATATATTTATAATAAATACATATATATATATATATATATATATATATATATATATATATATATATATATATATATATATATATATATATACTATATATATACAAAATTTTCAAATCTGCTATAGAAAAATTTTTATTAAAAAAATTTCTACAGAAAAATTAAAAAAAAAAATTTCTATAGAAAAATTTTTTAAAGAAAAATTTTTGATAAAAAAATTTTTTAAAGAAAATTTTGTGATGAAAAAAAATTTTCTATAGAAAAATTGTTGATAACAATTTTCTATAGAAAAATTTTTGATAAAAAATTTTCTATAGAAAAATTTTTGATAAAAAATTTTCTATAGAAAAATTTTTCATAAAAAATTTTCTATAGAAAAATTTTTCATAAAAAATTTTCTATAGAAAAATTTTTCATAAAAAATTTTCTATATAAAAATTTTTGATAAAAAATTTTCTATACAAAAATTTTTGATAAAAAATTTTCTATACAAAAATTTTTGATAAAAAATTTTCAATAGAAAAATTTTTCATAAAAAATTTTCTATAGAAAAATTTTTGATAAAAATTTTTGATAAAAAATTTTCTATAGAAACATGTTTGATAAAAAAAATTTCTATAGAAACATGTTTGATAAAAAAATTTTCAAAAAGAAGTGTATTTGCATTTGATCCCAAATCTGTTACATTTATTTATTAATGAATGTAACAGACCAATTTATTGATAAAAAGAAAAAAAAAAATGTTTGCGGAGAAACCAAATTCCTCGACGCGTTTCGATGGTTGGTTAAGCCATCTCTTCAGGAGGATTATCCACAATTAAGACAGATCGAAAACCTCGCATTATTACTAAATTTACAAACATAACTATTAAGAATTATGTTCATAAACCAAAAGTAAAAGCGTAGATTATCGACTGAACAAAAACAAACATTTTTCAGTTTTCATCTACCTTCACTTCCCACATTCTTGCTGTAGCCGTCGGCTACTATATGCAGAATGCTGTGAAGAAGGGGGGGTAAGATGTTTTAAAATAAACGAGTTTATTTTAAAAATAAGCTGAATGCATGCAGTTTTATCAAAAAATAACAAAATAGTCGGGATGTAAATATTATTCAAAAAGAAGTGTATTTGCATTTGATCCCAAATCTGTTACATTTATTTATTAATGTAACAGACCAATTTATTGATCAAATGCAAATACACTTCTTTTTGAATAATATTTACATCCCGACTATTTTGTTATTTTTTGATAAAAAAATTGTCTATAAAAAAATTTTTGATAAAAAAAATTTCTTATAAAAAATTTTTTGATAAAAAAAATTTCAAAAAATTTTTGATAACAAAATTTTCTATAGAAAAATTTTTCATAAAAATTTTTTTTTTTAAAACTATAGAAAAATTTTTGGTAAAAAAATTTTCTATAGAAAAATTTTGATAAAAAATTTTTGTAGAAAAAAGAATTTTCTATAGAAAAATTTTTGATAAAAAAAATTTTAAAAAATTTTTGATAACAAAATTTTCTATAGAAAAATTTTTTATTTAAAAATATAGAAAAATTTTCTGTAGAAAAATTTTTGATAAAAAATTTTTGATAAAAAATTTTTTATTTAAAAATATAGAAAAATTTTCTATAGAAAAATTTTTGATAAAAAATTTTCAATAGAAAAATTTTTGATAAAAAAATTTTCTATAAAAAATTTTCTATTTTTTAATAAAAAAAATATAGAAACATTTTTGATAAAAAAAAAATCTATAGAAACATTTTTGATAAAAAAATTTTCAATAGAAAAATTTTTGATAAAAAAATTTTCTATAGAAAAATTTTTTATAAAAAAATTTTCTGTAGAAAAATTGTTGATAAAAAATTTTCTTTAGAAAAAAATTTTGATAAAAAACTTCCGTAGAAAAGTTTTTGATAAAAAATTTTCTATTTTTGTAATGAAAAAAATATAGACAAATTTTTGATAAAAAAATTTTTTCTAGAAAAATTTTTTATTAAAATATTTTCGATAGAAACATTTTTGATAGAAAAAATTTTCTATAGAAAAATTGTTGACAAAAATAATTAAAAAAAATTAAAAATACTCAATGAAAAAAAATATTTTTAGTTATAGTTTAAGATAAGATATTCGGATGACTAACCTGCTATACCACGGTAGTTTACAACTCTTTAGTCTTTTAAATATTTTATTGCCATATGGCAAAGTCCTGATGATTTTCCTCAATTGAATAAATCACAATTTTTAAATCGATGTAAAGCCATGGCGCACTTTGGTATTTCTGCTCCAAGAAGCCATCTTTTGACCACCGCTTTTGAAAAATCGAATGATGCAGTTTTATAGGGAAGAGTCTAGATATTAAGGACCAATAATTGTTTTCCAGAAAAAGTTATATTACGTGTTATAAAAAGGGTATTGAAATGTACTTAATGTTCTAAAACGAAAAGATATGAAATTTTTCACCAAACTCAGTAGCTCATGCAACGAATATTGTTTTATGGCTTTAATCTTCATGTCAATTTTATAAAGGTACAGAACCTTGATTTTAGTATGCAGAAGAAAATTACTTAATCTCTCATATAGTTAAGGAGATATCAGGAAATCAAAAAAGCTCTACAAAATTCAGTATTTTCGTTTTTCTTTGGTCCAAAACTAACTTGGTTCGGTTTTGCTCGGTGCTTCCACCATAACTGCGTGAAAGGTGAAGGTCTTTTCTTTAGATTGAGTGAAAAAAATTCACCGAAATTTACCGTTCGTAGAACAAAGTTCAAAATTTTCTTAAAAAAGTTAAGTAAATTGTTAAGCATAATTTAAGCAAAAAGTGTTGCAGTCGTTTAGGCGTAACTTTTTAATCAAATTGAATTTAAGTGTAAGTCCCGTAGGAGTCTTTATCTTAGTCTATGTCTTAGACTATGTCTTAGTCTATGTCTTATTCTATATCTTAGTCTATGTCTTAGTCTATATCTTAGTCTATGTCTTAGTCTATGTCTTAGTCTATGTCTTAGTCTATGTCTTAGTCTATGTCTTAGTCTATGTCTTAGTCTATGTCTTAGTCTATGTCTTAGTCTATGTCTTAGTCTATGTCTTAGTCTATGTCTTAGTCTATGTCTTAGTCTATGTCTTAGTCTATGTCTTAGTCTATGTCTTAGTCTATGTCTTAGTCTATGTCTTAGTCTATGTCTTAGTCTATGTCTTAGTCTATGTCTTAGTCTATGTCTTAGTCTATGTCTTAGTCTATGTCTTAGTCTATGTCTTAGTCTATGTCTTAGTCTATGTCTTAGTCTATGTCTTAGAATATGTCTTAGTCTATGTCTTAGTCTATGCCTTGATTTATGTCATAGTCTATGTCTTATGTATTAGGGCCATATTTCACTTGCTCCTTTCCTACCTAAAGTTCTCCAAACTAATCTTAAGTTAGTTTGCATTGAGTATTTTTGTAGTTAGGGTGAACGGACCCCCCCAGATCACTTTACGCCGATCCAGCTAATAAAAGTTTTTAATACTCTACTTTTTATATTTTAGATTAAAATTTTGAATACATGTTATTTTGAAAGATACATATGATTTGTAAATCCGAAATCGGTGTTATTCTGACTTAATATAATTTCAAAATCTGATGTTTTGGGTCTTGATAAGTAGATGTGTATTTTTCTTCATCTGCCCCACAGTGCAACTGTTGCGTATGAGTGTTAAAAGTGTAGAAAAAAGTGTTCAATAAATATTGTGGATCTGCTGTTGTCGATATATTATGTGCTCGTATTACATATGTTTTTGTTGTTATTTTGTTTATGTATATTATATTCATTATTTTTGTTGCTGTTTGTTGTTGGTTGATTTGTTGTTATTATGCCTACAGTGTTATTCAAGGTTATTAACTCATATCAACTTGTTGTTCAATACATGTTGTTGTTGTTGTTGGCTGCTCAATTGAATGTCATCATACATGTCTTGGCTACAAACACGCAAACAAATGTTGTTTTGATGCAAAGCAACAAGTAACAATGTGCGTTTCAGTACGACTACATACAAACACATGATGATGATGATGATAATATTGTTGTAAGATTTCGTTGTATTATTTTTTTTTGGCAAGAATTCTACCTGTGCTCAGAAACAGAAACTTTGCAAAAAATTTCAGTAAACGTTTCCTATGGCTAAAACCAAGCAACCAACAAACTTAACAGTCATGTTCGACAGGAACTTAATACATATTCGTAAATGCATAAAACGTAACAAGTGCCGAATAATTGGAGGAGAGGATCAAAAAGATTGCATTATTAAGGTTGGGTCGAAACAAATGAAATAGCAAGTAAGTAAGTTTTCTAAGATATGAGGAGGAGAACATCTTTACTCTATTCAACAATGTTCGTTTATTACACATTAATAAGGCATAGCCCCAAATTTTCGGCAATATCAGTTAGGTACAAATTTAGCTAAGTACATGATCATCTAAAAACTAAGAAGTATCTTGGTTTATAAATTAATTCTGTCAGCAAATTCGGTTAAATTCAAAAACATATTAAACCCACATTCCTTCATTTCAAAACACATACAATAAGAATTTTTGAAACTACCCCCTTGCAACTAAGTCTCTGACTGCACCACATACCTACATCTGATCTCACTTGATCTTCTGAAGTTGGTTAAGGATGATTTTGACCTTGGTGGTATTATGAACCTGTTGTTAATGTTAACGATCTTGCAGTTGAGACATCGATTATTTAACGTTCTTATGTTGTCTACATACATATAAACCATGTGTATATGTATAACATATTATTGTTGTTCTCATGACCTATATTTCTCTGTCTGCGGGTAGAATAAGAATTCTGAATAAGACAAAACACAATATTATATAATATTTTTTAGGTATAATATAGAAAAGGTTTTATGAATATTTTCGATTTAAAACTTTTTCGCACAGTGTGACTGAATGAGCAAACCACAAAACAAAAAGCACACTATTCAAAAATGTAAATTTAACTATTTTTATTCCTTTATCTATATCTTAGTCTATGTCTGTTTATGTTACATTTGTCTATGCCTTAGTCTATGACTTAGTCTTTGTCTTAGTCTATGTCTTAGTCTATGTCTTAGTCTATGTCTTAGTCTATGTCTTAGTCTATGTCTTAGTCTATGTCTTAGTCTATGTCTTAGTCTATGTCTTAGTCTATGTCTTAGTCTATGTCTTAGTCTATGTCTTAGTCTATGTTTTAGTCTATGTCTTAGTCTATGTCTTAGTCTATGTCTTAGTCTATGTCTTAGTCTATGTCTTAGTCTATGTCTTAGTCTATGTCTTAGTCTATGTCTTAGTCTATGTCTTAGTCTATGTCTTAGTCTATGTCTTAGTCTATGTCTTAGTCTATGTCTTAGTCTATGTCTTAGTCTATGTCTTAGTCTATGTCTTAGTCTATGTCTTAGTCTATGTCTTAGTCTATGTCTTAGTCTATGTCTTAGTCTATGTCTTAGTCTATGTCTTAGTCTATGTCTTAGTCTATGTCTTAGTCTATGTCTTAGTCTATGTCTTAGTCTATGTCTTAGTCTATGTCTTAGTCTATGTCTTAGTCTATGTCTTAGTCTATGTCTTAGTCTATGTCTTAGTCTATGTCTTAGTCTATGTCTTAGTCTATGTCTTAGTCTATGTCTTAGTCTATGTCTTAGTCTATGTCTTAGTCTATGTCTTAGTCTATGTCTTAGTCTATGTCTTAGTCTATGGCTTAGTCTATGTCTTAGTCTATGTCTTAGTCTATGTCTTAGTCTATGTCTTAGTCTATGTCTTAGTCTATGTCTTAGTCTATGTCTTAGTCTATGTCTTAGTCTATGTCTTAGTCTATGTCTTAGTCTATGTCTTAGTCTATGTCTTAGTCTATGTCTTAGTCTATGTCTTAGTCTATGTCTTAGTCTATGTCTTAGTCTATGTCTTAGTCTATGTCTTAGTCTATGTCTTAGTCTATGTCTTAGTCTATGTCTTAGTCTATGTCTTAGTCTATGTCTTAGTCTATGTCTTAGTCTATGTCTTAGTCTATGTCTTAGTCTATGTCTTAGTCTATGTCTTAGTCTATGTCTTAGTCTATGTCTTAGTCTATGTCTTAGTCTATGTCTTAGTCTATGTCTTAGTCTATGTCTTAGTCTATGTCTTAGTCTATGTCTTAGTCTATGTCTTAGTCTATGTCTTAGTCTATGTCTTAGTCTATGTCTTAGTCTATGTCTTAGTCTATGTCTTAGTCTATGTCTTAGTCTATGTCTTAGTCTATGTCTTAGTCTATGTCTTAGTCTATGTCTTAGTCTATGTCTTAGTCTATGTCTTAGTCTATGTCTTAGTCTATGTCTTAGTCTATGGCTTAGTCTATGTCTTAGTCTATGTCTTAGTCTATGTCTTAGTCTATGTCTTAGTCTATGTCTTAGTCTATGTCTTAGTCTATGTCTTAGTCTATGTCTTAGTCTATGTCTTAGTCTATGTCTTAGTCTATGTCTTAGTCTATGTCTTAGTCTATGTCTTAGTCTATGTTTTAGTCTATGTCTTAGTCTATGTCTTAGTCTATGTCTTAGTCTATGTCTTAGTCTATGTCTTAGTCTATGTCTTAGTCTATGTCTTAGTCTATGTCTTAGTCTATGTCTTAGTCTATGTCTTAGTCTATGTCTTAGTCTATGTCTTAGTCTATGTCTTAGTCTATGTCTTAGTCTATGTCTTAGTCTATGTCTTAGTCTATGTCTTAGTCTATGTCTTAGTCTATGTCTTAGTCTATGTCTTAGTCTATGTCTTAGTCTATGTCTTAGTCTATGTCTTAGTCTATGTCTTAGTCTATGTCTTAGTCTATGTCTTAGTCTATGTCTTAGTCTATGTCTTAGTCTATGTCTTAGTCTATGTCTTAGTCTATGTCTTAGTCTATGTCTTAGTCTATGTCTTAGTCTATGTCTTAGTCTATGTCTTAGTCTATGTCTTAGTCTATGTCTTAGTCTATGTCTTAGTCTATGTCTTAGTCTATGTCTTAGTCTATGTCTTAGTCTATGTCTTAGTCTATGTCTTAGTCTATGTCTTAGTCTATGTCTTAGTCTATGTCTTAGTCTATGTCTTAGTCTATGTCTTAGTCTATGTCTTAGTCTATGTCTTAGTCTATGTCTTAGTCTATGTCTTAGTCTATGTCTTAGTCTATGTCTTAGTCTATGTCTTAGTCTATGGCTTAGTCTATGTCTTAGTCTATGTCTTAGTCTATGTCTTAGTCTATGTCTTAGTCTATGTCTTAGTCTATGTCTTAGTCTATGTCTTAGTCTATGTCTTAGTCTATGTCTTAGTCTATGTCTTAGTCTATGTCTTAGTCTATGTCTTAGTCTATGTCTTAGTCTATGTTTTAGTCTATGTCTTAGTCTATGTCTTAGTCTATGTCTTAGTCTATGTCTTAGTCTATGTCTTAGTCTATGTCTTAGTCTATGTCTTAGTCTATGTCTTAGTCTATGTCTTAGTCTATGTCTTAGTCTATGTCTTAGTCTATGTCTTAGTCTATGTCTTAGTCTATGTCTTAGTCTATGTCTTAGTCTATGTCTTAGTCTATGTCTTAGTCTATGTCTTAGTCTATGTCTTAGTCTATGTCTTAGTCTATGTCTTAGTCTATGTCTTAGTCTATGTCTTAGTCTATGTCTTAGTCTATGTCTTAGTCTATGTCTTAGTCTATGTCTTAGTCTATGTCTTAGTCTATGTCTTAGTCTATGTCTTAGTCTATGTCTTAGTCTATGTCTTAGTCTATGTCTTAGTCTATGTCTTAGTCTATGTCTTAGTCTATGTCTTAGTCTATGTCTTAGTCTATGTCTTAGTCTATGTCTTAGTCTATGTCTTAGTCTATGTCTTAGTCTATGTCTTAGTCTATGTCTTAGTCTATGTCTTAGTCTATGTCTTAGTCTATGTCTTAGTCTATGTCTTAGTCTATGTCTTAGTCTATGTCTTAGTCTATGTCTTAGTCTATGTCTTAGTCTATGTCTTAGTCTATGTCTTAGTCTATGTCTTAGTCTATGTCTTAGTCTATGTCTTAGTCTTTGTCTTAGTCTATATCTTAGTCTATGCCTTAGTCTATGTCTTAGTCTATGTCTTAGTCTATGTCTTAGTCTATGTCTTAGTCTATGTCTTAGTCTATGTCTTAGTCTATGTCTTAGTCTATGTCTAAGTCTATGTCTTAGTCTATGTCTTAGTCTATGTCTTAGTCTATGTCTAAGTCTATGTCTTAGTCTATGTCTTAGTCTATGTCTTAGTCTATGTCTTAGTCTATGTCTTAGTCTATGTCTTAGTCTATGTCTTAGTCTATGTCTTAGTCTATGTCTTAGTCTATGTCTTAGTCTATGTCTTAGTCTATGTCTTAGTCTATGTCTTAGTCTATGTCTTAGTCTATGTCTTAGTCTATATCTTAGTCTTTGTCTTAGTCTATATCTTAGTCTATGTCTTTATCTATGTCTTAGTCTATGTCTTAATCAATGTCTTAGTCTATGTCTTAGTCTATGTCTTAGTCAATGTCTTAGTCTATGTCTTATTCTATGTCTTAGTTTATGTCTTAGTCTATGTCTTAGTCTGTGTCTTGTATTATGTCTTAGTCCATGTCTTAGTCCATATCTTAGCCTATTTTTAAACGTGTCTATGGACTGATAAGGGACTATTTTCCATTATACGATCGTAACAATAACTTGTTATAATTTATGAAGTCAACTTTTGTTAGTAACTTTAAGTGTATGTATTTCCATTTCGGCTTCTGCCAAAAGAACCCAAAAATGAACAGATCAAAAAAAACTTAAAATTTCAATGTCAAACTCGTTAAGAGCAAGGATCTTGTCAGTCGAACAAGCAGCCAGACAACAGGTTTGCATGAGTACAACAAAAAAATCTCATTAAAGCAGGTAAAATCGGTTAAAAGGAACTAGGAAACACATTTACAAGTCATTTGCTGTGAATAAAATGTAGGGCAAAACATTTAATTAAGATACGATCTGCACGATTTTACACACTTAAATTGGATTCTTGGGATTCAAAAAAGGAACAAGAAAATACATAAGAATTATGATCATTATAAAAAGTTCTCAGCGTTGCTTTTGATAGGTCCATTGGTTAAGGAGATTTGTCTTGTTGGTTTTCATGGTTGTTGCTGTGCCGCTGCCTCCGCTGCTGCTCCTATTGTTTAAAATTGTTTAGCCAACACTTGATTACCAAACAATAAATAGTTATAAATAATTGTGTTCAATTGTTACTTTTTGCCGATTTATTTTCTGTGCTATTTTTGACCTTTTTTTTTTGATTTATTTAAGGTAAACGCGTAACAAATTTTCGCCTTTAATTGTCGCCGTTGAGACAGATTATAAGCAGATCAGCAGCTCCATTAATATTGACCTTGCATTGAATTTGTAAGAAATATTGTTGGAATTGTTTTAAATTGTTCAAAATAGTACAACCAAAACAGCAACAAACTCAATCACTTAAAAATTTTTAAAACCGCAAATGTTTAAATTTTTACATAAATACACACATTCACACATCCAGTCATATTATGGGCGATGTGGAAACAATAGTAACAGCGTCGTTTGTTATTAATAAATGAAACTTATAGATTTATTGCCAATAACACAAAAAGTTAAACAAAACACAAAAAAAAAAACAAATCTGCCAACCCATATGAGATCTTAAACATTTGGGTCTATTTATTTATTAGTTTAGAAAAATAAAATGAGTATGTTCCTAACAATATTTTTTATTGGTGATGAGGAATATTCAATTTCTTCATTAAAATTTTTAACATAATAAACTAATATTTTGTGTCTTCTATCTACTCCATACCATAACTTCGTCTATGCTTTAGTCTATGCCTTAGTCAGTGTCTTAGTCTATGCCTATGTCTTAGTCTATGTCTTATTCTATGTCTAAGTCTATATCTTAGTCTATGTCTTAGTCTATGTCTTAGTCCATGTCTTAGACTATGTCTTAGTTTATGCCTTAGTCTGTGTCAAAGTCTTAATCTATATCTTAGTCTATGTCTTAGTCTATGTCTTAGTCTATGTCTTAGTCTATGTCTTAGTCTATGTCTTAGTCTATGTCTTAGTCTATGTCTTAGTCTATGTCTTAGTCTATGTCTTAGTCTATGTCTTAGTCTATGTCTTAGTCTATGTCTTAGTCTATGTCTTAGTCTATGTCTTAGTCTATGTCTTAGTCTATGTCTTAGTCTATGTCTTAGTCTATGTCTTAGTCTATGTCTTAGTCTATGTCTTAGTCTATGTCTTAGTCTATGTCTTAGTCTATGTCTTAGTCTATGTCTTAGTCTATGTCTTAGTCTATGTCTTAGTCTATGTCTTAGTCTATGTCTTAGTCTATGTCTTAGTCTATGTCTTAGTCTATGTCTTAGTCTATGTCTTAGTCTATGTCTTAGTCTATGTCTTAGTCTATGTCTTAGTCTATGTCTTAGTCTATGTCTTAGTCTATGTCTTAGTCTATGTCTTAGTCTATGTCTTAGTCTATGTCTTAGTCTATGTCTTAGTCTATGTCTTAGTCTATGTCTTAGTCTATGTCTTAGTCTATGTCTTAGTCTATGTCTTAGTCTATGTCTTAGTCTATGTCTTAGTCTATGTCTTAGTCTATGTCTTAGTCTATGTCTTAGTCTATGTCTTAGTCTATGTCTTAGTCTATGTCTTAGTCTATGTCTTAGTCTATGTCTTAGTCTATGTCTTAGTCTATGTCTTAGTCTATGTCTTAGTCTATGTCTTAGTCTATGTCTTAGTCTATGTCTTAGTCTATGTCTTAGTCTATGTCTTAGTCTATGTCTTAGTCTATGTCTTAGTCTATGTCTTAGTCTATGTCTTAGTCTATGTCTTAGTCTATGTCTTAGTCTATGTCTTAGTCTATGTCTTAGTCTATGTCTTAGTCTATGTCTTAGTCTATGTCTTAGTCTATGTCTTAGTCTATGTCTTAGTCTATGTCTTAGTCTATGTCTTAGTCTATGTCTTAGTCTATGTCTTAGTCTATGTCTTAGTCTATGTCTTAGTCTATGTCTTAGTCTATGTCTTAGTCTATGTCTTAGTCTATGTCTTAGTCTATGTCTTAGTCTATGTCTTAGTCTATGTCTTAGTCTATGTCTTAGTCTATGTCTTAGTCTATGTCTTAGTCTATGTCTTAGTCTATGTCTTAGTCTATGTCTTAGTCTATGTCTTAGTCTATGTCTTAGTCTATGTCTTAGTCTATGTCTTAGTCTATGTCTTAGTCTATGTCTTAGTCTATGTCTTAGTCTATGTCTTAGTCTATGTCTTAGTCTATGTCTTAGTCTATGTCTTAGTCTATGTCTTAGTCTATGTCTTAGTCTATGTCTTAGTCTATGTCTTAGTCTATGTCTTAGTCTATGTCTTAGTCTATGTCTTAGTCTATGTCTTAGTCTATGTCTTAGTCTATGTCTTAGTCTATGTCTTAGTCTATGTCTAAGTCTATGTCTTAGTCTATGTCTTAATCTATGTCTTAGTCTATGTCTTAGTCTATGTCTTAGTCTATGTTTGGTCTATGTCTCAGCCTATATCTAAGTCTTTATCTTAGCCTACGTCTAAGTATGTATTTACTTTTATGTCTTAGTCTATTTCTTAGTTTCGTATTGTCTAAAATCGAAGTAAATATGACTTTGATTCCATTATTTTTAAGAATATAACTTTTCCCCCCACCCAATAACTAACCAATTAAATTTCAAACTACCCAAGAAAAAAATTTATTACTAACAATTTTGCGCCATCGTCTGTGAATTGTTAACAATCTGCAAATAATACAAAAATCCCATGTTGTTTGTGTGGTGTAGGTTAGTGATCACTGATCGCGTTGGGTGAGACGCGCTTGCACGATCAAACATTAAAAACTAATAGTGGCGTATATGTACTTTATAAATTAAAAGGCATAGTTGAGATGTTTGGTATGAAATGAGTTTTAAACATGCGTAACCGAAATTATTACAAATTAATTTATGAGTTTATTTTAATAGTTTTTTTTTAATGTTTCGTTTAATAAAATTATTATACAAATTTTGAGATTTTTTTGGTGTAGAATAAATTAAGTTTTTGATTGATGATGTATTTAAATGTCATCAAATAAATGTTTAGTAATAACATTTTAAAATTATAATCAAGCGATTTGGAATGCCGTGGTATTGAATGAATACTTAGATTAAATGCTTGGAGACATTATTCTTTTATTAAAATTTTCTTCTTACTTCTGATGATTTATATGGAATGAGATACAGTTTCAAAACTTAAAAGCATTTTTGTAATTTTCTGTGTATTTAAAAGGCCTCTTTTGATCGTTAATAGTAGGTTTTATCAAATATGGGTCGATTATAAGTAAATTTGAACTTCATTATACCCTTCACCACCATAGATGGAAAGGTATTATAAGTTTGTGCTGATGTATGTAACGCATAAAATATTTGTCTTAGACCCACCTTTTAGTATACCAATAGGCTTAGAATCACTTTCTGAGTCGATTTAGCGATGTCAATCCGTCCGTTCGTCCGTCCGTCCGTCTGGACGGCTGGCTGGACCCCCATATAAACCATGTAATCAAAGTATAGGTCGCAATTCTAAAGATAATTTGATGAAATTTGGCACAGATTAATTTTGCTATTGAAATTCATCAAAATAGACCCATTATCTATTGTACCTCCCATAGGTCCCACATCCCGGAAATGATGTTTTGGCCACAAATATAAATAATTTCGTTGAAATCGGTCCACATATTGACCATAGCTCCCATACAAACTCTTTTGTCAAACGCTAAAAAGGTCGTAAATCTGAAGGTATTAAGACACATAATATCTCTAAAAACTGTAATCAATTTGCCAAATTTCGAGATAATCGGTCCACATTTGACCCTAGCTCTCATATAAGACCAAATGACGGAAACAGCTTAAATATATAAGTATTGAGAAAATGTTTGTATGATGGTAAAATTTAGCAAATATTTGTCTTCATACAGGAAAAAGAACACCTTTGAACTTAGTGTAAAAGGTATCGTATGTTTGGGCTTACTTGTTATACCCTTCACCACCATGGGTGGAAAGGGTATTATAAGTTTGTGCTGATGTATGTAACGCGTAGAAATATTTATCTTAGACCAACCTTTTAGTATACCAATAACCTTAGAATCACTTTCTGAGTCGATTTAGCGATGTCAGTCCCTACGTCCGTCTGGCTGGACCCCCATGTAAATCAAATTATCTAAAGATAATTTGATGAAAATTTTTTTATCAAAAATTTTTCTTTAGAAATTTTTTTTATCAACAATTTTTTTATCAAAAATTGTTTTATCAAAAATTTTTTTATCAAAAATTTTTTTATCAAAAATTTTTTTATCAAAAATTTTTTTATCAAAAATTTTTCTATAAAAAAATTTTTTAAGAGGTTGTGGGTTCAAATCTATCTATTATCTAAAAATTTTTCTTTAGAAAATTTTTTTATCAACAATTTTTCTATAGAAAATTCAAAAATTTTTTTTTAGAAATTTTTTTTTAAAAAGAAGTGTATTTGCATTTGATCCCAAATCTGTTACATTTTTTTATTAATGTAACAGACCAATTTATTGATAAAAAGCCAAAAAATGTTTGCGGAGAAACCAAATTCCTCGACGCGTTTTGATGGTTGGTTAAGCCATACACTTCTTTTTGAATAATATTTACATCCCGACTATTTTGTTATTTTTTTAGAAAATTTTTTTATAAAAAATTTTTCTATAGAAATTTTTTTTTATCAAAAATTTTTTTATGAAAGACTTTTATCAAAAATTTATCTATAGAAAATTTATTTATCAAAAATTTTTTTATAGAAAATTTTTTTTATCAAAAATTTTTTTTATGAAAGTTTTTTATCACAAATTTATCTACAGAAAATTTTTTTTATCAAAAATTTTGCTATAGAAATTTTGTTTAACAAAAATTTTTCTATAGAAAATTTTTTTAACAAAAATTTTTCTATGGAAAATTTTTTATCAAAAATTTTTTAATGGAAAATTGTTATCGAAAATTTTCCTATGGAAATTTTTTTATCAATAATATTTCTATAAAACAATTTTTTATCAAACATTTTTCTTTTAAAATTTTTTATCAAAAATTTGTCTATAGAAAATTTTTTTATCAAAAATTTTTTTATTAAAATTTTTTTTAGTAAATTTTTTCTATCAAAAATTTTTCTAAAGAAAATTTTTTTATCAAAAAATTTTCTATGGAAAATTTTTTATCAAAAATCTTTCTAAGAAAATTTTTTATCAAAAATTTGTCTTTAGAAAACTTTTTATCAGTTTAAAATTTCGTTGAAATCGGTCCACATTTGACCATGGCTCCCATACAAACTCTTCTGTCAAAACGCACTAAATTGGACAAAAATCACTAAAACGCTCGTAAATCTGAAGATAATAAGAATTTTAAGTTTATTTCTTGCATACATAATGAATTTGGCAAATTTCGAGATAATCGGTCCACATTTGACCCTAGCTCTCATATAAGACCAAATGACGGAAACAGCTTAAATATAGTTTTGAGAAAATGTTTGTATGATGGCAAAATTTAGCAAGTATTCATCTTTATACAGGAAAAAGAACACCTCTGACCTTAGTGGTGAAGGGTATCGTATAACCGTTCTTGACCGACTATAGCACTTTCTTACATGTTTGAATATAAATCGTTTTATGAATGTAAGGGGTCAACATGAGTAGAGCATTGAAGACAGTCCTATAGGAGTTACTTGAAATAACGATTCGATATTCTGAAATATCTCAAAGTACAGAAAAGCAAGGTTTTTTAAATCATTGTACCTAGAACCTAAATCATCAGTTTTGATCTTGACAATTATTATATTATTTTAACAAAGATGTCACTAGTAATAGCTAGGAATCAAAATAATTGACCTTCTAGACCAAAATCATAACTCGTGTTCCTAGATATTTCAAATAACATAAATATTTTCAATTTGGGAATTTTTAAGAGTCTTTTAATATTTTTTTGTTGTTAACGCAAAAAAACTACTTTTAAGTGAATTTTCAATGTCAATTCTATATTTTAATATTATTTTCGATACTTAAACCGTTCACAAAACCAACAATAAATAATAAATTTCTCAACAATAGTAACCTTTAAGTAAAGAAAAAAATATATATTAAAACTTTTAATTTATTATGATCATTCATGTTATTTTTTCTATTTGTTTAATAACACTCTAAGATCATTAGATATTGAACAAAATAAATGCCTTCTATAATTGTGGATATATTCAGATACGACTACATATTTTGTTATTAACTTGTGCAAATACTTAATGGTTTTTTTTTTTAAATTTTTTGGCAATTGTTCAAGTGTCGGCCGCCTTAAAAATACAATTGAATTTGGCAAAGAATTATGAAAAATACAAAATTTTATTGTTGAGGTAAGGAAATAAATTAATGTTTAATAAATCCATCATAATTGTGTGTATAAATTACAGTATACAAAAAAAAAAAATATGTTATTAAAACCGGTGGTATCTTATTTATTGAATATTGAGAACCCATTTGACCTTGTCACCCAAAGACCCAATAAACTATAAAAAAAAGTTTGCTAAACGATTGAAACAGATACTTATGTTGAGGGTAAAGGAAATTTCGTGAAGTGAAATATACAGGCATGTGATTGAAATCGATCGATTTCAGATATACATATTTTTGAGGTAATTTTCGGTAATTTCCCAAAAAAAAAAAAAAATCAAAATTTGGGATTTAATCATTTTGACTAATATTCTATCTTTCATTTGGTTTGAATTTTTTGGGAAAATGACAGAAAATTATTTCAAAACAAGAAAGTAAGTGCTATAGTCGGTCAAGCCCAACCATAGGATAGCCTTTACCACTAAGGTCAAAGGTGTTATTTTTCCTGTACAAAAACAAATATTTGCTAAATTTTGCCATCATACAAACATTTTCTCAAAACTTATATATTTAAGCTGTTTCCGTCATTTGGACTTATATGAGAGCTAGGGTCAAATGTGGACCGATTATCTCGAAACTTGGCAAATTGCTTACAGTTGTTACAAAAATTATGTGTGAAATTCTCATTATCTCTAGATTTATGAGCGTTTTAGTGATTTTTGTCTCATTTAGTGCGTTTTTCAAGAAGAGTTTGTATGGGAGCTATGGTCAAATGTGGACCGATTTCAACGAAATTTGGTACAGTGATTTTACAGGGTGGCCCAGAAAGACCGAAGTGGTGTGAATTCCTTATAACTTTTTTATTATAATTTTTTTTTCTTTTCTTTTCAGTATTTTGTAAAGAAGACTTGGATAATTTATAATGGAGCAATACACAATTGAACAACGTGCCCAAATTGTTGAAATTTACTTTTCAAATCAACGGTCCATTGTGTTGACTCAGCGTGCATACCGTCGTCAATTTAATGTGCGGGTTGCACCCTCTCAGTCAACAATAAACCGTCTGGTTGCAAATTTTCGAGAACAAGGAGCAGTAAGGAACCTTCCTGGTCCCGGCAGACACCGAACTGTCCACACGGCTGACAATATTCAAGTGGTACAGGAGAGTATTCGGGAGGATCCAGAAACATCAACCAGGAGACGTTCGCCACAACTGGGCCTCTGAAGAACGTCGCTGCAGCGAATTTTGCACACCATAGGATTGTTTGCATACAAAATTCAACTTGTCCAAGAATTGAAACCAACAGATTACCAGCAACGACTTGACTATGCAATTTATTTCCAGCAAAAAGCACAAGAGAATCCAAATTTTATTCATAACTTAATAATGAGTGACGAAGCCCATTTTCAATTAAATGGGTTCGTTAACAAGCAAAACTGTAGGATATGGGCTACGGAAAACCCGAGAGTACTTCATCAACGACAATTGCACCCAGTTAAGTGTACCGTTTGGTGCGGTGTTTCTTCAGAAAGGATCATTGGCCCATTTTTTTTGAAAATGAACAAGGTGTCGCCATTTCCGTCAATGGTGATCGATATCGGGCCATGTTGCAAAATTTTGTAAGGCCAGCCGTGGAAAACCATCCGCAAATATGGTTCCAACAGGATGGAGCCACAGCGCACACTGCGAGGGCCACAATGACTCTTTTACGCGACATCTTTGGTGAAAGAATAATTTCTCGTAACAGCAATTTTAATTGGCCTCCGCGGTCCCCGGATTTAACCGCTCCAGACTGTTTTCTTTGGGGCTATTTAAAAGGAAAAGTTTATGTTAATAAGCCTAGGACTATTGAGGAGTTAAAAACCAATATTCGAGAAGAAATTAACAACATACCACCGGAAGTTTTGCGAAAGGTCATGGAAAATGTGTTGGAAAGAGCACATTTGTGCGAAGCAGAATATGGCCACCACTTGCGGGATATCATTTTTAATAACTAATCCAAAAATATTCCCCATAAATTTAATGTATTTAAAAAAAAAAATTAAAAAAATATCTCTTAAATAAAAAGTTATAAGCAATTCACACCACTTCGGTCTTTCTGGGCCACCCTGTAGTTTACATAAGTAGTATTTGTTTTAAATTTCATGAACAAATATTGATATTTGTGGCCAATATATCAATTCCGGGAAGTGGGACCTGTGGGAGGTACCATAAATAATGGACCGATTTGAATTTGACGAATTTCAATAGCCATGGTCCCACTATCAAAATAAAGATCTGTGTCAAATTTCATCAAATAGTCTTTAGAATTGCGACCTATAATTTGATTACATGGTTTATATGGGGGTCTAACCAGCCAGCCGTCCAGCCAGACGGACGGACGGACTGATATCACTAAATCGATTCAGAAAGTTATTCTAAGTCTATTGGTATACTGAAAGGTAGGTCTAAGACAAATATTTCTTAGCGTTACATACATCAGCACAAACTAAAAATACCATTTCCACCTATGGTGGTGAAGGGTATATCAAGTAAGAAAGTGCTAAAGTCGGTCAAGCCCTTCACCACTGATGTCAAAGGTGTTCTTTTCCCTGTATAAAGAAAAATATTTGCTAAATTTTGCCATCATACAAACATTTTCTCAAAACATATATATTTAAGCTGTTTCCGTCATTAGGACTTATATGAGAGCTAGGGTCAAATGTGGACCGATTATCTCGAAATTTGACAAATTGATTACAGTTTTTACATGTATGCAAAAAATAAACTTACAATTCTTATAATCTTCAGATTTACGAACGTTTCTGTGAGTTTTGTCTCATTTAGTGCGTTTTGACAGAAGAGTTTGTATGGGAGCTATGGTCAAATGTGGACCGATTTCAATAAAATTTAGTACAGTGAGATAGGTATTTTTTTTTAAATTCATGAAAAAATACTGATATTTGTTGCCAATATATCAATTCCGGGAAGTGGGACCTATGGGAGGTACCATAAAAAATGGACCGATTTTGACGAATTTCAATAGCCATGGAATGTTAAAAAATGATCTGTGCCAAAATTTATCAAATTATCTTTAGAATTGCGACCTGTACTTTTACATGGTGGTCCAGCCAGACGGACGGACGGACTGACATCGCTAAATCGACTCAGAAAGTGATTCTAAATCTATTGGTATACTAAAAGGTGGGTCTAAGACAAGTATTTCTGTGCGTTACATACATCAGCACAAACTTATAATACCCTCTCCACCTATGGTGGTGAAAAGTATAAAAAGATTTTTTGATGAAGATTTCACAATTCAATAATAATTTCTTCTGGGTACGAAGAGTTGTATATTGGTATGTCTCGCCATCTCATTTAGGGCATTCATGAGTGAGAGCAGATTTCGTAGATAAGGAATGAGTGTCGGTTTAACTATCAACACAAAATCGAATACCCCTACAGTATATTCTGTTGTACCTTAACCACCAGTTTTTCGATTTAGATACCATTTTCTAGATAAAGTAGGAGCTATTAATAATATAACTCCAGAAGCGAATATTGAATTTCTATCTTATGGCCAACTAGGGATCGTCTGTTTTGAATATATATTTTGTATTATGTCCGTTAAAGAAATCGGGAGCCACAATCCGACTTCTCATTAAATTCACTTACATATATTGAGTGGAGTTCTTAATAATTAAGGAAATGATATTTTCTCTTTGCCAATACATATTTGAATTTAAAGATTTAAAATTATATTTCGTTGGTATTTAGTTGATACTTTTTTTTATCAATGCTTGAAATCTATTCTGTGAAGGCGGGTTTATGAAGGCGGGGTTTTCAATATTTTGTATGCTGTTCCTTCCTGAATTTTTTCCTAATATTTTTTTAAACAAAACATAGATACATGATTCTTATTAGAATTGCTGACATATGTACGAATATTGTTACTTTTATCGGAAGTGATTGTAATTGAAATGATAAATGAAAAATATAAATAAATAAAACTAAATTAAGATAAAGAGATATATTTCCTTGTGGCAATCAAATTTATAAGGAAAAACGTAGCCATAATTTTACAAAAAGCACTTATAACACTAGTCAACAAAATTCAACTTTTTGCGTTACATTTCATTACCACCATATTTTTATCATTCCTATAAAAATGGTAAATTTTTGAAAAATTTTCTATAAAAATAGTAAATTTTTGAAAAATTTTCTATAAAAATAGTAAATTTTTGAAAAATTTTCTATAAAAATAGTAAATTTTTGAAAAATTTTCTATAAAAATAGTAAATTTTTGAAAAATTTTCTATAAAAATATTAAATTTTTGAAAAATTTTCTATAAAAATAGTAAATTTTTGAAAAATTTACTATAAAAAAATAGTAAATTTTTGAAAAATTTCCTATAAAAAAATAGTAAATTTTTGAAAAATTTCCTATAAAAAAATAATAAATTTTTGAAAAATTTTCTATAAAAAATAGTAAATTTTTGAAAAATTTCCTATCAAAAAATAGTAAATTTTTGAAAAATTTCCTATAAAAAAATAGTAAATTTTTGAAAAATTTCCTATAAAAAAATAGTAAATTTTTGAAAAATTTCCTATAAAAAAATAGTAAATTTTTGAAAAATTTCCTATAAAAAAATAGTAAATTTTTGAAAAATTTCCTATAAAAAAATAGTAAATTTTTGAAAAATTTCCTATAAAAATAGTAAATTTTTCCTATAAAAATAGTAAACTTTTGAAAAATTTTCTATAAAAATAGTAAATTTTTGAAAAATTTCCTATAAAAATAGTAAATTTTTGAAAAATTTCCTATAAAAATAGTAAATTTTTGAAAAATTTCCTATAAAAATAATAAATTTTTGAAAAATTTCCTATAAAGATAGTAAATTTTTGAAAAATTTCCTATAAAAATAGTAAATTTTTGAAAAATTTCCTATAAAAATAGTAAATTTTTGAAAAATTTCCTATAAAAATAGTAAATTTTTGAAAAATTTCCTATAAAAATAGGAAATTTTTGAAAAATTTCCTATAAAAATAGTAAATTTTTGAAAAATTTCCTCTAAAAATAGTAAATTTTTGAAAAATTTCTTTTAAAAATAGTAAATTTTTGAAAAATTTCCTATAAAAATAGTAAATTTTTGAAAAATTTCCTATAAAAATAGTAAATTTTTGAAAAATTTCCTATAAAAATAGTAAATTTTTGAAAATTTTCCTATAAAAATAGTAAATTTTTGAAAAATTTCCTATAAAAATAGTAAATTTTTGAAAAAAATCCCATAAAAATAATAAATTTTTGAAAAATTTTCTATAAAAATAGTAAATTTTTGAAAAATTTCCTTTAAAAATTAGTAAATTTTTTAAAAATTTTCTATAAAATTAGAAAATTTTTGAAAAATTTCCCAAAAAAAATTGTAAATTTTGAATATTTTCCTATTAAAATAGTAAATTTTTAGATGGTGGGTATAAAAACTAGTAGTAAGTAGTTCCCGGAATATCGATTAAATTTAATATTTTACATGTTTTAATTTTCTTTTGTATAGAAAAGAAAATGAAAGTGTGATTTATTTAATTTTTTCAGGTGTTGATGCTGGCACCTTGTTTTTATCGACCCGGTCTTACATACAAATTTGTGTTGACATTAGGAAAACATACAAATTTTTGACAATCGGTTGGTATTTTTTTTATCATATGTTTGTTCGGGCTTAGACTATATATTGTTGTTTTGTATAATGAGAATATTCTACATTTAGTTGTGGAACAAAATTTTTTGCTTAAGGCGCTTTTACACTATCTGTTTTGGTCATATAAATGGTGAAATATACTACCGATATATAATTTTGTATATCTGTCAAAATTTTTAGAAACGTTTAGAAGTATTTTTTTTATGTACTTGCTTTGATGGTTAGAATTTTCTAGATCATAAGACAAGAAAAAAAACAGATAGTCTAACAGCACCTTTTAAATAACAAATTTTTACCGTTGTAGTATTTATGGATTTGAGAATCTTGTAGTTAGAAATATGTAAATTTGTTAATGCATGTCAAATTCGTTGTTCCCAATGTTACACCTGTTAGGGATAACATTAGATATAGCGTTTGGTATTGTTGCCATGTTTTGGAAATTTTTGTTCAAAGCCCGAATATCATTCGAATTATTTGCTATGTATATGCGGTCTTAAATAAGTTTTAAAAATTACTTTAAAGTTAACCTCTTTTATGTGTTATGGTCCCATTAGTACAAAATTCGGTTGTTTTTTTCTATCGATTTTTATACCCTTCACCACCATAGATGGAAAGGGTATTGTAAGTTTGTGCTGATGTATGTAACGCATAGAAATATTTGTTTTAGACCCACCTTTTAGTATACCAATAGACTTTCTGAGTCGAATTAGCGATGTCAGTCCGTCCGTCTGGACGGCTGGCTGGACCCCCATGTAAACCATCTCATCAAAGTACAGGTCGCAATTCTAAAGATAATTTGATAAAATTTGGTACAGATTGGTCCATTAATTATTGTACCTCCCATAGGTCCTACTTCACGGAATTGATATTTTGGCCACAAATATCAATAGTTTTTAATGAAATTTATAATATATACTGCTTATGTAAACCAAAATACCAAATTTTGTTGAAATCGGTCCACATTTGACCATAGCTCTCATACAAATTATTCTATCAAAACGCACTATATGAGACAAAAATCGCTAAAACGCTCGTAAATCTGAAGATAAGGAGAATTTTAAGTTTATTTTTTGCAAACATAGTTTTTGTAACAACTGTAATTAATTTGCCAAATTTCTAGATAATCGGTCCACATTTGACCCTAGCTCCCATATAAGTCCAAATGACGGAAACAGCTTAAATATATAAGTTTTGAGAAATTTTTATATGGTGGCAAAATTTAGCAAATAACACCTTTGACCTTAGTGGTGAAGGATATCGTATGGTCGGGCTTGACTTGTTTTTTTTTTTCTAAAATTTGGGATTTTTGTAGAAGTTGTCCTAGACATATAATCATATCTAGAAAACCCGACAACCCTGGCCAAGTTCTTCTTCCTAACTACTAACAATCTTCCAGTGAACTACAAATGAATGATAATTTTATTTCATTAAATAAATACAAAGTTTTCGAAACAGTTCAAATAATCTAGTGGAAATTCTTAGTCTACTTCTCATACAACAAAAAATTGTCTTTTATATTATTAATCAAACATTTTTCAAAACTTTATGAATAGCCAAAATAGTGAGTAAAAACCTTTAATTTTCTATTTGTTTCTATCAACTAAAACATAGAACAAAGATATAATTTGGCGTATTTTTGTCTGTGATTGTACGATTTACCTTGTCATCAATTAAAGTGAAAATAAGAACGAGAAATCGAAAGAAATTGGCATCTTCAATGTTATTTTGAAATTAAAAATAAATAAAATTTACCTTAGATATTTATTATACGAGTATGTAGTTTTTTGTTTAAAATTGAAATCTTTTTATTCACATTGAGATTTTCTTTTGAATTTATTCGAATCAAGGTTGCGAAAAAGAAATTTCCGTTAAGATCCAGAGACAATAAAGTTAAACATACATATGTACAATATTTACAAAATTTTCGTTAATATTACGAAAATAATTTTATTTTAACTGCATAATATTTTTTTTTAAAGAGAAGTAACACTTAGACTAATTCTAGGGGGCTACTTAGTATCCCGATTCGAAAGAAGCTCTTTTCGAAACACAATGCTTTAATCATACAAATTCAAACAATTTTATTTTCGAATCCTGATATGGAGTAACCCTTTAGTAAAAAGGTGCTGAAAAGGAGAGATACAGCTATATTATTTAACATTGTAATTGTACGTTATGCTATTTGTTATTATTTGAAATATTGTTAAAGCTTTTTGTTCTACAGCCAATTTTATTTGTTTAACATCGACGGCGTGTTACTGCTGTAGATTTTCCGCCAATAGAGGATGAAATTAATACTGTCGGGGATCGAACCCAGGCTAAATATGATATGATATTGTTGGTCTGCATGTTGACCAACAAAGCTACAGCATCCACAGGGTTTCCACGGTTTTATAAGAAATTTCTTAAAAATTTACTATTTTTATAGGAAATTTTTCAAAAATTTACTATTTTTATAGGAACTTTTTCAAAAATTTACTATTTTTATAGGAAATTTTTCAAAAATTTACTATTTTTATAGGAAATTTTTCAAAAATTTACTATTTTTATAGGAAATTTTTCAAAAATTTACTATTTTTATAGGAAATTTTTCAAAAATTTACTATTTTTATAGGAAATTTTTCAAAAATTTACTATTTTTATAGAAAATTTTTCAGAAATTTACTATTTTTATAGGAAATTTTTCAAAAATTTACTATTTTTATAGGAAATTTTTCAAAAATTTACTATTTTTATAGGAAATTTTTCAAAAATTTACTAGTTTTGTAGGAAAATTTTTAAAAATTTACTATTTTAAAGGAAATTTTTCAAAAATTTACTATTTTTATAGGAAATTTTTCAAAAATTTACTATTTTTATAGGAAATTTTTCAAAAATTTACTATTTTTATAGGAAATTTTTCAAAAATTTACTATTTTTATAGGAAATTTTTCAAAAATTTACTATTTTGATAGGAAATTTTTCAAAAATTTACTATTTTTATAGGAAATTTTTCAAAAATTTACTATTTTTATAGGAAATTTTTTAAAAATTTACTATTTTTATAGGAAATTTTTCAAAAATTTACTAGTTTTATAGGAAATTTTTCAAAAATTTACTAGTTTTGTAGGAAAATTTTTAAAAATTTACTATTTTTATAGGAAATTTTTCAAAAATTTCCTATTTTTATAGGAAATTTTTCAAACATTTACTATTTTTATAGGAAATTTTTCAAAAATTTACTATTTTTATAGGAGACTTTTCAAAAATTTACTATTTTTATAAGAAATTTTTCAAAAATTTCCTATTTTTATAGGAAATTTTTCAAAACTTTCCTATTTTTATAGGAAATTTTTCAAAAATTTCCTATTTTTATAGGAAATTTTTCAAAAATTTCCTATTTTTATAGGAAATTTTTCAAAAATTTCCTATTTTTATAGGAAATTTTTCAAAAATTTCCTATTTTTATAGGAAATTTTTCAAAAATTTACTATTTTTATAGGAAATTTTTCAAAAATTTACTATTTTTATAGGAAATTTTTCAAAAATTTACTATTTTTATAGGAAATTTTTCAAAAATTTACTAGTTTTATAGGAAATTTTTCAAAAATTTACTAGTTTTGTAGGAAAATTTTTTAAAATTTACTATTTTTATAGGAAATTTTTCAAAAATTTACTATTTTTATAGGAAATTTTTCAAACATTTACTATTTTTATAGGAAATTTTTCAAAAATTTACTATTTTTATAGGAGACTTTTCAAAAATTTACTATTTTTATAGGAAATTTTTCAAAAATTTACTATTTTTATAGGAAATTTTTCAAAAATTTACTATTTTTATAGGAAATTTTTCAAAAATTTACTATTTTTATAGGAAATTTTTCAAAAATTTACTATTTTTATAGGAAATTTTTCAAAAATGAACTATTTTTATAGGAAATTTTTCAAAAATTTACTATTTTTATAGGAAATTTTTCAAAAATTTACTATTTTTATAGGAAATTTTTCAAAAATTTACTATTTTTATAGGAAATTTTTCAAAAACTTACTATTTTTATGGGAAATTTTTCAAAAATTTACTATTTTTATAGGAAATTTTTCAAAAACTTACTATTTTTATGGGAAATTTTTCAAAAATTTACTATTTTTATAGGAAATTTTTCAAAAATTTACTATTTTTATAGGAAATTTTTCAAAATTTTACTATTTTTATAGGAAATTTTTCAAAAATTTACTTTTCTTATAGGAAATTTTTCAAAAATTTACTATTTTTATAGAAAATTTTTCAAAAATTTACTATTTTTATAAAAAATTTTTCAAGGAAATTTTCCAAAAATTCAATTTTTCAAAATGCAGATCTAAAATTAACGGTTTTATTATAAATTTAACTTTTTAAAATTATTTTTTCTTAATAATTCTCCCACTTAATAACTTAATTATCCTTAAAAGAAAATTTGACAGCCAACTCTGCAATGTCAATACAAACAAATGCTCACATGTGAAATGAGAGAAATATTTATTATTTTTCTTAATTATAAAAAAACGGAAGTAATTTAAATTCAATAAAAATCTAAGGCACTTACATACAAACACACAAATAAATGCATGTGCACATGTAGAAATGTACGTATGTGTGTTTATGAAAATATTGGGGAGAAACGTTCACATTAAATGAGAAACTAAAAGAGAGTAACAAATTAAATAGCAACATTTTATATTATTTATCTGTTACATGAATGTGCGTAAAGTAGACAAAATGTATCGTAACAAAATAAATTTGAAATAAAATTAAATAATACAATCAATAAAGCGATGCCAGATTGGAGGATAAAATCGTTTAAATTTGAACATAAGTTTATAAAAATGTTTGTTTTGTTCAAGATACTATTATTTTTGTATAAATATTTTTCTATCGAAAAATATTATTTTCTGGACAATTTTTCGATAACATTGTTTTCTACAAAAATATTTTTCTATGAAAATTTTCGATAGAAATATTTCTGTGTAAAAATTTTTCTATAAAAAATATTTTTTATAGAAAAATTCCTATATAAAAAAAATTTGATAAAAAAATTTTCTACAGTAAAATTTTTGATAAATAAAAAATTTCTATACAAAAATTTTATATAAAAAAATTTCTATAGAAATTTAAAAAAAAAAAAATATCTATAGAAAATTTTTGATAAAAAAATTTTCTACGGTAAAATATTCAATCAATAAAATTTTTATAGAAAAATTTTTGATCAAATACTTCTATAGAAAACTTTTTGAATTTTCAATAGAACATTTTTTGATAAAAAAATTTGTATAGAAAAATTTTTGATCAAGAAATTTTCTATAGAAAATTTTTTAATAAAAAAAATTTTTTAAAACAATTATTGATAAAAAAATTTTAAAGAAAAATTTTTTAATAAAAAAATTTTCTATAGAAAATTTTTTTATAAAAAAAAATTCTATAGAAAAATTTTTGATAAAAAAATTTTCTATAGAATAATATTTGATAAAAAAATTTTCTATAGAAAAATTTTTGATAAAAAAAATCTAAAGAAAATTTTTTAATAAAACAATTTTCTACAGATTTTATTAAAAAAAAAATTCTATAGAAAAATTTTTGATAAAATACTTCGATAAAAAAATTTTTGGTTTTTGAATAAAAAATTTTTTGATAAAAAAATTTTCTATAGAAAAATTTTTAATAAAAAAATTTTCTATAGAAAAATTAAAAAAAAAAATTTTTCTATAGAAAAATTTTCGATAACAAAATTTTCTAAAGAAAAATTTTTGATAAAAAAATTTTCTATAGAAACATTTTTGATAAAAAAATTCTAAAGAAACATTTTTTAATAAAAAAATTTTCTATAGATTTGATTAAAAGAATTTTGAACAAATACTTCTATAGAAAAATTGTTGATAAAAAAAATTTCTAGAGAAAAACTTTAGATAAAAAATTTCTAAAGTAAAATTTTTTAATAAAAAAATTTTCTATAGAATAATTTTTGATACATAATTTTCTATAGAAAAATTTTTGATAAAAAAAATTGTAAAGAAAAATTTTTGAATAAAACAATTTTCTACAGATTTTAATAAAAAGAATTTTTAATAAAAATTTTTCTATAGAAAATTTTCTTATCGAAAATTTTTCTTTTTCATCAAAAATTTTCCTATAAATTTTTTTTTATCAAAAATTTTTCTATAGAAAATTTTTTTCATCAAAAATTTTATTATTAAAAATGTTTTCTATAGATTTTTTTTTTCTAAAATTATTCCATAGACATTTTTTTATCAAAAATTTTTCTACAGAAAATTTTTTTTACAAAATTTTTCCATAGAAATTTTTTTATGAAAAATTTTTTTATAGAAATTTTTTTTTCAAAAATTTTTCGATAGAAAAATATTTTTATAGTAAAAGTAACGAAAAAAATTTCTATAGAAAATAATTTTTATTGAAAAATTTTCCAGAAAATAATATTTTTCTATAGAACAATATTTTTATTTAATAATAAATAATAACATCATGTTTTAGAGAAAAATAATAGCCAATTATGCCCTTGAATTCAAAATATAAAAAAAAATTTTCATTCCTCTTTTAAATGTGGATTAAAACAGTGACAGGCATAATGTGTAGTTCCGATGTTAGAAAAGAGTTTTCTATTCAATTTTCCAATATTTTTTTAACCAAATTTTTTTCTATAGAAAATTTTTTTATCAAAAACTTTTCTATAGAAAATTTATTCTATAGAAAATTTTTTTTATCAAAAATATTTCTATACAATTTTTTTTATAAATTTTTTTTCTATTGAAAAATTTTATCACAAAAATTTTTCTATAGAAAATTTTTTATCATAAAATTATTTTATAGAAATTTTTTTTTATAAAAAATTTTTTTAACAAAAATTTTATAGAAATTTTTTTTTATAAAAAATTTTTTTACCAAAAATTTTTTTATAGAAAATTTTTTACCAAACATTTTTCTATAGAAAAAATTTCTGTAGAAAAATTTTTTATAAAAAAATTTTCTATAGAAAAATTTTTGATAAAAAGATTTTCTATAGAATAATTGCTGATAAAAAAATTTCTATAGAAAAATGTTTCTCTACAGAAAAATTTGTGTAGAAAAATTTTTCATAAAAAATTTTCTATTAAAAAAAATTTTGATAAAAAATTTTTTGTAGAATTTTTTTTTATCAAATTGTTAAAAAAAAATTCTATCGAAAAAATTTTGTAAAAAAAAATTTTCTATAGAAAAATTTTTGATAAAAAAATATCTATGGAATAATTTAAGAAAAAAAAAATTCTATAGAAACATTTTTGATAAAAAAAATTTTCGATAGAAAAATTTTTGATAAAAAAAAAAATTTTTTATAGGAAAATTTTTGATGAAAAAAAAAATTTTCGATAAAAAAATTTTCTATAGAAAAATTTTTATCAAAAATTCTTCTATAGAAAATTCTTCTATCAAAAAAAAATTTATAGAAAATTCTTTTATCAAAAAATATTTTATAGAAAAATTTTTGATAAAAAAAAAAATTTTCTATACAAAAATTTTTGATAAAAAAAAATTTTCTATAGAAAAATTTTTGATAAAAAAATTTTCTGTAGAAAAAACTATAGTAAAAAAAATTTTTTATAGAATAATTTTTGATAAAAAAATTGGAAAAAGGAATAGAAAACTTTAACATCAGAATTACTCATTGTGCCTACCACTGTTTTAATCTACATTTAAGACAGGAATAAAGAAAGAAGATATGCTTTTTGAGATATACCTAAGTCGAGAGCATAATTGACCTCTATTTTTTCTCTAAAACATGATTTTATTATTTATTATTAAAAGAACATAAAACTAGAGGACTTACGCTACAATATGAGGGTATGTTCATAAAAATCAGAGGTCGGTATAAAAAGTTATAGGCATATTAAAAATTTATGTTTAGAAAAAATCTTGAAAAAAGAGAACATTAGACCGCCAAAAAATCTGAATTAACTGGGCTTTAAAACCTGATTTAAAGAAGAATGTATACAGCAAATTTCATCGAAATCAGAGATGGTGAAGTTTAGTACTTAGTCGAAGAGTTAAGTTTTGACTCTTTTGGTATAAAAATTTTGCATTAAAAATAGGTTTAAGCTTATAATAACGCTTTTGAAATTTTTACACCAAAAAATAAAAAAACAAAATCTGGCATCACTATAGACAATTACTTACAAGACTTAACGTCACCCAGAGACGCTTATCAAGACGAAGGAGACCGACCAAAAAGGCGAACGCATTAAAAAAAATCAAACAAAAAATGCTCATAAAAATTAAAAAAAAACTGAAACACTTACACATTTACAAGCGAAACAAACACACAAACTAAAAGGCGAAAAGAAAAAAAAAAAACGCTAACGAAAGCAGAGGGTATTTAACCGACCTCAAATCAATTTGCAATTTCAGTCTATCTCCGTGTTGCAGCGTTGCATGAACTCTCTCGTTATTTAAAAACAAAAAGTTTGAAAAACTTTTTAACGGTTTTTTGAATTACAAAACTAAATAAATTTAAAAAAATATATATAAATATTTATTATTTAATACATAAATTATAAAGGAAATAAAACAAATTAGACTTGAACTTGAAATTTTTTTATTGTTAATTTACATAAAATTTTGTAATGTGTTTTCTAATCAAAACTTTGTCTTTACATAAATTACACATAGGGGTAATTGTGAACAAATGGAAATAAATTGTTAAAGAAACAAATGGATATAAATGTTAAAGAAAAAATTGAATTGTTGTATGAAAAATAAAGGCATGAAACAAAAAACGTGTTTAACATTTTGAAAATAAGTTGAGTTGAATACAAATTGAAACTAAAAGTAAGGGGTTTTTAAAGTTCAAAATTAACTTTTTCAATGAAGATTATCTAATAGTGACGAATTGGTGTTTCTCGGTGATCGAAATGAAATACATATAAAAAATTGCCCTAAATAAAGAAAAAAACCCTACTTTGTGTGTTAAGTTGAAATGCAATAAACTCTTGATTTTTTTTTAAATAAAATTGTTAAACAAAAGACTAAACCAAAAAAACAAAAATAAAAAAAAAAACATAAAAAATATTGGGGTCTCTTTAAACTCAAACATGTTTTGAACAAAGTTGCAATTTTAAGCACGTTCGCTTGAATACTTAGCCAAGTTTAAAACACTAACAATTTCTGTCTAAATGGAAAAAACCCTCCAGTGTTAAACCAACTGGATTACAACATCTTTAAATGGTTAGGAAAAAAACATAAATAAATTATAATATCAACATAAAAGCAACAATATTTATAAAAACCTTATTAATAACGTTCAATGAACATTTGTCTTATAAAATATTAAGTGTAATTTCTTAAGAAAAGCCTCAATTTGTTGCGCCCGCCTGCGCCAACTTACACTAGACGCCGGTTAACAAACTTTCGGACTCGAAAAGATTATGTGAAACAAAATAGAAAAAATACAATAAAACCGTTAAATCAACGACCTTGAAAACAAAACACGTAAATTATAATAAACAGAAAAATTGAAATATAAACAAACCATAAACTATCTCTATCCAACACGATTTGTCAGATCTGAAGCATTTGGGAAGCAGTTGGAGTTTAAAGAAAGTGAAAGTCAAGAAACTTAAACTCTTTTTGTGGTTAAGTAGTTTATGAAAAACGAAACTCATTGGGAAGCTGTTAGATGTTCAAAAAAGTTATTTGCAATTGAGTGCAGAAATTTATATCAAAACAGTTTTATATTTCCATTTCTCGTTTTCCTAAACCATTCGAAGTAACCAGAAACGTTAGTCAGAAAGCCACACGTAACTCACCTTTTGCTGGCTGGAAGCATAATTAGCCAACCATCGATAGCAGCTTAAAGAGTTAAATGAAGTTCAAGTTGCTCGCAAATGTAAGCTTAATACAAGATTGGATAATTAAAAAGATTTTGAAAAATACTTAAAAAAAAATTTTGTAATATCGTATTACTGAAATTTAAACTAAGTAAAAGTAACGGTTATCGAAACAAGATTAAACCCAAATTGTTTCTCATAGAAACGTTTTAATATAAAAATCAAACAAAATGAGTGAACCCTCCAAAATGATGCCTCAACCGGAGGAAGTAATACAACTAAACTCTAGCCCTAAAACAAATCCCAACTCATGCGAAATACGCAGCGAAAATATCAAGAATGGTCATACATTTTTGGTAACAACGGTCCATACGGAAACCCTTACCACAACAACAGAAGCCCTTACCGAGAATTTAGAAAACCTAAAAGCTGTTCCCCTAATACAAAATCCTAAAATTTCAAGCATGCAGGAAATAGAAGAGAAACCTTGTTGCAGCAGTTCCTGCTCCTCACCGGAACACACTACCAAGGCCATAGTTCCTTTGTCCTCTTCACTGCCCTCGAAACTTTTAAGGTTTCATGCTAGAAAATCAGCTCAAGCTTTGCTTAAGCGTGTGGAATCTCAAGAGCATTCCATAGACTCGCAATTTGATAGTGATGAGGGAATGACAGCGGGCTTTAGTGGTTGCAGCAGCAACAATGGTGATCTCATTTCCCAAGATAGTTGTGAGTCCTTGGATAATCTGGAGGAACCCTCAGCGCCACCCATGTCTCCTCCACCACCCAGAAATTCCCCCTCGGCTGATAATTTAGATGAGAAAATAGATGTGGGTATGGGTTCTTCGATTGAGGGTAGTGAGGAGTCTGAGGAAGATGATGAGCTGAAACCCCTAGCGGTGGATAATCATGTCTTACCTGATATAGATTTAAGAAATAATATTACTAATACCACCACTACTACTTTGAGTTCTCTAACTCCCATTAGCTCGAGTTCCCTGGAACCGGTTGCAGAAAAACCCTTAACTAATACCGCCGTTTTAAGCGAGGCTAATTTGGAAAAATTCCGCAAACATCAGTCGGTGAGCCAAAGCCATCCCATAATGGACAACATTTATTTGCATCCCAACTTTAAATATGACTTTAATGCAAAAGATCAGAGCCCTGAAAATACCCTGAAATCTGTAGATACCAGCTCAACTCCTGCCGGGGAAATAAAACGAGTACATCGTTCATTTTTGACTATGAAAAAATCTTCGGAGCCTCTTACCGAAAAGGCCAATTCTGTAGTATCTCAAGCCACTTCAGCCTCGGGTGACAAGACCTTAGTTAATGAAATAGATACCCTTGATCCTCTACTCATACCCAGTGAGGAATTGGCTGCCGAAATAGCCGAGGCTGTGGAATTTTACTTCTCTAATGAAAGCATACTCAAAGATGCCTTCTTGCTGAAGCATGTTAAGCGCAATAAGGAGGGCTTTGTTAGCCTTAAGCTGGTATCCAGCTTTAAGCGTGTACGCCAACTAACTAAAGATTGGAAGGTGGTGGGCAATGCTGTAAGACGTAAATCTCGCAAAATTGAACTTAACGATGTGGGCACTAAGGTCAGACGTCAAGATCCTCTACCTAATTTCGATGAAACCATGCCTTCCCGGACTATAGTGGCCTGTGATTTGCCTCTGGACAAGTTAAGCATAGAAAAGGTTTCGGATATTTTCTCCAAGTGCGGAGAAATAGCCTTAATACGCCTACTCAAACCCGGCATGGCTATACCCGTAGATGTGCGTCAGTTCATGAACAAGTATCCGGAAATGCAGCAAAAAGAATGTGCCCTGGTGGAATACTTGGAGTCATCTTCAGCTAGAGAGGCCAGAAATTTGCAAGGACCTTTTAGGGTCTTTGAAATGGTGGCTCCCAAGAAGAAAACTGGCAAAAAGGCGGTTATACAAGTATCAGCACCCGTGGTACGTATGGTGGAGAATTATCGCTATTACAATGATCATAGCTACGAACGCACAAGAGGTGGCAGTTTCAGTGGTATGCCGGTACAGGATATGGATTTGCGTTATCGTTTAAAGCGTAACAATTCGGATTTTGCGGCCAAGGCTTATAATAATGAGGTGCATCCAACATTTGCTCATTCAGCGGCTACTTCGCACTATCATCATGCACCATCTACCACCTATACTCCAACACATCGTGGCAGCTTTGGCAGTGATCACCATCAAACACAGCATCAATTTCACGCACATCAGAATCACCATCCAACAGGTCACTATCAACCTCGAGGCAGTATAACACACGATATGACCAATCAAACTCCCTCATCTCCTGGTACGTCTAGCAATTTCTTTGCCTATACTCCTCGCAGATATAGCAACACTTCAACTATTTCGGCCAATACTAACAACAATAATAGCATCAATAATATAGATTCAGCCTTAACGGCCAAACCCACACATACGAATATGGGGAATAATCCTAATAGTTCCACTAATCCCCATAATTTGGTGAGACGTCTTTCCAATTGCTCTCAAGAAGGCTATAATGAGGTTGTAAGACGTTCCTCGAACTGCTCGGAAAATGCTCCTCAAAGACGTGACTCCAACTGTTCGGATAATTGTCCTTGCTCCAGACGCATTTCCGATTTTGGACAAACTGAAAGTTATCGCAAGACCTCACAAGGCTCTATAGGCAGTAATGGCGAACGACGTTTCTCCAATGGTTCTATGCAATTCGAAAGAACATTCTCTAATGGCAGCGATATTAGCAATAATTTCCATCGTCGTGCTTCCAATGATTTCAATTTGGAACGTAAACAGTCCTTGGAAACCCAGGCGGGCACTCCTTATGAAGATCCCAACGTTGGGGGAGGCGGTGGTGGCTATAATGTCTTTCCCCGGCGTTATTCCAATAATTTCAACAATAATATCAACAGCAAATTGGCTGCCTATGATAATGCCCAATACATCAATGGACGACGTATATCCACAGATTCCGGTTACGATCGTCGTTTTTCGTTTGGCTCCGAATACGAGGGATCACCACGCTCACGCACTAATAGTTTTCTCAACAACTACAAGCACGGCAACAACGACTATGATGGTCAGCCTAGATCTCGTACTGGCAGCTTTTTGGATGGCTCGCCACGTTCTCGCTCAGGTTCATTTGCCCAACGTACCGCTGAGCACTTAGTACGCACACCCATAGGTCCAGATGGCAGCAAAGGTTTTGGCTCTAGGGCACGCAAATTTGAGCAAACCATATCACCAGTTTAGGTCGCCAATATCTACAGAAATAGGCAAATAGGTAAGATATTTTAGGAAACAAAACTATTCATTTTCATATTTTGTTGTTGAAAAACCTTATCCTTCCTTTATTTTCTTTGTTAAGCAGGTTTTTTACACTAAATGGCTGTTATACCTTAAACATGCTCCCTTAACTTTAAACAATAGATCAACCTACCTAATTACGTATTAATTACCCATATCTAAATATCTTTTTAATATCTTTATTAATACAATTTAAAAGATTTATATTTAAATTGATTTTTTTTTTCTTCAAGAATTTGTTAATTTTTTTAAGTGGAAAATTGCAGTGTTTAGTTTTTTAAGTTTTTTTTTTCAAATATTTTAATAAATCATAGGTATAACAATAAATTTTAATTGGCAATTAAATATTTGAAATAAATTTATGAAATTAATTGGCCTATTTAAAAACATATTGAAATACCAATTTGCTGATAGATGAAATTGATTAAAAATTTTCTTTAAAATGTAAGAATTGTAAAAAAAATATTTGCTTCAATTAAAAAATTTCATTTTATTTAAAAGGACCCTTTATGTGAATGAAATTGTAACTTTCACGATCGCTTGGGGTCTTTAGACTATAATCTTCAGCAATTTTTTTTTATAATTTCGCATTATTTTCAAAATCTCTAGAAATTCTCAGGTATTAGTTGTATATACATAGATATTTTTTGAATTGGTTCTGACAAAATTAAAAAATATTTACAAAATTTAGAAATTAAATTTTCTTTTTAATCTTCCGGGGTTGCATTTTCGCATACTTCAAGATTGGGCAATACTAGTGCTGCCATCTAGCAACAGTCATTACTATATTCAAATTTGAAGTACCATTATTGTTTTTTTTACTGGATTCGTGTCCGTAGTTCGCTAAACGACGAGTTGTCATTAGATTGAAGTTACCTTAAATATTCTGGGAATCAAAATACAATCGACCAAAAAGTGGCTAGTTAAAACGTCTTCTTCTATTATCCTTGACTCCCAGTGGAGTATAGGGCTCCTTGGTTTCATTCATCAGGATGTGCTTGCTTAGATTAGGCATCTCCAAAATCCTGCCGTAGCAGGGGGATTTCTCGCATGATTACGCCTTGGAGTACTATATTCTGTAATGTTGTTTCTTTCCATGCTTCAAACATCGTAAGTGCTAAGTCGATGGAAAATGAGTCCAAAGACAAGAGCCACGCTTGTAAAGCGAGACGCTCGTTCCGAGACAGACGCCCGCTTGTAGCCGCAACTAACATGTTGAACAGACGCTACAGTTTCGCACGTTTTCAAGTACAATTATCTTAGACCCTTATACCAAATACGTCGGAATGGCTCCAAGATAACTCCCTCTCACGTTAGCCCTGAACTAGAATCACACTCGGTTTGCTTACCGCATCTTCAATTAGGTTGCTCAGGTTTCCAGGATGTACCACGAGGAAGTTTGAGTGGGAATTAAATACAGTTATTACCTGTTAGCAGGAAACCCGGGCAACAACTGCATCCCATTTACATCCTAGTTACAACTGATAGCAAGAAATAATGATAATGAGTCGTTTTATTAATCTCTGTCCGGCTAGCTTGGACAAAATGGGATCTATATTTCCGTTTAAGGCCACTTCTTCAGTTATTTTTGACTGCCAGTGGGGCATAGAGCCTCAACCATTATGTTATATTGGACTCTGTTGCTAGAGTCCAATATAATATAAAAAAGCTTGCTGCTAGCAACTTCGCATCAATTGTCCTTCTCTACATTGACTTGCCTCTTCCCTGTGGAAGCAATGTTGGCACTTGGCCTCAGAAGTGTTTGGCCTATCCATCACCATTTCCGTTGACCTCTATAGAAGTTAGGATTTAATTTGTCGCATTAAGTATATCTTCATTTCTTATGTGGTTCGACCTCCATATATTAAGGATTTGCCGTAAGCATATTTTTGCAAAGGTTTGCAGACGCTTATCGATGGAATTTGTGCGTTTCCAAGTTTCACAGTTGTAATATAAGATGGATTGTTGATATTTGCCGAGATTTCCAAATAGCTCGAAGAATGCCAAATGCAGATTTTAGATGTCAATTTGCTCTAACAAATTGACATCTATTGCTTAAGAAAGCCCGAGTTTTGGGAAAGATTTTCACATTTCAAGTTATATAGCGAGAGAACAGAGCAATACAACTTAAATTGCGACTGTGCACTAGTAGATCAATGGAGTTGGATATCCTATTGTCACTGATGAAAGTGCTCATCAGTGACAGGATAGGATATCCAACTCTAAAGCTCCAAAATAGACTTTGAAGCACTGTCACATTGGCCCTTTGATATCGGCTCAGCCCTTTGATATCGGCTCAGACCCTAAAAATATAGAGTTAATTAGTAAATCAAAGTATAGTTCTGATTTGGCACCTAAGATATCTCAAGAAGTTAATGAGTTCTGAATTTTTGTACCTAAGTACTATATGTCAAAATAATATGTGTAACTAAAGTAAACGCCCAACTTAGAAACTAATTCAAAAAGCGTTAGATAATTGGTAGGTGTACTTTATATCAAAAATTTGACTATGATTTTTTTAGTATTAATAATAAGTTTTTAAGGAATTTTAATTCTTGGAAATGTTATAGAATTTTGAAAATTTTTAAAAACCTAAAAAAATCAATATTTTATTATAGTAGTATATAAGTATGGATAACTTAGAGGTGTAGGGTATCATAAGGTCTTCTGTGGCCTCTATATTATTAGATATTTTTTTAATAAGTATTTTTTTTTTTTTGATTTAAGAATACCTTTTTTAAAGAAACACTGCAATTTACTAAAATTTTTATTATATTGTTTTTATTCTTAATTGTCATTTTAAAATATAATGTTCAGATATTTATGAATATTTCTTAACAAAGTTTTAAAAATAATGTTAGTTTAACTAACAATAAAAAAATTTTTATCCGTTGCAAATAGTCTGGCATAGTAGCATTTGCATGTCGACAGCAAAAAACTGTATTAAAATTATATACCGATACAAAATTGTATACCGATTTGCAAATGCTACGATGCCATACTATTTGCAACGGATTTTAAACTGGCCTAATATGAAATACAAAAGCCTAGTTTTCAATCCGCTAATAGTCTAGCATCGTAGCATTTGGAAAATGGTATAGAATATAATAATATTTTTAAAGAAAATTTTTTATTTGCTATATCTTGATGCTTAACTATTTGCAACTTTTTTGTGAACTGGCCTAATAAATTATTAGGTAAACAGGAAAATATTTGAAACTCAAATGAGTATAAATGAAAATTTGTATAATAATTATAATCTAGAATAAAATAATGTTAATAACATTGGAATTTTTACATATTAACATTATAGTTATTTACATTAAGCTTATGTTACTAACATTAAAATAATTTGAATAACATCATAGTAATATAAATGACATAATAGTGATGTTAGCATTAAAATACTGTTAATTTTACATTACTCTTATTTTATTAACATAAAATGTTAAAAAATGTCCTATGCTCCACTGGGAGTCAAGGATAACAGAAGAATAAATTGTTAATAACTTTAACCCTCTGCGACTCATGTGCTATATTTATCACAATTCTATTGATGTTGTAGACTACCAGACACCATTTCCATTGCTTATATTTTCCATGACCTATTTTTGAAAAACTTAAAAGAACTTTTTTTATTGTTTAAAAGTGGAAATTACTATTTACATAGTTATTTTTTTATATTTCAAAGTTAACATTCGTGTTCTATGCTTATTTATCGTCATGGTTTTTTTTCCAGAAAAATCATTTCTGTATCTAACTTAGACTTGTCTGGTAGACAACCACGTTTGTCGCAGAGGCTTACTTCGAGTGGTAGGAAATGTTGTTGGCATACATACATATCTGTGGCAATAAATAATAAAAGCATAAGTCTAAATTTCGGGCCTTGAGATGTTAAGAGTTTTGTCTTGAGGAAAAGAATAAGTTTGATCTTGAGGAAAAGAATAAGGATATGTAAAGAAATGAAGAAGCACTTATGTCAACTTAGGCCATTATCATTTATTGCCACAGAAATAATTGGTTGTTATACTAAACATCACTTCTTTAGAGCAGTGATGCCTATCATTACCACTTGTGGTAGGAGCTCCTATTGTTATACTTTTACTTTTTTTGTGTATTGGGCATCACTGCTTTAGAGTAACATTGAAAACATTGCAGAAATGTTAACATTTTAAGAGTAATATTATTAACATTAGAATAAGGTTTACATTAAAAGATTTTAATATTAGAATAATGATAACATTGGAATATTGTTAAGAACATTCAAGTAATGCTATAATGCTAATACTAATTGTCTTAAATTATATTAAGTTTTAAAAATAAAAATAGTTTTAATTCAAAAATTGGCCAGTACCATTTGCTATCAGATATTATGTTAAATTAAATAAATTTTCCAAAAAAAAATGTTGATTGCTCAAATATTACAAATGATGATTAAACAGTTTTGAATTTTATATTGAAGTATATAAACTTTTATAATAAATTTTTTGACAAGAAAAGACACTGTGCAAGTTTAAAAATATAAAAAAGAATGCTATAGGTTGGTTCTCAAGAAAACCTTGACCTTGCTTATTTCCTCGGAGCCAATGATGCCTTAATTAGTCGTGATTTCAGCATAAATATCTAAATTTTTACAAAAAACGAAGTTGCGAAAATTTAAGCCCCTGAATCATTTGGGTTCAAAGATCGTTAGTATGATATCTTTGGATTATTTGTGCTAAAAAAATCATTAAAATCGGTTTTAAAATTATAGAGATATGAAGAATAAAGAACAAGCATTTTCAATAACAAATTATATTGTTATAATGGTTGTTGTCTTGGATAACTTGAAATGTATTTCTAATTTGGAAGACAATCAGAATTCTTATAAAATGATTCAAATATTAACGTTAAAAGTAAAATATGTATGTTCTTTTAAATATTATTCAAATTTGTTCAATCTAAAAAAAAGTTTAATAATATGTGCCCCTATTGCTGTTCTCAACTCATCTCAGTTTGGTTGTCTGCCAGTCGACCCAACTTTCAAGTTATTTTTTATATAGGTGGAAAGGGTACTATAAGTTTGTGCTGATGTATGTAACGCATAAAAATATTTGTCTTAGACCCACCTTTTAGTATACTAATAGGTTTAGAATCACTTTCTGAGTCGATTTAACGATGTCAGTTCGTCCGTCCGTCTGGCTGGCTGGACCACCATGTAAATCATGTAATTAAAGTACAGGTCGCAGTTCTAAAGATAATTTGATGAAATTTGGCACAGATATTTTTTTTGAAATTTTTCTAAAGAAATTTTTGTTGTATAAAAAATTATCTATAGAAATTTTTTCTTTATGAAAAATTTTCTATAGAAATTTTTTCTATATAAAAAATTTTCTAGAGAAATTTTTTCTATAGAAATTTTTTCCAAACAATAAATTTTCTATAAAAATTTTTACCAAATGAAAAATTTTGTATAGAAATTTTTTCCAAATGAAAAATTTTGTATAGAAACTTTTTCTTTATGAAAAATTTTCTATAGAAATTTTTTCCATATGAAAAATTTTCTATAGAAATTTTTTCTATATGAAAAATTTTCTATAGAAATTTTTTTCTGTAAGAAAAATTTTCTACAGAAATTTTTTCTATAAGAAAAATTTTCTATAGAAATTTTTACTAAATGAAAAATTTTGTATAGAAATTTGTTCTTTATAAAAAATTTTCTTTAGAAAATTTTTCTTTATAAAAAATTTTTTTTAGAAATTTTTTCTATATGAAATATTTTCTCTAAAATGTTTTCTATATGAAAAAATTTTCTATAGAAATTTTTTCTATATGAAAAATTTTCTATAGAAATTTTTTCTATATGAAAAATTTTTTTTTTTTAGTTTCGCTATATCAAACAAATAATTTGGTTGAGTGAAAGTAGGATCGACTGGCAGACGACCAAACTGAGTTGAGAACGACAATAGGGGCATTGGTTTTAAGGTTAATATCTTTGATAAGTTGCCAGTGGTGACAACATTCTCACATATATATGAAAATACTTGTAAATTTTTCAATTTCTTTCTAAATATTAAAAAAAATCTGGTATCGTTATTAGGGTTGTTGGCTTGAATAGACAAACAATTTTGACAAGACCACAGATGACATAAAAATTGCTTTATTTCCCAAATTCAAATTCGTTTTTTATAAAAATTTAAATAAAATCAATTAAAAATATTCTCAAAAATCAAGATTCTTTTAAACAATTAAAGAGTTGTTGTCTTGGATATGACAACGCCTCTGTCGTATAAATAAATATATAACAAAATTTCTTAAATTTTCAATAAAATCAATTTAAATTTTTAATAAATTTAATTTTCATATTTTCTTCAAAATCTTTACAATTTTACAAAAGTTTTATTATCTTATCTTTTTTCTTAAAAAAACTTAATTTGTTGCTTAGTTTTAATTATTTTTTTTTTCGAATTTAAGTGCCAATATTAACCTATTTTTTTCATGATTCTTACTTTTTAAACTATTTTTAACCTAGAAAATAAATTTTTGTTCTTTTTTTTTAATATTTATTAAATTAAATAAATTTTCGTATTTTTAGTTTTTAATGTTTATATTTAATATTATATTTAGTATTTAGGTTTTAATATTTAATTAAGCTTCTCCTTATATTTAGCTTAAGTTATAAAATTGATTGTTATTTAAAATATAAATAAATATAATTAATAAAAAAAATGTTTTAAATATATTTTTGCTATCGAAAAAAAAAAAATAAATAAAAATTATTGTTATTAATTAAAAAGGAATCGAAATGTAAGTACTAATATTGATGTTCAAAACCGCTGTGGACCGTATTTTTTTAACGATACAATTTTATATAGAATTTCTCTCTATATGTTTTTTAAATCAAACCCGAACGTTAAAAAACACATCAGCTGATATTATCTCGATGTAACTTCAAAAATCAACCCTCATTACCTGTCCTCGTCTAGTGCCATTTGTTCGCCTATGCCGGTATAAAAAACTGATTCATTCCCATGCATCGAAATTACCATATTTGCTTACATCATACGCACATTCTCCTCCAGTTATTGAGAAACAAGGTTTTATTAGTTTCAAACAAATGTTTTTTTAATGCTAAAAGCAAAAATTACTTGACATACATACAAGAAAACGCAAAAATTTTACACCAACAAATTTGCATTTAATAAAAATTCGTAAGATGCAAAAAATTCAAATTTAAAAAATATCATTAAAAGCTTTAATAAAACTCCTATGACTTTGTTGCTACTACTTTTTTGCGACAATTACTCATTTAACTTAAATATAATTTGATAGACTTTTTAAATTTTGAATTGAAACTGAAACCTGTTGTCGCGTGTTTGAGCTTAAAATCAAACAAATTTTATGTTAAATAGACGCATATAATTATTATTTCCATATTGTAGGTACTCATGGTCTTACTTGTTAATTTTACTTTTTGAATAATAATTTAGTTTATGAGCCTCGACCCACCAGAAAGACGAAAATTAAAAAAAAGATACTTTATGAACATAAACTAAAAAGTAGGTGTTAAAGTGGTTTGAGTGAGTTTTTGTTGTTTCTTTTCAAATGCTATTTATAATACCTAACTTCTGAGATACTTTTACATAAAAAGATACATTTATCTCATTTATTTTCGTTAGTATTCGATATACTCTTTCTAAAAAAAATGCTCAGTTTCTGAGATATTGAGTTTTCGATCAGACCCGAGTAAAAATTATCTACAAATATACACGTTTTTCTTATTTCCATAATTTCTCGGGATTTAAGGATTAATATGGGTTTTAGGGTCTAATGGGGTCCGATTGTCCCAAATTGATAAAAGTTTATAGAAAACCTACATATGCAGATGTACATTAGGGTGCACCTTATTTTACGAAAGTGCGAAATCGAACTCCCCCAAGAATTGTTCTATATAACATTAAAACATGCTGTGCATTTTGTATACCCTTCACCACCATAGGTGGAAAGGGTATATTGGGTTTGTGCTGATGTTTGAATATTGGTCTGAGACCCGCCTTTTAGTATACCAATCGACTTAGAACCACTCCCAGAGTTGTTTTAACGATGTCCGTCCGGCTGGCTGGCTGGCCGGTTAGCCATGTAAGCTTCTTATCATTGTACAGGGCCCTATTTCACTAAACTACAATTCTACAAGTTTACAAGTTACAATTACAAGTCTAATTCTTACAAGTGCTGTTCAATTGTGTTTCTTTAAAATTTTCACAACAATTGTAGCTTTTTGGACTTGTAAACTACAATTTCTACAATAAATAAATTACAATTATAATAAAATAAAATATTTTGATAAATATATGGAGTCAAATAAAAAATACGATTTTTATGAAATTTTATATATATATGTACATTCTCCTAGCCTAGACAATTTTTACACTTCTTCAAAATTTTTAATTTAGCTTTGGTTCAAATATTATGGCGGTTCAAAGTTAGTTTTTTTTCAATATTTTTTCAGAAACATACCCACTTTATATGCCTATAACTTTTGATACGGCTCATATTTTAGCATATACCCTGTAGTTTTATGCTCTTTTAATTAAAAAGTTAAGAAAAAGTTTTTTGTTTTCCGATCCACCATGAGCCCATTTTTTGGTTTTCGTATTTTGTTGTCTATAATATTATTCACATTTGAGAGAATGATAAAGAAAATGGAAGATATGCTTTTTGAGATATCCTTGAGTCAAGGACATCATTGATCTCCCTTGTTCTGCATACGCTTCATCACTATAGGTGGAACGGGTATTATAAGTTTGGGCTGATAGAAATTGCGCATAGAAATATTGGTCTTAGTTAGACAACCTTTTAGTATAACAACGGATTTAGAATTACTTCCTGAGCCGATTAAACGATGTCAGTCCGTCCGTCCATCTGCCTGGACGGCTGGCTGGACCCCCATATAAACCTTGTAATCAAAGTACATTTCGCAATTCTCAAGATAATTTGATTAAATTTGGCAAAAACAATTATTTTGGTAGTATGCTATTAAAATTCGTCAAAGTCAAGGTACACTAAGTAATGGACTATTATTAATCGAAACATATTTAAAAAGAAATAAATGGTAATTAATATTGATTTGATTTTGTGTTAATTTTAACAAATTTTTATTAAAAAATAGTTAAAAACCAAATTTGAATTCAATTTATCATTCACTTGTAACTAGTAAAATTTTTTTGAGAGTCTCCGTCGACCCTATGCTTTTTTTCTACAATTCTACAAGTGTACAAGTACAAATTTAGATTAGTGAAACAAATGTTGAAGTTCGACTTGTAAACTTGCGAATTATCAAAATCACTTGTAGCTACAAACTTGTAATGTAATGAAACACAATTATTTACAAGTTCACAATTTTACAGGCAAAAACACTTGTAATTGTAAACTTGTAGCTTAGTGAAATATGGCCCGTAACTTTAAAGATAATTTGATAGAATTTGGCAAAGACTCTTATCTTGGTCCAAGGGCGAAATCGGATTAGTATTTCGGGTAGCTCTCAAAGGGATGCCTTCCCGGAATAGAGCTTTTGGTCCTTTACAGACACAAATTTAGTTGTATTTAAATAATATTCAGCACAAATATTGCTTATCATAACCTTAATCAGTATACTTAAGACTTAAGGAAAACTCTTTACTTGTTTGTACATATTTGACCTTAGTAGTGAAGGGTATGATATAGTCGGGCTTGACCGACTATAACTTTTCTTACTTGTTGATATATTAAACATATATAAATAAAGGCCTTATTTTGAAAGAGGATTAAGTCCATTTTTTCCAATTTATAGATTTGCGTTTTAGTGTTTTTGTTTTGATCAGAACCTATCAAATTTATTCTTTCATACAAATAAATTTATAAAAACTATTTGGAAATGCATTTTTTAGCGGGTTGAATGGACTTATACCACTTTCAAAGAAAAAACATTAAAATATTAATTTTTTGATAAAAAGTAAATCTTTGAAAAATTTCCTATAAAAAGTAAATTTTTGAAAAATTTCCTATAAAAAGCATATTTTTGAAAAATTTCCTATAAAAAGTAAATTTCTGAAAAATTTCCTATAAAAAGTAAATTTTTGAAAAATTTCCTATAAAAAGTAAATTTTTGAAAAATTTCCTATAAAAAGTAAATTTTTGAAAAATTTCCTATAAAAAGTAAATTTTTGAAAAATTTCCTATAAAAAGTAAATTTTTGAAAAATTTCCTATAAAAAGTAAATTTTTGAAAAATTTCCTATAAAAAGTAAATTTTTGAAAAATTTCCTATAAAAAGTAAATTTTTGAAAAATTTCCTATAAAAAGTAAATTTTTGAAAAATTTCCTATAAAAAGTAAATTTTTGAAAAATTTCCTATAAAAAGTAAATTTTTGAAAAATTCCTTTAAAAAGTAAATTTTTGCAAAATTCCTATCAAAAGTAAATTTTTGAAAAATTTCCTATAAAAAGTAAATTTTTGAAAAATTTCCTATAAAAGTAAATTTTTGAAAAATTTCCTATAAAAAGTAAATTTTTGAAAAATTTCCTATAGAAAGTAAATTTTTGAAAAATTTCCTATAAAAAGTAAATTTTTGAAAAATTTCCTATAAAAAGTAAAATTTTGAAAAATTTCCCATAAAAAGTAAATTTTTGAAAAATTTTCTATAAAAAGTAAATTTTTGAAAAATTTCCTATAAAAAGTAAATTTTTGAAAAATTTCCTATAAAAAGTAAATTTTTGAAAAATTTCCTATAAAAAGTAAATTTTTGAAAAAGTTCCTATAAAAAGTAAATTTTTGAAAAATTTCCTATTAAAAAGTAAATTTTTGAAAAATTTCCTATTAAAAAGTAAATTTTTGAAAAATTTCCTATAAAAAGAAAATTTTTGGAAAATTTCCTATAAAAAGTAAATTTTTGAAAAATTTCCTATAAAAAGTAAATTTTTGAAAAATTTCCTATAAAAAGTAAATTTTTGAAAAATTTCCTATAAAAAATAAATTTTTTGAAAATTTCATATAAGCAGTAAATTTTTGAAAAATTAAAAATCATTCCGCCAAATTATTTTTCGCATAGCAAAATCCACAATTGCAGAACCTTTCCCCATCATTAACTTAATTTTTTTGGAATGTGGACTTATTTCGCCTTTAAAATAAAGTCTTCAAACATAAAACCACTTTAGCTACTTCCATCGCAATACATAAGTAGGGTTCATCCACTGAGTGTTGGTTCAATAAAAAAAATAAAACAAAGATAATATTTTAAATTAGCATAGAATTTACTTTATTCTAAAGATAATCTTCTGGTATTATAATTTGCCCTATCTTGTTTTAAACCACAGATGCTGCACAGGGCTTGACTTTTGAGTATGACCTGAGCTTTGAGTTTGACTTGCACTTTATAATAAACAGAATCAATTTGAGTATGACTTCCATTTTGAATATAACTTGTACTTTCATTATGACTTGCATTTACTATAGCTTGGGCTTTGACAAAGACTTGTGCTTGGACTAATGACTTTCGATCTATATCAAGACGAAATATAAAACAAGTCCAATCGTCTGGTTGGCTATTGGCACAACAATATGATATAACGATAATCTCAATACTTTTCGGACCAAATCATTTTTTATTTCATTCAAATTCAACTCACAAAAATCGCTTAAATACCCGAAAATCACAAAAATGCTTATAAATTTAACAACTTCATTGCCCCCACACAAAATTTATTTTATACCGTACTTCCTAAATTTTAATTTTATTTTTAACCTTTTTTTAACATTATTTTTTGTGCATCACATATGATTCACATTTTTTATTATTTGATTAAAAATGAAATAATGAGCCCAAGAGCTTTTTATGGTCAAAAGTGATTGGGAAGCGAAGAATTTAAAGCAGATTCTTTTCATGAAAGTGTAGATTTTCATAATTTTCTAACGAAGGAGAAGCATAGTCCAACTAGATCGGCTCTATCTAGAAATAAATAATGAAAATTCACTTCGGATGATAATCTATGCTTTATGTGTTGGATACAATAATAATTCGTATTTATGTTGTCCCTCAATATAACATATCGACGCTTTATATTCAAAAAGTGCTATCTACATTTTTGACCAAAATGGTTTTTAATGGAAACGTGTTCCTTGGCTTATTTGTCATATGTTATATACATTTTAAGGAAGAAAAATAATTTAAAAACATTTTTTTTTTATAAATTGTGTTTGTGCTATCTACACATAATCAAAAAATAGTGCTATCTACATTAAAAATATTTGTGGAAATAATAACAATTGTTATAAAATATACATTGTAATTTGTGGTAAACCAACAAAATGGACCACAATTTCCTGCAACGTACTGTAATCATGGATTTCTAAGATATACTCGGCCTTTGACCTTAACAGATTGTAAATAAACGTCATATAAGAAAGAGAGTACCCTGAATTCTATTGACATATTTATAATAAATCTTGTTTTATTCAAAAAACTTGTTATTTTAATTAAAATTCGTGATATTTTGATAAAAGCTTCAATTTTCGTTATATTTTATTTTTTTCTTGTTAAAATAATGCTATCTACTTGCTTTAGTACTTGAAACGATCAAATTTTAACTCGTAAAAAGTGCTATCTACTTTAGAACCGAAAATATAAGGAGTTAATAAAAAAACTTAATTTGTACAAGATCTTAGCCCCGATTTGTATGGTGTTGTAAAACAAAGTTTATTTATTTCTCTTATAGTTAATGACAAAAACAATTTTTTCCCTCTCCTGTAAAATTGTGAATTTGTAGATAGCACTTTTTGAATATAAACCCTCGATATATAGTGTGGTTTTCGCTCTGTCTAGAACTAAGGATAATCCTCCTGATGAGATGGTCTAACCAACCATCGAAACGCGTCGAGGAAAGGTTTCCCCACCAAAATTTTTTGGTTTTATCAAAAAACTATTTATTACAATAATAAATAATTGTAATGAATTGGGATCTTAGTGCAATACACTACAGTAAAACTTGAAAATTTTGTTAGTTTTTGGTAATTTTCAATAAAAAAAGTGATTTCATAAACTTTTTTGTTCTTAAAAGAAGGGGCTTTTTATTCACAAGATAAAATAATGACTTCCCAATACGTTTTATCAAAATATAAACTTTTGAATAAAATACAATGTGTGAATCACATGTACAAGCGTATAAAAATGACTTGATGCGTATCATATGTGATACATTGTACAGAGGAAGGGTTAAAGATAACTAAAGTTTCTTGATTTAACTTTGCTAGGATAAGTTTTCTGTAAACGTAAATTGATGAGCAAAATTTAACAATCGCCCTATATTTGACCTATATTTAGTTTCTATATTAGACCCGCTGTCGGAAATGACCTAACTATACTAAAGAAGATATATCTCTAAGAGTTTAGAAAAACACAAACATTTTTTCACAGCTGGTCTACACTTGACATCAGTTAAGGATATTAAATAGTCGGGCTCAATCGACTTCAGTACATTCTAACTTGTTTTATTTAAAAAGAAAATAAAATATCTATGATCATTTTTATACTGAAAAAACACGCAGTATTTGAGATTTATTTTAATTTTTTACTCAGTATCTGAGATATATACTTTTTCTATTGAAAAATATTGAAAATCTTAAATTTTTTTCTATACAAAAAAACTATTTTTTTTAGAAAGAAACTCATTATTTGAGATGCATAAAATATAATTGTTTTACAACTATTTCTTATTCTGTATAAAAATTACCTTGAGTTTTGAAATTTTATTTTGCAAAAAAATAGTATTTTGTGGTACAAAAACTTAATGACTGGGGGCCATGCGTCATGTTAATCGTAATAATCTCGTGTATTTGGGGGCGAATGAGTTTTTTTTGTATACTTTCACGTTATGACTTGTATCGCAATTATTATAAGATTTTGTTTGTTTTTTGATTTCGAAATGTTTTTCAATTTATTAATTATGTGTTCTATACGATTTCAATTTGATCAAGGCAACATAATTTAAAAAAAAACAAATAAAATTATATTGATAATATACAATAAATTATTTTATCTTTTTTGTTGAGGAAAAGATGTTGGTTGTTTCAAGTCTTTTTTTTAGCAGACAACAAGTCTGTCAAGTTTCATAAGTGTTGGCAAAAATATGATTAGATACGTAGGCCTGGATCTTTTGTATAATTTACACATTACAGGAAAATTTGATTTTTATTTCCTTTTCAAAATTTGTTGAACTTTAAGTTAGTCAGATAATCCTGTTAATACGGAAAATGAGATTTTAATTACCGCAACTGCTTAATATATTAAAATATGAAGTCAGGCAAGTTTTTTTTTTAATTTTGAAAATTTTGTCTTCTAAAATCCAGTTTTTTAATCGAATAATAAAATTGTTACTAATTAGTATTTTAATAAATTTTTTAAATTCAATTAAATTCATATGATTTTTGGAAAATATTTATAAGTAATTAACATATAAACACACGTTTTTATTAATGAAAAAATTAAAGCTTGGAATATTCTTCACAAAATGACTCAACAATTAAAAATTTCGTATAAAAAATATTCCTTTCTAAAATATCACTCCAGACGTATATAGATTAATCTCGAGAAAATTTCAAAAATTTCCTATAAAATATAAAATTTTTGAAAAACTTCCTATAAAATAGGAAATTTTTGAAAAATTTCCTATAAAAATAGGAAAGTTTTGAAAAATTTCCTATAAAAATAGGAAACTTTTGAAAAATTTCCTATAAAAATAGGAAACTTTTGAAAAATTTCCTATAAAAATAGGAAACTTTTGAAAAATTTCCTATAAAAATAGGAAACTTTTGAAAAATTTCCTATAAAAATAGGAATTTTTTGAAAAATTTCCTATAAAACGAGGAAATTTTTGAAAAATTTCCTATAAAAATAGGAAAATTTTTAAAAATTTCCTATAAAAATAGGAAATTTTTGAAAAATTTCCTATAAAAATAGGAAATTTTTGAAAATTTTTTTATAAAAATAGGAAATTTTTGAAAAATTTCCTATAAAAATAGGAAATTTTTGAAAAATTTCCTATAAAAATAGGAAATTTTTGAAAAATTTCCTATAAAAATAGGAAATTTTTGAAAAATTTCCTATAAAAATAGGAAATTTTTGAAAAATTTCCTATAAAAATAGGAAATTTTTGAAAAATTTCCTATAAAAATAGGAAATTTTTGAAAAATTTCCTATAAAAATAGGAAATTTTTGAAAAATTTCCTATAAAAATAGGAAATTTTTGAAAAATTTCCTATAAAAATAGGAAATTTTTGAAAAATTTCCTATAAAAATAGGAAATTTTTGAAAAATTTCCTATAAAAATAGGAAATTTTTGAAAAATTTCCTATAAAAATAGGAAATTTTTGAAAAATTTCCTATAAAAATAGGAAATTTTTGAAAAATTTCCTATAAAAATAGGAAATTTTTGAAAAATTTCCTATAAAAATAGGAAATTTTTGAAAAATTTCCTATAAAAATAGGAAATTTTTGAAAAATTTCCTATAAAAATAGGAAATTTTTGAAAAATTTCCTATAAAAATAGGAAATTTTTGAAAAATTTCCTATAAAAATAGGAAATTTTTGAAAAATTTCCTATAAAAATAGGAAATTTTTGAAAAATTTCCTATAAAAATAGGAAATTTTTGAAAAATTTCCTATAAAAATAGGAAATTTTTGAAAAATTTCCTATAAAAATAGGAAATTTTTGAAAAATTTCCTATAAAAATAGGAAATTTTTGAAAAATTTCCTATAAAAATAGGAAATTTTTGAAAAAATTCCTATAAAAATAGGAAATTTTTGAAAAATTTCCTATAAAAATAGGAAATTTTTGAAAAATTTCCTATAAAAATAGGAAATTTTTGAAAAATTTCCTATAAAAATAGGAAATTTTTGAAAAATTTCCTATAAAAATAGGAAATTTTTGAAAAATTTCCTATAAAAATAGGAAATTTTTGAAAAATTTCCTATCAAAATAGGAAATTTTTGAAAAATTTCCTATAAAAATAGGAAATTTTTGAAAAATTTCCTATAAAAATAGGAAATTTTTGAAAAATTTCCTATAAAAATAGGAAATTTTTGAAAAATTTCCTATAAAAATAGGAAATTTTTGAAAAATTTCCTATAAAAATAGGAAATTTTTGAAAAATTTCCTATAAAAATAGGAAATTTTTGAAAAATTTCCTATAAAAATAGGAAATTTTTGAAAAATTTCCTATAAAAATAGGAAATTTTTGAAAAATTTCCTATAAAAATAGGAAATTTTTGAAAAATTTCCTATAAAAATAGGAAATTTTTGAAAAATTTCCTATAAAAATAGGAAATTTTTGAAAAATTTCCTATAAAAATAGGAAATTTTTGAAAAATTTCCTATAAAAATAGGAAATTTTTGAAAAATTTCCTATAAAAATAGGAAATTTTTGAAAAATTTCCTATAAAAATAGGAAATTTTTGAAAAATTTCCTATAAAAATAGGAAATTTTTGAAAAATTTCCTATAAAAATAGGAAATTTTTGAAAAATTTCCTATAAAAATAGGAAATTTTTGAAAAATTTCCTATAAAAATAGGAAATTTTTGAAAAATTTCCTATAAAAATAGGAAATTTTTGAAAAATTTCCTATAAAAATAGGAAATTTTTGAAAAATTTCCTATAAAAATAGGAAATTTTTGAAAAATTAATTATAAAAATAGGAAATTTTTGAAAAGTTTCCTATAAAAATAGGAAATTTTTGAAAAATTTTCTATAAAAATAGGAAATTTTTAAAAAATTTCCTATGAAAATAGCAAATTTTTAAAAAATTTCCTATAAAAATAGTAAATTTTTGAAAAGTTTCCTAGAAAAATAGTAAATTTTGAAAAATTTTATTAAAAAAATTTTGAAAAATTTCCTTTAAAATATAGTAAATTTTTGTAAAATTTCTTATAAAAATGGTAAATTTTTGAAAAACTTTCTATAAAAATAGTAAATTTTTGAAAAAATTCTTATAAAAATGGTTTATTTTTGAAAAACTTCCTATAAATTTTTGAAAAATTTCTTATAAAAATAGTAAATATTTGAAAAATTTCCTATAAAAATAGGAAATTTTTAATAGAACTTTTTTAAAAATTTCCCAAATTTTTGAAAAATTTCCTACAAAAATTGTAAATTTTTGAAAAATTTCTTATAAAAATAGTATTTTTTTTTTAATTTCCTAAAAACTAGTAAGTTTTTGAAAAATTTCCTATAAAAATAGTAAGTTTTTGAAAAATTTCCAATAAAACTAGTAAGTTTTTGAAAAATTTCCAATAAAACTAGTAAATTTTTGAAAAATTTTCTATAAAAATAGGAAATTTTTGAAAAATATTCTATAAAAATAGGAAATTTTTGAAAAATTTCCTATAAAAATAAAAAAAATAGTTTTCCGTTATTCTTTTATTGTCAGTTTAAGAAATATATAAATTATTTGTTATAGCTCACATTGGTCCACATTGGGCCAAGTATGTAGAGCATTATATGGTCGGACACGACGGTAAAACTTTCTTATATTATTTTTTTTTTGTTAATTTGAAAGTTAAAAATTTTAAATTACAATTACGAAAATAACAAGAATATTCTGGGAAGTAATATTTTTTAAGCAAAAAAAAACTTGTTATTTTTTTTCGAAAAAAAATTTCAATTGTTTTCGAAAAGGTCATTGACGAGAAAATTAAAAGTGATCGCTGATCAGTATTTATTTGAACATTTGTCAAAATCAAATAAATGTTAATAAAAGTAAATGTTTCGTTGCAAATAAATTAAATAATAAATTAAAAATGCTTTTTTTTTCAAGATATTTCGAAAAAATACATATTTTGTGTGACTTTGGCGATGAATAAGCAAAAAGCCAAATACAGCAAAAAAAAAATAAAATACTTGAATAATTTTTTTTTCGCATGCATTGAAAAAAGAGTGAATAAAATTCAAATTTTTTTCGCCGTTCATTTATTTCGAGATGACATAACAATTTGTATGGAAATTTGCAAAATACTATCTGTCTGAAATGTTCAATGAACTAAACACATTCACGCGCCTGCTCGCCAACCGATTCACTTTAAAATTGCCATTTTTCAACATGTCTCGAGTTTAAACCCGCCCTCTTTCAAACGATGTCTTAATATCCACTAAATTCAAAAGTAATAAAAAGAAAGATATTCATACATTTCAAAAAATGAACAATTATGAAATATTGATATTAGAATTCTATGGGTAAACATTTTTGATACATTTTTTTATTCTTCTAATTTTTAATTCAATTCCTACGAGATTCTTTTGTTAAACATTTTTCAAAATACAATTTCATTCATCTTATCTTTGTTGCTAATCTTTCAGTTTTTGCTTCTTTTTTTATTGAAACAATTTATATAAATTTTATATTTAATGTTAATTTTTATAACAGATGTTAAATTAATTCAATTTCGCTTTTAAACTTAATTTACTAAAAAAAAGATTGGAATACAAATTCTCGAATTATATTATCGAAGTTATTATAAAATTTGTATAACATTTCTTCAGATTTTGTTATAAATTTTTCAAACATTTATAATTTTTGTAGGAAATTTTTTTAAAAATTTTCTATATTTAAAAAAAAATATTTAAAAAATCTTCTATTTTTATAGAAAATTTCCATTTTTATAGGAAATTTTTCAAAAATTTACTATTTTTATAGGAAATTTTTCAAAAATTTACTGTTTTTATAGGAAATTTTTCAAAAATTTACTATTTTTATAGGAAATTTTTCAAAAATTTACTATTTTTATAGGAAATTTTTCAAAAATTTATTATTTTTATAGGAAATTTTTCAAAAATTTCCTATTTTTATAGGAAATTTTTCAAAAATTTACTATTTTTATAGGAAATTTTTCAGAAATTTACTATTTTTATATGAAATTTTTCAAAAATTTACTATTTTTATAGGAAATTTTTCAAAAATTTACTATTTTTATAGAAAATTTTTCAAAAATTTACAATTTTTATAGGAAATTTTTCAAAAATTTACTATTTTTATAGGAAATTTTTCAAAAATTTACTATTTTTATAGGAAATTTTTCAAAAATTTACTATTTTTATAGGAAATTTTTAAAAATTTACTATTTTTATAGGAAATTTTTCAAAAATTTACTATTTTTATAGGAAATTTTTCAAAAATTTACTATTTTTATAGGAATTTTTTCAAAAATTTACTATTTTTATAGGAAATTTTTCAAAAATTTACTATTTTTATAGGAAATTTTTCAAAAATTTCCTATTTTTATAGGAAATTTTTCAAAAATTTCCTATTTTTATAGGAAATTTTTCAAAAATTTCCTATTTTTATAGGAAATTTTTCAAAAATTTCCTATTTTTATAGGAAATTTTTCAAAAATTTCCTATTTGTATAGGAAATTTTTCAAAAATTTCCTATTAATATAGGAAATTTTTCAAAAATTTCCTTTTTATATAGGAAATTTTTCAAAAATTTACTATTTTTATAGGAAATTTTTCAAAAATTTACTATTTTTATAGGAAATTTTTCAAAAATTTACTCTTTTTATAGGAAATTTTTCAAAAATTTACTATTTTTATAGGAAATTTTTCAAAAATTTCCTATTTTTATAGGAAATTTTTCAAAAATTTCCTATTTTTATAGGAAATTTTTCAAAAATTTCCTATTTTTATAGGAAATTTTTCAAAAATTTCCTATTTTTATAGGAAATTTTTCAAAAATTTCCTATTTTTATAGGAAATTTTTCAAAAATTTCCTATTTTTATAGGAAATTTTTCAAAAATTTCCTATTTTTATAGGAAATTTTTCAAAAATTTCCTATTTTTATAGGAAATTTTTCAAAAATTTCCTATTTTTATAGGAAATTTTTCAAAAATTTCCTATTTTTATAGGAAATTTTTCAAAAATTTCCTATTTTTATAGGAAATTTTTCAAAAATTTCCTATTTTTATAGGAAATTTTTCAAAAATTTCCTATTTTTATAGGAAATTTTTCAAAAATTTCCTATTTTTATAGGAAATTTTTCAAAAATTTCCTATTTTTATAGGAAATTTTTCAAAAATTTCCTATTTTTATAGGAAATTTTTCAAAAATTTCCTATTTTTATAGGAAATTTTTCAAAAATTTCCTATTTTTATAGGAAATTTTTCAAAAATTTTCTTATTTTTATAAGAAATTTTTCAAAAATTTCCTATTTTTGTAGGAAATTTTTCAAAAATTTCCTATTTTTATAGGAAATTCTCAAAAATTTACTATTTTGATTGGAAATTTTTCAAAAATTTACTATTTTTATAGGAAATTTTTCAAAAATTTTCTATTTTTATAGGAAATTTTTCAAAAATTTTCTATTTTTATAGAAAATTTTTCAAAATTATTTTTATAGGAAATTTTTAAAAAATTTACTATTTTTATAGGAAATTTTTCAAAAATTTTCTATTTTTATAGGAAATTTTTCAAAAATGTTCAATTTTTATAGAAAATTTTTCAAAATTATTTTTATAATAAATTTTTCAAAATTATTATATTTTTATAGGAAAATTTTCAAAAATTTACTATTTTTGAAAGGAAATTTTTGAAAAATTAACTATTTTGAAGGAAAATTTTTCAAAAATTTACTATTTTTATAGGAAATTTTTCAAAAAATTACTATTTTTATAGGAAATTTTTCAAAAATTTACTATTTTTATTAGAAATTTTTCAAAAATTTACTATTTTTATAGGAAATTTTTCAAAAATTTACTATTTTTATAGGAAATTTTTCAAAAATTTACTATTTTTTTTTTTTTTTAATTTTTATACCTACCAATAAATTAAATTTATAACTTCTGAATTCTATATGAATAAACGATAATAGAAAAATAATTCTAAAAAACATTTTAATTTGTCTATTATTTTATCTTTATTCAAAAAACATTAATCATGACTGGCAAACATTAACTATTTTCAATGTATTTAAATAATTTAATTGAGATTGCAAAAAATAAACAAAAAACTTAAATCCGCGTTATTAACACCTTAAAGTTAAAGTCTATTTAAGTATTTATGCGGAAATTTAATTTTATAAATAAAATATAATTTTCTTAAATTTGCGTTAATAATTTTAAAGGTTACGCACTTTATTAATAAATAAATGTGTGATACGAATTAACAATTTTATAATAAATTGTTGCTAAATTAAAATTGATTGAAATGTAATCAAATCCGTAGAACATTAAGGAAAATTTTATAAAATACTAAGTATTATTTATTATTTAAATCCGGAATTGAGTGCCGGAAATGTGATACAAATAATTCTAACTGTTTATTTAAATTTCAAGGAAAATTTCTATTACAATGTTTTCTAAACTTTTAAGTAATAATTTGCTATAAATAAACTGCTCTGTAATGCAACGGACAGTGGGCTACAATTGTTAGAAAAAATATTAAATTTTGAAATTTTGAAAATATTTGTATCCATGCTATAAAATTCTATTACTCTTCTTTTTTATAATTTCCATTAAAAATTTCAATTTCTATTCCACGTTTAAAAAAAAACATGATAATTTTTTAAATTAGTTCATTTTAATAGATTCTTACTTTTATTAATTTAAAGGAATATTCCACATCTAGGTATGAATTTTGCTATAAAATCTAAAATATTACCAATTAAACTAAACATTCAGTGAAGTCGTTAATCAAACATGTTTCCCATAATTTAACTGAATAAAAGGAATACTATATCATCTAAAACGTAACACATTTGCAAACATTTTCTACAAAAATATTAATTTTTTGAAAAATTTTCTACAAAAATAGAAAATTTTTGAAAAATTTCATATAAAAATATAAAATTTTTGAAAAATTACCTATAAAAATAGGAATTTTTTGAAAAATTTCCTATAAATATTCTAAACAGAAAATTTTTGAAAAATTTCCTATAAAAATAGGAAATTTTTGTAAAATTTCCTATAAAAATAGGAAATTTTTGTAAAATTTCCTATAAAAATAGGAAATTTTTGTGAAATTTCCTTTAAAAATAGGAAATTTTTGAAAAATTTCCTATAAAAAAGGAAATTTTTGAAAAATTTCCTATAAAAAAGGAAATTTTTGAAAAAATTCCTATAAAAAAGGAAATTTTTGAAAAATTTTCTATAAAAAAGGAAAATGTTGAAAAATTTCCTATAAAAAAGGAAATTTTTGAAAAATTTCCTATAAAAATAGTAAATTTTTGAAAAATTTCCTATAAAAACAGTAAATTTTTGAAAAATTTCCTATAAAAATAGGAAAATTTTGTAAAATATGAAAAAAAGGATATTTTTGAAAAATTTCCTATAAAAAAAGGAAATTTTTGAAAATTTTTTTATAATAATAGTAAATTTTTGAAAAATTTCCTATAATAATAGGAAATTTTTGAAAAATTTCCTATAATAATAGTAAATTTTTGAAAAATTTCCTATAATAATAGGAAATTTTTGAAAAATTTCCTATAAAAATTGGAAATTTTTGAAAAATTTTCTATAAAAATAGTAAATTTTTGGAAAATATCCTATAAAAATAGTAAATTTTTGAAAAATTTCCTATAAAAATAGTAAATTTTTGAAAAATTTCCTATAAAAATAGTAAATTTTTGAAAAATTTCCTATAAAAATAGTAAATTTTTGAAAAATTTCCTATAAAAACAGTAAATTTTTGAAAAATTTCCTATAAAAATAGGAAAATTTTGTAAAATATAAAAAAGGATATTTTTGAAAAATTTCCTATAAAAAAAGGAAATTTTTGAAAAATTTTTTATAATAATAGTAAATTTTTGAAAAATTTCCTATAATAATAGGAAATTTTTGAAAAATTTCCTATAATTATAGTAAGTTTTTGAAAAATTTCCTATAATAATAGGAAATTTTTGAAAAATTTCCTATAAAAATTGGAAATTTTTGAAAAATTTTCTATAAAAATAGTAAATTTTTGGAAAATATCCTATAAAAATAGTAAATTTTTGAAAAATTTTCTATAAAAATAGTAAATTTTTGAAAAATTTCCTATAAAAAGAGTAAATTTTTGAAAAATTTCCTATAAAAACAGTAAATTTTTGAAAAATTTCCTATAAAAACAGTAAATTTTTGAAAAATTTCCCATAAAAATAGGAAAATTTTGTAAAATATAAAAAAGGATATTTTTGAAAAATTTCCTATAAAAAAAGGAAATTTTTGAAAAATTTTTTATAATAATAGTAAATTTTTGAAAAATTTCCTATAATAATAGGAAATTTTTGAAAAATTTCCTATAATAATAGTAAGTTTTTGAAAATTTCCTATAATAATAGGAAATTTTTGAAAAATTTCCTATAAAAATTGGAAATTTTTGAAAAATTTATAATAGTAAATTTTTGAAAAATTTCCTATAATAATAGGAAATTTTTGAAAAATTTCCTATAAAAATTGGAAATTTTTGAAAAATTTTCTATAAAAATAGTAAATTTTTGGAAAATATCCTATAAAAATAGTAAATTTTTGAAAAATTTTCTATAAAAATAGTAAATTTTTGAAAAATTTCCTATAAAAATAGTAAATTTTTGAAAAATTTCCTATAAAAACAGTAAATTTTTGAAAAATTTCCTATAAAAAAAGGAAATTTTTGAAAAATTTTTTATAATAATAGTAAATTTTTGAAAAATTTCCTATAATAATAGGAAATTTTTGAAAAATTTCCTATAATAATAGTAAGTTTTTGAAAATTTCCTATAATAATAGGAAATTTTTGAAAAATTTCCTATAAAAATTGGAAATTTTTGAAAAATTTATAATAGTAAATTTTTGAAAAATTTCCTATAATAATAGGAAATTTTTGAAAAATTTCCTATAATAATAGTAAGTTTTTGAAAAATTTCCTATAATAATAGGAAATTTTTGAAAAATTTCCTATAAAAATTGGAAATTTTTGAAAAATTTTCTATAAAAATAGTAAATTTTTGGAAAATATCCTATAAAAATAGTAAATTTTTGAAAAATTTTCTATAAAAATAGTAAATTTTTGAAAAATTTCCTATAAAAATAGTAAATTTTTAAAAAAATTCCAATAAAAAGAGTAAATTTTTGAAAAATTTACTATAAAAATATTAAATTTTTTGCTATAAAAATTTTCTTATAGAAAATATAAAAATTTTCTTATAGAAAATTTTTCGGTATAAAAATTTTCTTATAGAAAATTTTTTGGTATAAACATTTTATATAAAATTTGTGAAATTCGATATATTTTTTATAGATTTTTATATAAAAAAATTGTTATAACAAAGTTTTTATATCGAAATTTTAATTTTCACAAAAATTAGTCATTAATTTAATTCTAAAAAAAATCATTGATTTAACAGTTTAAATTTGTTGAACATTTCTCTAATTAATTTTTTTATATTTGATTTACTATAAATATGTTTTCATCTACAATCTCTCTTAATTGTTTATAAATAAACAATTTTCAATGTTTAACCATTGACAACAAATCATGATGATGATCACGATGATGATGATGCACTCACAGACTAGACTGACTCGAAAACTCACGATGTCACTTATTCACTTGTTGTTTTAACCAAAACAACAACAACGAGTGTATAGCAGCGGCAAAAAACTTAAAACAATATAAAACATTTCTATCTTTTACCCTGACCTTACCCAATGTACATACATATCTACATATATATGTATGTACATATATAAATATAGGCATAAACACATGCATACATACATATATAAAATTGGTGGCTATTTAATCTACAGAAATTAGTTTGTTTGAGCAAATGAATAAAATTGTCTCTTTTAAATTTATTTTTAAAATTTCTTAGTTGTTACTAAATTTTGTAACAGTATTTGTGAGAGCATGCATTTTAGTTATACTATCAACCGCTAGATGGTGCTACAGTAACAGGGTGTTATAAAGTATATATATTGTTATATTTTTGTTTATTATGACAAGCCCTGTATGTTTTTGGCGACCGTTAAATTTAAATATCGATTTGCTGAATTTTCATAATATTTTCAAAGGTGAAAAATAAGAAAAAATGTTCTTATTTATTTTTTACAAACAAATAAAATATCTTTAAGTTAAATTTATATTTTTAGGAATTTACTTATAACTGATGTCATCTATAAAGTCTGGATTTGTGCTCTTCTGATCAAAACAAATTGGTTTTAGTAGTTTTTGATTAATATTTTTTATTTTTATACAAGTTGCTGGACATAAGGTGATTTTAAAGTGATATAGCTCATTTTAATCATTTTTGAATCTCCTTTACAGCTCTTTTGTCTTAGTCGAAAAAAAACAACCATTGTGGGAAATAATTGTTGATAGAAAAATTTTTTACAAAAAAATTTTAGATGAAAATATTTTCTATAGAAAAATTTTTGATAAAAATATTTTCTATAGAAAAATTTTTGATAAAAATATTTTCTATAGAAAAATTTTTGATAAAAAATTTTAAATAGAAAAATTTTGCATAGAAAATTTTTAAATAGAAAAACATTTTTTGGTTTCATCAAAAAACTATTTATTACAATAATAAATAATTGTAATAAATTGGGATTCTTAGTGCAATACACTACAGTAAAACTTTTTAATTAAATGTTTGATGTCCCAAATTTTGATAAACCTTTTTAATAAATATACGGCTGCACATGTGCCAAGCTTTAAAATAAACTTTTGTTTATTTAAATCTTTCTTTGAACCCCCTTTATAGCACTTTTGTCTTAGTCGCCAACAAAGCAACAACAAAAGTGTGGGAAATAAAGAAATGATAAAACTGAAAAATGTTTGTGTGTTTCTGTTCGGATGATAATCTGCGCTTTATGTTGATATTTGTTGGACACAATAATAATAATTCGTATTTATTCAGTCCCTCAAATTATACATAATGTGAGGTTTTCGCTCTGTCTAGAATAAGGGATAATCCTCCTGATGAGATGGTCTAACCAACCATCGAAATGCGTTGACGAAAGGTTTCCCCACCAACATTTTTTGGTTTTATCAAAAAACTATTTATTACAATAATAAATAATTGTAATAAATTGGGATTCTTAGTGCAATACACTACAGTAAAACTTTTTAATTTAGAAAAATTTTCCATTTTTAATAAAAAAATGTTCGATTTTGATAAAAAAAAATTCTATAGAAAAATTTTTGATAGAAACATTTTTGAATTTTCTATAGAAAAAAAAATTTTCTATAAAAAAATTTTTGATAAAAAGATTTTCTATAGAAAATTTTTCTATAGTAAAATTTTTGATAAAAATATTTTCTATAGACAAATTTTCGATAAAAAATTGTCTATAGAAAAATTTTTGATGAAATTATTTTGTATAGAAAAATTTTTGATGAAATTATTTTCTATAGAAAAATATTTGATATTTTGATCTAAAGCAAAATGATATTATATATGATCAAAATAGGTGCATTACCATCTGAGATATTGCCAAAACTCTAAATTTTATATCCCGAAAATTACCGAATTTAAACAATTAAAAAACAAGTAAGAGTGTTATATTCGGCTGTGCCGAATCTTATATACCCACCATCAAGTTGTGTTAAATTTAGAAACATATCTCATATATATACGAGGGTGCAGCAAATTCAAAACGTGGACCAAATTGGAAAAAAGTTGTTACGCTAGTTGTCATTGTTGGTAAAATATTTGGAATAACTTCGGTTGCAGTAGCTTTATAGTTCAACATTCAAAAGTATGTAAGTGGTTTCCCTAGTATTTATTTACTTTGAACAAAATTCGTTATCACAACCGGGTATGGTTTTACATTAATAAGTTGTTAAATACTTTTCCTTTAGCTTAACATTTAGTTAGGATAAAGAAGTTGATAGTAATACGACTGGTCCATATATTTTGTAAGGAGGTCCTAATGCATCTACCATATACAAATCTTAATATGCGGCTTGTACCTCCGAATCTTTTTAATTGTAGATATAAAAAGGGGATGTAATATATATATAAGAATTATAGCCAAATGTTGACCGATTGTAACAAAATTACACACTGGTTGGTATTTATGTAAAGCTTATTTTTGCAAAATTTAGTGGCAATAGCTATCACAGTTTCTAATTTAATAGCTTTTAACTGGTCCTTGCTAAATATTTTTTGGTTTCCGGAAGTGTATTTTATATGAGAGTTATAGTCAAATATGGACCGATTCCTATAAAATTTGATATACTGACCAATAGTTGTATAAAACTTCTCTATACTAAATTTAGTCGTCATAGCTATTACAATTGTATTCAATTTATCAGCATTCATGTGTTTCCCGGGGCGGGGTTATATGGGAGCTCTAACTAAATGTGAACCGATTTTGCCCATTTTCAGTATACAACTTTTGTTATATAGCAGAAATACTTTTGTAAAATTTTGTCTCTCTAGCTTTTATAGTTAAGGAGCTGTCGCGCTTTTATCTGACGGACAGACGGACATAAATCTCCTTTTCTTTTTGTATTTTTGTGTTTCTGTAAGTTTTTTATATGGGAGCTATGGTCAAATGGTGACCGATTGTAACAAAATTTTGCACACTGGCTGGCATTCACATAAGACTTGCTTTTGTAAAATTTTGTTGCTATAGCCCTTTCAGTTAAGGCGCTATCGCGCTTTTATAAACCCCCTTTTCTTTTTGTATTTTTGTGTTTCCATAAGTTTTTTATACGGGAGCTAGGTCAAATGGTGACCGATTGTGACAAAATTTTGCACACTGGCTGGTATTCACATAAGACTTATTTATGCTAAATTTGGTGGTCAAAGCTACTACAGTTTATCATTTATTGGCATTTAAGTGAATTTCAGGTGGAATTTAGGCTGTTTCCGTATGTTTTTTATATGGGAGCTATGGTTAAATGTGAAATTTTACATGCTGCCTAGTGCTTATGAAAAACTTCTAGATACCAAATTTTGTCATCATAGCTATTATAATTTGTCAGTTATTAGCAAATAAGCGACTAGCCCAGACGAGGTTATACGGGAGCTATGGTCAAATATTAACCGATTTTGCCCAATTTCAATTCCAAAATTTTCTCATAAATGAGGAATGTTTTTGCTAAGTTTCGTTTAGGCGTTATCGTGATTTCAACAGACAGACAGACGGACATCGCTCAATCGTCTTAGAATTTTATAAGGATTCAGGATTTTTTGATTTTTGAGCCAATATTAAGGAAATTACAAACGGAATGACAATCTCACTATACCCCCCATTCTTTTTGATGGTGGGTATAAAAACAAAACTCAAATTTTAAGAAATCATTCAACGCAACACACTATTGGATTTCATCAAATTAGGTAGATCAATAACTGAGATATATAAATATATAAAGCAAAAGATATCGATGTACGCAAATTGGCAAATTTTAGAAAAATTTTTTTAAAAAAGAATATTTTTAATTTAAAATTTGTCGAATTAAATATCAGATTTTAGAAAATACTCCAATGCAGCATACTATTTAATTTTATCAAAATCGGTCTATAAACACCAGAGATATTGCCAAAATACAAAATTCGATGAGAATTAAAATTTTTTTTAAAACCGTATTTTTCAAAAAAAAAAAAAAAAAAATTTCGTCAAAAAACTGTGTTTTTAAAAAAAAGTTTTTTGAACTGTATATAAAATTTTAGGAAATCATTCAGCGCAGCACACTATTGATTTTCATCAAAATCGGTAGATCAATAACCGAGATATCGCCAAAGCAAAAGACATCGATGTACGCAAATTGAGAAATTAAAAATTTTTTTTTAAACGATATTTTTTATTAATTTTTTGAATTATATATCAGATTTTAGACGATACTCCAATGCAACATACTATTAAATTTTATCAAAATCGGTCTATAAACATTAGAGATATCGCTAAGATTCAAAATTCGATGAGAATTAAGAAAAAAAGTAAAAAACTGTAATTTTTAAAAAAAGTTTTTAAAATTAGCCATCGAAGTTTAGTATTTTAGCGATATCTCGGGTGTTTATGGACCGATTTTAATGAAATTAAATGCTGCGTAAGGAAATTTCCTAAAATCTGGTATATAATACGTCTGGGTACACTCACCAGGAGCTCCACAAACTTGATTTTAACAGACAGACATACGGACATGACCAAATCAAAACTCTCCTGGCGATTCTGAGTCGATCGGCATAATTTTTATGGGGTCTAAGCGAATAATGAAAAAATTACAAATTGAATGACAAACTTATAATACCTTTTTTAGTTTAAAGTATAAAAAACGACAACTCCGTCGTCTATTTTTTTGTTCTGTTCTCTTTGATTATGCGACTAAAGTGTGAAGTCAAAAAAATACATTTAAATTTTCTGAAGGGACAGACAACAATCCAATATTTAGAAAACCGTAAAATTTCTTTTCCATAATTTATATAAGATTTTTATAAATTATTGTCTATCCTTAAACAATTTAGAAAAATATTCAAAAAATTTCCTTAACAGGCTCCTAAGGATAATGGCGCGACATTCTGTCGTCAAATGAAAATACCGCAACCCAAAATTTTTTTAATATTTTCCAAATATTTTACGAAATTTCTGTTAAAAAAATATCCAAATGAAAACCCATAATTTTTCCTCCATTTCCAGCCATTGTGTTACTCTGCAACACGGCGCCAACATAGAAAAAAGCTAATTATTATAAATGATGACATTAAGTGACACCTAAATTGTTTTAGTATTTAAACTATTTACACTTACAACATCAAGACAACACTAATTAATGATTTGGAAGAAACCAAAAAGAGGGTGCAACAAATCGGAAATCAGAAACAAGCTATGGACTTATAAGTAAATTAGGAAATGTGCAATAAATAAATATGAAAATATAAATTATTTAGAAACAAAATGTTATATTAAAACCTTTAAGATTTTGATTAATTTATTAGAGAAGTTTCGAAATTTTATTGAGACAAATTTTGGTTGTGTTGGAAAACTTATTGCGGATAATTATTACAATAAGTGGAAACTGCGGTTTTCCATTCTTAAGTTAATTTATGGTTTTCTACTCTACTAATAATCACATTTTATTTACAAACGAATTTTTTTTATGCAACATCTACTTAAGAGTGTATGAGTTGCACATGCAACCGTTGCATTCACACTTGCATTCACTTACATTCTTAATGAGTTTGAGTTCCTTTTGTAATTTGTGTGTTAGAGGATGTAAGGCGGCGCTATCAGCCTGGAATTTCAAAGGTCTCGTTAATGTTTTTTGTAAATTATTTAAAAGATGAACTAAAAAACATCCATACATGTGTAATATTTGCACCCTATATCATTTTAGATTTTAGGAGGTTCTTTAGGTTTGTCATGAAGTTTGTAGTTAACCAATTGCTTTAGTACTGAAAATTTTTATAGAAAAATTGTCGGTCTAAAATTCTCATCAAAAAAATTTTCGGTCTAAAATTCTCATCTAAAAAATTCTGTTGTAAAATTTTTAAAGAAAAATTTTCGGTGTAAAATTTTTATAGAAAAATTTTCGGTGTAAAATTTTTATAGAAAAGTTTTCGGTGTAAAATTTTAATAGAAAAATTTTCGTTGTAAAATAGAAAAATTTTCGGTGTAAAATTTTTATAGAAAAGTTTTCGGTGTAAAATTTTTATAGAAAAATTTTCGGTGTAAAATTTTTATAGAAAAATTTTCGGTGTAAAATTTTTATAGAAAAATTTTCGGTGTAAAATTTTTATAGAAAAATTTTCGGTGTAAAATTTTTATAGAAAAATTTTCGGTGTAAAATTTTTATAGAAAATTTTCGGTGTAAAATTTTTATAGAAAAATTTTCGGTGTAAAATTTTTATAGAAAAATTTTCGGTGTAAAATTTTTATAGAAAAATTTTCGGTGTAAAATTTTTATAGAAAAATTTTCGGTGTAAAATTTTTATAGAAAAATTTTCGGTGTAAAATTTTTATAGAAAAATTTTCGGTGTAAAATTTTTAAAGAAAAATTTTCGGTGTAAAATTTTTATAGAAAAATTTTCGGTGTAAAATTTTTATAGAAAAATTTTCGGTGTAAAATATTCATAGAAAAATTTTCGGTGCAAAATTTTTATAGAAAAATCTTCGGTGTAAAATTTTTAAAGAAAAATTTTTGGTTTAAAATTTTCATAGAAAATTTTTCGGTGTAAAATTTTCATAGAAAATTTTTCGGTATAAAATTTTTATAAAAAAATTTTCGGTGTAAAATTTTTATGGAAAAATTTTCGGTGTAAAATTTTTATAAAAAAATTTTCGGTGTAAAATTTTTATAGAAACATTTTCGGTATAAATTTTTTATAGAAAAATTTTCGATGTAAAATTCGTATAGAAAAATTTCCGGTGTAAAATTTTTATAGAAAAATTTTCGGTGTAAAATTTTTATAGAAAAATTTTCGGTGTAAAATTTTTATAGAAAAATTTTCGGTGTAAAATTTTTATAGAAAAATTTTCGGTGTAAAATTTTTATAGAAAAATTTTCGGTGTAAAATTTTTATAGAAAAATTTTCGGTGTAAAATTTTTTTAGAAAAATTTTCGGTGTAAAATTTTTATACAAAAATTTTCGGTGTAAAATTTTTATAGAAAAAATTTCGGTGTAAAATTTTTATAGAAAAATTTTGGTTAAAATTTTATAGAAAAATTTTTGGATTAAATTTTATAGAAAAATTTTTGGATTAAATTTTTATCAAAAAATAACAAAATAGTCGGGATGTAAATATTATTCAAAAAGAAGAAAAATTATTATATTTTTTATAGAAAAATTTTTGGATTAAATTTTTATAGAAAAATTTTTGGATTAAATGTATTTTCGGTATAAAATTTTTAAAGAAAAATTTTTGGTTTAAAATTTTCATAGAAAAATTTTCGGTGTAAAAATTTGATAGGAAAATTTACGGTGTAAAATTTTTATAGAAAAATTTTCGGTGTAAAATTTTTATAGAAAAATTTTCGGTGTAAAATTTTTATAGAAAAATTTTTGGTGTAAAATTTTTATAGAAAAAATTTCGGTGTAAGATTTTTATAGAAAAATTTTGGTATAAAATTTTATAGAAAAATTTTTGGATTAAATTTTTATAGAAAAATTTTTGAATTAAATTTTTATAGAAAAATTTTTGGATTAAATTTTTATAGAAAAATTTTTGGATTAAATGTATTTTCGGTATAAAATTTTTAAAGAAAAATTTTTGGTTTAAAATTTTTATAGAAAAATTTTCGGTGTAAAATTTTTATAGAAAATTTTCGGTGTAAGTTTTTTATAGAAAAATTTTCGGTGTAAGTTTTTTATAGAAAAATTTTCGGTGTAAAATTTTTATAGAAAAATTTTCGGTGTAAAATTTTTTTAGAAAAATTTTCGGTGTAAAATTTTTATAGAAAAATTTTCGGTGTAAAATTTTTATAGAAAAATTTTCGGTGTAAAATTTTTATAGAAAAATTTTGGTATAAAATTTTTATAGAAAAATTTTCGGTGTAAAATTTTTATAGAAAAATTTTCGGTGTAAAATTTTTATTGAAAAATTTTTGGTGTAAAATTTTAATAGAAAAAATTTCGGTGTAAAATTTTTATAGAAAAATTTTGGTATAAAATTTTATAGAAAAATTTTTGGATTAAATTTTTATAGAAAAATTTTTGGATTAAATTTTTATAGAAAAATTTTTGGATTCGGTATAAAATTTTTAAAGAAAAATTTTTGGTTTAAAATTTTCATAGAAAAATTTTCGGTGTAAAAATTTGATAGGAAAATTTACGTTGTAAAATTTTTATAGAAAAATTTTCGGTGTAAAATTTTTATAGAAAAATTTTCGGTGTAAAATTTTTATAGAAAAATTTTCGGTGTAAAATTTTTATAGAAAAATTTTTGGTGTAAAATTTTTATAGAAAAAATATCGGTGTAAAATTTTCATAGAAAAATTTTTGGTGTAAAATTTTTATAGAAAAATTTTTGGATTAAATTTTTATCAAAAAATAACAAATTAGTCGGGATGTAAATATTATTCAAAAAGAAGTGTATTTGCATTTGATCCCAAACCTGTTACATTTATTTATTAATGTGACAGATCAATTTATTGATAAAAAGCCAAAAAATGTTTGCGGAGAAACCAAATTCCTCGACGCGTTTCGATGGTTGGTTAAGCCATCTCTTCAGGAGGATTATCCCCAATTTAGACAGATCGAAAAAATTTTTATAGAAAAATTTTTGGATTAAATGTATTTTCGGTATAAAATTTTTAAAGAAAAATTTTTGGTTTAAAATTTTCATAGAAAAATTTTCGGTGTAAAATTTTTATAGAAAAATTTTGGTATAAAATTTTTATAGAAAAATTTTCGGTGTAAAATTTTTATAGAAAAATTTTCGGTGTAAAATTTTTATAGAAAAATTTTCGGTGTAAAATTTTTATAGAAAAATTTTCGGTGTAAAATTTTTTTAGAAAAATTTTCGGTGTAAAATTTTTATACAAAAATTTTCGGTGTAAAATTTTTATAGAAAAATTTTTGGTGTAAAATTTTTATAGAAAAAATTTCGGTGTAAAATTTTTATAGAAAAATTTTGGTATAAAATTTTATAGAAAAATTTTTGGATTAAATTTTTATAGAAAAATTTTTGGATTAAATTTTTATAGAAAAAGTTTTGGATTAAATGTATTTTCGGTATAAAATTTTTAAAGAAAAATTTTTGGTTTAAAATTTTCATAGAAAATTTTTCGGTGTAAAATTTTTATAGAAAAATTTTCGGTGTAAAATTTTTATAGAAAAATTTTCGGTGTAAAATTTTTATAGAAAATTTTCGGTGTAAAATTTTTATAGAAAAATTTTCGGTGTAAAATTTTTATAGAAAAATTTTGGTATAAAATTTTTATAGAAAAATATTTGGATTAAATGTTTATAGACAAATTTTCGGTGTAAAAATTTGATAGGAAAATTTACGTTGTAAAATTTTTATAGAAAAATTTTCGGTGTAAAATTTTTATAGAAAAATTTTCGGTGTAAAATTTTTATAGAAAAATTTTCGGTGTAAAATTTTTATAGAAAAATTTTTGGTGTAAAATTTTTATAGAAAAAATATCGGTGTAAAATTTTCATAGAAAAATTTTTGGTGTAAAATTTTTATAGAAAAATTTTTGGATTAAATTTTTATCAAAAAATAACAAATTAGTCGGGATGTAAATATTATTCAAAAAGAAGTGTATTTGCATTTGATCCCAAACCTGTTACATTTATTTATTAATGTGACAGATCAATTTATTGATAAAAAGCCAAAAAATGTTTGCGGAGAAACCAAATTCCTCGACGCGTTTCGATGGTTGGTTAAGCCATCTCTTCAGGAGGATTATCCCCAATTTAGACAGATCGAAAAAATTTTTATAGAAAAATTTTTGGATTAAATGTATTTTCGGTATAAAATTTTTAAAGAAAAATTTTTGGTTTAAAATTTTCATAGAAAAATTTTCGGTGTAAAATTTTTATAGAAAAATTTTGGTATAAAATTTTTATAGAAAAATTTTCGGTGTAAAATTTTTATAGAAAAATTTTCGGTGTAAAATTTTTATAGAAAAATTTTCGGTGTAAAATTTTTATAGAAAAATTTTCGGTGTAAAATTTTTTTAGAAAAATTTTCGGTGTAAAATTTTTATACAAAAATTTTCGGTGTAAAATTTTTATAGAAAAATTTTTGGTGTAAAATTTTTATAGAAAAAATTTCGGTGTAAAATTTTTATAGAAAAATTTTGGTATAAAATTTTATAGAAAAATTTTTGGATTAAATTTTTATAAAAAAATTTTTGGATTAAATTTTTATAGAAAAAGTTTTGGATTAAATGTATTTTCGGTATAAAATTTTTAAAGAAAAATTTTTGGTTTAAAATTTTCATAGAAAATTTTTCGGTGTAAAATTTTTATAGAAAAATTTTCGGTGTAAAATTTTTATAGAAAAATTTTCGGTGTAAAATTTTTATAGAAAATTTTCGGTGTAAAATTTTTATAGAAAAATTTTCGGTGTAAAATTTTTATAGAAAAATTTTCGGTGTAAAATTTTTATAGAAAAATTTTCGGTGTAAAATTTTTATAGAAAAATTTTCGGTGTAAAATTTTTATAAAAACATTTTCGGTATAAATTTTTTATAGAAAAATTTTCGATGTAAAATTCGTATAGAAAAATTTCCGGTGTAAAATTTTTATAGAAAAATTTTCGGTGTAAAATTTTTATAGAAAAATTTTCGGTGTAAAATTTTTATAGAAAAATTTTCGGTGTAAAATTTTTATAGAAAAATTTTCGGTGTAAAATTTTTATAGAAAAATTTTCGGTGTAAAATTTTTATAGAAAAATTTTCGGTGTAAAATTTTTTTAGAAAAATTTTCGGTGTAAAATTTTTATACAAAAATTTTCGGTGTAAAATTTTTATAGAAAAAATTTCGGTGTAAAATTTTTATAGAAAAATTTTGGTTAAAATTTTATAGAAAAATTTTTGGATTAAATTTTATAGAAAAATTTTTGGATTAAATTTTTATCAAAAAATAACAAAATAGTCGGGATGTAAATATTATTCAAAAAGAAGAAAAATTATTATATTTTTTATAGAAAAATTTTTGGATTAAATTTTTATAGAAAAATTTTTGGATTAAATGTATTTTCGGTATAAAATTTTTAAAGAAAAATTTTTGGTTTAAAATTTTCATAGAAAAATTTTCGGTGTAAAAATTTGATAGGAAAATTTACGGTGTAAAATTTTTATAGAAAAATTTTCGGTGTAAAATTTTTATAGAAAAATTTTCGGTGTAAAATTTTTATAGAAAAATTTTTGGTGTAAAATTTTTATAGAAAAAATTTCGGTGTAAGATTTTTATAGAAAAATTTTGGTATAAAATTTTATAGAAAAATTTTTGGATTAAATTTTTATAGAAAAATTTTTGAATTAAATTTTTATAGAAAAATTTTTGGATTAAATTTTTATAGAAAAATTTTTGGATTAAATGTATTTTCGGTATAAAATTTTTAAAGAAAAATTTTTGGTTTAAAATTTTTATAGAAAAATTTTCGGTGTAAAATTTTTATAGAAAATTTTCGGTGTAAGTTTTTTATAGAAAAATTTTCGGTGTAAGTTTTTTATAGAAAAATTTTCGGTGTAAAATTTTTATAGAAAAATTTTCGGTGTAAAATTTTTTTAGAAAAATTTTCGGTGTAAAATTTTTATAGAAAAATTTTCGGTGTAAAATTTTTATAGAAAAATTTTCGGTGTAAAATTTTTATAGAAAAATTTTGGTATAAAATTTTTATAGAAAAATTTTCGGTGTAAAATTTTTATAGAAAAATTTTCGGTGTAAAATTTTTATTGAAAAATTTTGGTATAAAATTTTATAGAAAAATTTTTGGATTAAATTTTTATAGAAAAATTTTTGGATTAAATTTTTATAGAAAAATTTTTGGATTCGGTATAAAATTTTTAAAGAAAAATTTTTGGTTTAAAATTTTCATAGAAAAATTTTCGGTGTAAAAATTTGATAGGAAAATTTACGTTGTAAAATTTTTATAGAAAAATTTTCGGTGTAAAATTTTTATAGAAAAATTTTCGGTGTAAAATTTTTATAGAAAAATTTTCGGTGTAAAATTTTTATAGAAAAATTTTTGGTGTAAAATTTTTATAGAAAAAATATCGGTGTAAAATTTTCATAGAAAAATTTTTGGTGTAAAATTTTTATAGAAAAATTTTTGGATTAAATTTTTATCAAAAAATAACAAATTAGTCGGGATGTAAATATTATTCAAAAAGAAGTGTATTTGCATTTGATCCCAAACCTGTTACATTTATTTATTAATGTGACAGATCAATTTATTGATAAAAAGCCAAAAAATGTTTGCGGAGAAACCAAATTCCTCGACGCGTTTCGATGGTTGGTTAAGCCATCTCTTCAGGAGGATTATCCCCAATTTAGACAGATCGAAAAAATTTTTATAGAAAAATTTTTGGATTAAATGTATTTTCGGTATAAAATTTTTAAAGAAAAATTTTTGGTTTAAAATTTTCATAGAAAAATTTTCGGTGTAAAATTTTTATAGAAAAATTTTGGTATAAAATTTTTATAGAAAAATTTTCGGTGTAAAATTTTTATAGAAAAATTTTCGGTGTAAAATTTTTATAGAAAAATTTTCGGTGTAAAATTTTTATAGAAAAATTTTCGGTGTAAAATTTTTTTAGAAAAATTTTCGGTGTAAAATTTTTATACAAAAATTTTCGGTGTAAAATTTTTATAGAAAAATTTTTGGTGTAAAATTTTTATAGAAAAAATTTCGGTGTAAAATTTTTATAGAAAAATTTTGGTATAAAATTTTATAGAAAAATTTTTGGATTAAATTTTTATAGAAAAATTTTTGGATTAAATTTTTATAGAAAAAGTTTTGGATTAAATGTATTTTCGGTATAAAATTTTTAAAGAAAAATTTTTGGTTTAAAATTTTCATAGAAAATTTTTCGGTGTAAAATTTTTATAGAAAAATTTTCGGTGTAAAATTTTTATAGAAAAATTTTCGGTGTAAAATTTTTATAGAAAATTTTCGGTGTAAAATTTTTATAGAAAAATTTTCGGTGTAAAATTTTTATAGAAAAATTTTGGTATAAAATTTTTATAGAAAAATATTTGGATTAAATGTTTATAGACAAATTTTCGGTATAAAATTTTTATAGAAAAATTTTCGGTGCAAAATTTTTATAGAAAAATTTTCGGTGTAAAATTTTTATAGAAAATTTTCGGTGTAAAATTTTTATAGAAAATTTACGGTGTAAAATTTTTATAGAAAAATTTTCGGTGTAAAATTTTTATAGAAAAATTTTCGGTGTAAAATTTTTATAGAAAATTTACGGTGTAAAATTTTTATAGAAAAATTTTCGGTGTAAAATTTTTATAGAAAAATTTTCGGTGTAAATTTTTATAGAAAAATTTTCGGTGTAAATTTTTATAGAAAATTTTCGGTGTAAGTTTTTTATAGAAAAATTTTCGGTATAAAATTTTTATAGAAAAATTTTCGGTGTAAAATTTTTATAGAAAAATTTTCGGTGTAAAATTTTTATAGAAAAATTTTCGGTGTAAAATTTTTATAGAAAAATTTTCGGTGTAAAATTTTTATAGAAAAATTTTCGGTGTAAAATTTTTATAGAAAAATTTTCGGTGTAAAATTTTTATAGAAAAAATTTCGGTGTAAAATTTTTATAGAAAAATTTTGGTTAAAATTTTATAGAAAAATTTTTGGATTAAATGTTTATAGACAAATTTTCGGTATAAAATTTTTATAGAAAAATTTTCGGTGTAAAATTTTTATAGAAATTTTTTGGTTTAAAATTTTTATAGATAACTTTTCGGTGTAAAATTTCTATCGAAAAATTTTCGATGTAAAATTTTTATAGAAAAATTTTCGGTGTAAAATTTTTATAGAAAAATATTCGGTGTAAAATTTTTATAGAAAAATTGTCAGTGTAAAATTTTTATAGAAAAATTTTCAGTATAAAATTTTTAATGAAAATTTTTCAGTATAAAATTTTTAATGAAAAATTTTGGAGTAAAATTCTTGTCAAAAAAATTGTCGGTGAATTTTTTTTAGAAAACTATTAAAAACGCTAGAATACTCCTCAGCTTAAGTTTAAAATTTGGAGTCTGTAGACTTATCAGAAGGGGAGCCATATGCCCTCAAAGTAAGGCAGCTCGAGTTTTTCGAAAATCAAAAACCATCAGAAGTCACATTTTTTATCTGACAAAAACATAGCTACACGTATGGTTTATCTTCTATAGTTTATGAGATATGAGATACATTTTTTATATAATTTTGATAGAAATTTTTTCATTTCGATTTGGTGAATTTGTCTCTTCTGTAAAGCATATTAAGCAGACAAAAAATTATATGTATATGATTAAGTTTGGTTAGGGTAACACACAGTCGACTTTATTCAATGTTCTAATAGACCTATAAATTCTTCCCTGCATTAGCACACTTTTCATACATTTTTTATGACTTTCGTTTAAGAACATCATATCATATCCAACTCTAAATTTAGTCCCTCTGTCTATTTGCTTTGCATCCAGCCAATCTATACGTCTGTCCGACAGTGCTCCCGTCCATCTTTCAATGCAACTGTTGCATGTGTATTTTCATATTTTGGTTGACATTAATCATAATTTTCTTTCCACTTAATGTCATATTGGTGTTGTAAAATGATTATGTTATTAGATTTCTTGGATTATTTTGTTAATGTCTGGTTTCGTAAAATATTATTACAGAAAATAAGAAAAATAACACAAAACAAAAACAGATGTCACATCTAAAATATTAGAAAAATAAACTCAAAATGCATAAAATTAAGGTGTTTTCTATTTAACAAAACATAAAACATAATTATGTCATGTAATAAAATATAAGATTTATTTTACAACTTTTACAGCCAGTTTTAATCAGTTTTTTTATTTGTATGTCAATTTTTTTTTTTATATATTTCAATATAAAAATTTTTAATAAAAAAAATTATAAAAAGGTTTATGTATTTTTTTTAAATTCCAAATTAAAATTTGCATAAAATTTTTCTATAGAAAAGTTTTTTTTTAACGAAAATCATTCTAAAAAAAATTCTTCTATAGAAAACATTTTTTAACGAAAATTTTTCTATAGAAAAAAATTTTTAACGAAAATTTTTTTATAGAAAAAATTTTTTAACAAAAATTTTTCTATAGAAAAAATTTTTTAACAAAAATTTTTCTATAGAAAAAATTTTTTAACAAAAATTTTTCTATAGAAAAAATTTTTTAACAAAAATTTTTCTATAGAAAAAATTTTTTAACAAAAATTTTTCTATAGAAAAAGTTTTTTAACGAAAATTTTTCTATAGAAAAAATTTTTTAACGAAAATTTTTCTATAGAAAAAATTTTTTAACGAAAATTTTTCTATAGAAAAAATTTTTTAACGAAAATTTTTCTATAGAAAAAATTTTTTAACGAAAATTTTTCTATAGAAAAAGCTTTTTAACGAAAATTTTTCTATAGAAAAAATTTTTTAATGAAAATTTTTCCATAGAAAAAATTTTTTAACGAAAATTTTTCTATAGAAAAAATTTTTTAACGAAAATTTTTCTATAGAAAAAATTTTTAACGAAAATTTTTTTATGGAAACAATTTTTTAACGAAAATTTTTCTATAGAAAAAAATTTTAAACGAAAATTTTTCTATACAAAAAAATTGTTTAACGTAAATTTTTCTATAGAAAAAATGTTTTTAGGAAAATTTTTCTATAGAAAAAATTTTTTAACAAAAATTTTTCTATAGAAAAAATTTTTTAACGAAAATTTTTCTATAGAAAAAATTTTTTAACGAAAATTTTTCTATAGAAAAAATTTTTTAACGAAAATTTTTCTATAGAAAAAATTTTTTAACGAAAATTTTTCTATAGAAAAAATTTTTTAACGAAAATTTTTCTATAGAAAAAATTTTTTAACGAAAATTTTTCTATAGAAAAAATTTTTTAACGAAAATTTTTCTATAGAAAAAATTTTTTAACGAAAATTTTTCTATAGAAAAAATTTTTTAACGAAAATTTTTCTATAGAAAAAATTTTTTAACGAAAATTTTTCTATAGAAAAAATTTTTTAACGAAAATTTTTCTATAGAAAAAATTTTTTAACGAAAATTTTTCTATAGAAAAAATTTTTTAACGACAATTTTTCTATAGAAAAAATTTTTCAACGAAAATTTTTCTATAGAAAAAATTTTTTAACGAAGATTTTTCTATAGAAAAAATTTTTTAACGAAGATTTTTCTATAGAAAAAATTTTTAACGAAAATTTTTCTATAGAAAAAATTTTTATAAAAAAAATTTTTTCTTTAGAAAAAAATTTTTAATGAAAATTTTTCTTTAGAAAAAATTTTTAACAAAAATTTTTCTATAAAAAGTTTTCTGTAGAAAAAAAAAAATTAAAAAATATTTTTCTTTGAAAAAATTTGTCTTACATTTTCGTTAAAAAAAATTTCTATGGAGAAATTTTCGTTAAAAAATTTTTTCTTTTGAATAATTTTCGTTATAAATTTTTGTATAGAGAAAAATTTACTTATAAAATTTTATGCCATAGAAAAAATTTCGTTACAATTTTTATACCCTTCACCACCATAGGTGGAAAGGGTATTATAAGTTTGTGCTGATGTTTGTAACGCATAGAAATATTTGTCTTAGACCCACCTTTTAGTATACCAATAGACTTAGAATCACTTTCTGAGTCGATTTAGCGATGTCCGTCCGTCTGGCTGGCTGGCTGGCTGGACCCCCATGTAAACCTTGTAATCAAACTACAGGTCGCAATTCTAAAGATAATTTGATGAAATTTGGCACAGATAATTTTTTTGATAATGGGACCATGGCTATTGAAATTGGTCAAAATCGGTCTATTATTTATGGTACCTCCCATAGGTCCCACTTCCCGGAATTGCTATATTGGCCACAAATATCAATATTTTTTCATGAAATTTAAAACAGATACTGCTTATGTAAACTTAAATCACTGTACCAAATTTTTTTTCGGTCCACATTTGACCATAGCTCCCATACAAACTCTTCTTCAAAAACGCACTAAATGAGACAAAAATCACTAAAACGCTCGTAAATCTAAAGATAATGAAAATTTTGAGTTTATTTTTTGCACACATAGTTTTTGTAACAACTGTAATCAATTTGCCAAATTTCGAGATAATCGGTCCACATTTGACCCTAGCTCTCATATAAGTCCAAATGACGGAAACAGGTTGAATATATAAGTTTTGAGAAAATGTTTGTATGATGGCAAAATTTAGCAAATATTTGTCTTTATACTAACCTTTGACCTTAGTGGTGAAGGGTATCGTATGGTCGGCTTGACCGACTATAGCGCTTTCTTACTTGTTTTTATATTAAAAAATACATCTTGATATATAATTAAAATGTAGAATCTACATTCTTTTGTATGTGCGCCCAACTAAAACATTTCAATTCCACTGCAATTAGTGTTTATTTAATTAAACAAAATACCATCATTAAATCCAAAATTAGCAAATAATGTAAACTCTAACCTATTCGGTAATTAATTTAAAACAATTACTCAAATTGCCTCCAATTTGACATCAAACTGTGACACTTGAGGCAAAAAAAATCTCATTGTTTTAATCATCAGAAACGAATTCAAGTGAAAATCACAGAACATGATTTTTCGACAGACACAAGAAAATCTCGTCACTTGCCGTTGGAAAACTGAAATCTGAAAGATCTTGTAAAAAGCGGTAAATTACTAGAGGGGACAATCGTTTATCACAGCCGCATTACATTTACTGAAGTATCTCTATCTGCCGGAGTATTTAAACCGAAGTATTTATACAATTTCAAAAGAGTCAGTAGGCATCCCACTTTTTGGCTTCTCCAAACCCCCTCTATTAACTAGTAGACGGACGCCAATTTCGGATGCGTATTTAGCGCGCTAATTGGTGTTGCTTAACGCCCTAAGTATTTTTTGAAATCTAGACAAAAATTTACTTATTCTTAATACAATTTATGTTTAAAGAAATTAAAAGAGTTTAAAATATCTTAAGACGACTGAGACTTCGCCCTTCATTTACATCTGATTAATCGTAAATGGGGAACCAAAATACCAGCCAACCCTTATGATGTTGTCGCCTATATTTATTTGTGTCTTGGAATGATGTATTTCTACTTGTAATACGAGGGTAGGCAAATAATTTTATTTATATAATAAAATAGTTTTACGAAAAATCGTGTATTTTGTTATAAAAAATTTCTGATATCAAAATTTTCTGATAAAAAATTTTCGATATAAAAATTATCTTAAAGAAAATTTTCGATACTAAATTTTTTTTATAGAAAATTTTCGGTTTAACAAAAAACTATTTATTACAATAATAATTAATTGTAATAAATTGGGATCTTAGTGCAATACACTACAGTAAAACTTATTAATGAAAATTTTCGATATTTAATTATTCTTATAGAAAATTTTTGATTTTTAAATTTTCTTATAGAAAAAATATTAAAATTTTCTTATAGAAAATTTTCGATACTAAATTTTTTTTATAGAAAATTTTCGGTTTTATCAAAAAACTATTTATTACAATAATAATTAATTGTAAAAAATTGGGATCTTAGTGCAATACACTACAGTAAAACTTTTTAATGAAAATTTTCGATATTTAATTATTCTTATAGAAAATTTTTGATTTTTAAATTTTCTTATAGAAAAAATATTAAAATTTTCTTATAGAAAATTTTCGATACTAAATTTTTTTTATAGAAAATTTTCGGTTTTATCAAAAAACTATTTATTACAATAATAATTAATTGTAATAAATTGGGATCTTAGTGCAATACACTACAGTAAAACTTTTTAATGAAAATTTTCGATATTTAATTATTCTTATAGAAAATTTTTGATTTTTAAATTTTCTTATAGAAAAAATATTAAAATTTTCTTATAGAAAATTTTCGATGCTAAAATTTTTTTATAGAAAATTTTCGATAATTAAATTTTCTTAAAGAAAATTTTCGATACACAAATTTTTAATTAGTAAAAAGTTTTTTCTGTAGAAATATTTTAGCTACAGAAATTTTTTTTAAAGAAAAATTTTCGTTAAAAAATTTTTTTTATAGAAAAATTTTCGTTAAAAAATTTTTCAATAGAAAAATTTTCGTCAAAAAATTTTTTCTATAGAAAAATTTTCGTTTAAAAATTTTTCTATAGAAAAATTTTTGTTAAAATATTTTTTCTATAGAAAAATTTTCGTTAAAAAAATTTTTCTATAGAAAAATTTTCGTTAAAAAAATTTTTCTATAGAAAAATTTTCGTTAAAAAATTTTTCCTATAGAAAAATTTTCGTTAAAAAATTTTTTCTATAGAAAAATTTTCGTTAAAATTTCTTTTCTATAGAAAAATTTTCGTTAAAATTTCTTTTCTATAGAAAAATTTTCGTTAACAAAAAAGACTTTTTTTCTTTTCTATAGAAAAATTTTCGTAAAAATTTCTTTTCTATAGAAAAATGTTCATTAAAAATTTTGTTCTATAGAAAATTTTCGTTAAAAAATTTTGTCTATAGAAAAATTTTCGTTAAAAAATTTTTTCTATAGAAAAATTTTCGTTAAAAAAATTTTTCTATAGAAAAATTTTCGTTAAAAAATTTTTTCTATAGAAAAATTTTCGTTAAAAAATTTTTTAACGAAAATTTTTCTATAGAAAATTTTTCGTTAAAAAATTTTTTCCATAGAAAGATTTTCGTTAAAAAAATTTTTCTATAGAAAAATTTTCGTTAAAAAAATTTTTCTATAAAAAAATTTTCGTTAAAAAAATTTTTCTATAGAAAAATTTTCGTTAAAAAAATTTTTCTATAGAAAAATTTTCGTTAAAAAATTTTTTCTATAGAAAAATTTTCGTTAAAAAAATATTTCTATAGAAAAATTTTCGTTAAAAAAATTTTTCTATAGAAAACTTTTCGTTAAAAAAATTTTTCTATAGAAAAATTTTCGTTAAAAAAATTTTTCTATAGAAAAATTTTCGTTAAAAAAATTTTTCTATAGAAAAATTTTCGTTAAAAAAATTTTTCTATAGCAAAATTTTCGTTAAAAAAATTTTTCTATAGAAAAATTTTCGTTAAAAAAATTTTTCTATAGAAAAATTTTCGTTAAAAAAATTTTTCTATAGAAAAATTTTCGTTAAAAAAATTTTTCTATAGAAAAATTTTCGTTAAAAAAATTTTTCTATAGAAAAATTTTCGTTAAAAAAATTTTTCTATAGAAAAATTTTCGTTAAAAAAATTTTTCTATAGAAAAATTTTCGTTAAAAAAATTTTTCTATAGAAAAATTTTCGTTAAAAAAATTTTTCTATAGAAAAATTTTCGTTAGAAAAATTTTCGTTAAAAAAATTTTTCTATAGAAAAATTTTCGTTAAAAAAATTTTTCTATAGAAAAATTTTCCTTAAAAAAATTTTTCTATAGAAAAATTTTCGTTAAAAAAATTTTTCTATAGAAAAATTTTCGTTAAAAAAATTTTTCTATAGAAAAATTTTCGTTAAAAAAATTTTTCTATAGAAAAATTTTCGTTAAAAAAATTTTTCTATAGAAAAATTTTCGTTAAACAATTTTTTCTATAGAAAAATTTTCGTTAAACAATTTTTTCTATAGAAAAATTTTCGTTAAACAATTTTTTCTATAGAAAAATTTTCGTTAAAAAATTTTTTCTATAAAAAAATTTTCGTTAAAAAATTTTTTCTATAGAAACATTTTCGTTAAAAAATTTTTTCTATAGAAAAATTTTCGTTAAAAAATTTTTTCTATAGAAAAATTTTCGTTAAAAAATTTTTTCTATAGAAAAATTTTCGTTAAAAAATTTTTTCTATAGAAAAATTTTCGTTAAAAAATTTTTTCTATAGAAAAATTTTCGTTAAAAAATTTTTTCTATAGAAAAATTTTCGTTAAAAAATTTTTTCTATAGAAAAATTTTCGTTAAAAAATTTTTTCTATAGAAAAATTTTCGTTAAAAAATTTTTTCTATAGAAAAATTTTCGTTAAAAAATTTTTTCTATAGAAAAATTTTCGTTAAAAAATTTTTTCTATAGAAAAATTTTCGTTAAAAAATTTTTTCTATAGAAAAATTTTCGTTAAAAAATTTTTTCTATAGAAAAATTTTCGTTAAAAAATTTTTTCTATAGAAAAATTTTCGTTAAAAAATTTTTTTTATAGAAAAATTTTCGTCAAAAATTTTCGTTAAAAAAATTTTTGTATAGAAAAATTTTCGTTAAAAAATTTTTTCTATAGAAAAATTTTCGCTAAAAATTTTTTCTATAGAAAAATTTTCGTTAAAAAATTTTTTCTATAGAAAAATTTTCGTTAAAAAATTTTTTCTAAAAAATTTTTTCTATAAAAAATTTCCGTTAAAAAATTTTTTGTATAGAAAATTTTAGTTAAAAAATTTTTTCTGTAGAAAAATTTTCTTTAAAAAATTTTTCTGTAGAATTTGTATTATATCGGCCCTCGTTTTTAATAGTTTGTTTCCTTAGTCGTCTTTGGCAATTTGATATCAAACACTTTCACGGACAGATTACAAGTGATAATTGGTGTTGGCAGATTTATGGCCTAAAGTGATGAGCATATGTTTTAATTAATTTCCAAGAAACTTTTGCAAACAACTTTGTTCAACATTGGCAAATGACTATTTAAATATTTTTTTCTATTAACTTGATAATTTGATTAAATGTTAATTGTTTACAAGTCGTTGTAAAAAAAGGATTTGAAATAAATTTATATTTTAAGTATTTTAACAATAGATCATAAGCAGATCAGATATACGAAAAAAAGATCTTGTATTAAAACAATTTTAACTGATCTTAACTCCCACAACAAAATTTCCCTTTAAATAAGATCCATTACAGTTTACGAAACACAAATTTCCATAATTAAAACTGTATGTTTCAATTAAAATTTTTATTTGTTGGTTGTCTTTTCCTCATACAAATCTAATTTGATAATTGGTTGTAATTTATGATCATGTTGTAGCAAGATCATTATTCATAATTTCCAACAAAAAAAGTCGAAATAATAAAAAACATTCAACAGCAAAAAGATCAGCATAAAAAGAGCTCTTTTCAATGATTCCTTCCTCCAAAAATGCGAAGAAAATATGTCCGTCTTCTTTGGATTTCTGAGAAATGAAGACATTTCAGAACATGAATGAAAACATAAATGTTCTATCACAAACGGATCTACAGATGCAGTTGATCTTATTCCCGCCACAGTTATGGTATTTATTTGGATTCATAAAAAATTTCAAAACTTTTTATATGCAATTGTGATTTTTTTTTGGAAAAGTAGGAGGTGATTGCTTGTTTGACTGTGACGTTTTTTATGACTTTTTGAAAGAAAAACAAAAATATGGATTTGTGATGAGAAATTTTTTATGATGTTATTAACAATATTCTGAAATATATTAAAAATAAAAAATTTCTAACGAAAATTTTTCTTAAGAAAAAATTTTGTAACGCAAATTTTTCTATAGAAAAAAAATTTATAACAACAATTTTTCTATAGAAAAAAATTTCTAACTAAAATGTTTTAATAGAAAAAATTTCATAACGAAGAAAAAATTTTTTTTAAAGAAATTTTTTTATAGAAACAATTTTATAACTAAAATATATTTCAACGATATTTTTCAACGAACATTTTTCAATAGAAAATTTTTTAACGAATTTTTTTCGTTAAAAAATTTTTTCTATAGAAAAATTTTCGTTAAAAAATTTTTTCTATAGAAAAATTTTCGTTAAAAAATTTTTTCTATAGAAAAATTTTCGTTAAAAAATTTTTTCTATAGAAAAATTTTCGTTAAAAAATTTTTTCTATAGAAAAATTTTCGTTAAAAAATTTTATCTATAGAAAAATTTTCGTTAAAAAATTTTTTCTATAGAAAAATTTTCGTTAAAAAATTTTTTCTATAGAAAAATTTTCGTTAAAAAATTTTTTCTATAGAAAAATTTTCGTTAAAAAATTTTTTCTATAGAAAAATTTTCGTTAAAAAATTTTTTCTATAGAAAAATTTTCGTTAAAAAATTTTTTCTATAGAAAAATTTTCGTTAAAAAATTTTTTCTATAGAAAAATTTTCGTTAAAAAATTTTTTCTATAGAAAAATTTTCGTTAAAAAATTTTTTCTATAGAAAAATTTTCGTTAAAAATTTTTTTCTATAGAAAAATTTTCGTTAAAAAATTTTTTCTATAGAAAAATTTTCGTTAAAAATTTTTTTCTATAGAAAAATTTTCGTTAAAAAATTTTTTCTATAGAAAAATTTTCGTTAAAAAATTTTTTCTATAGAAAAATTTTCGTTAAAAAATTTTTTCTATAGAAAAATTTTCGTTAAAAAATTTTTTCTATAGAAAAATTTTCGTTAAAAAATTTTTTCTATAGAAAAATTTTCGTTAAAAAATTTTTTCTATAGAAAAATTTTCGTTAAAAAATTTTCGTTAAAAAATTTTTTCTATAGATAAATTTTCATTAAAAAATTTTTTCTATAGATAAATTTTCGTTAAAAAATTTTTTCTATAGAAAAATTTTCGTTAAAAAATTTTCGTTGAAAATTTTTTTCTATAGAAAAATTTTCGTTAAAAGATTTTTTCTATAGAAAAATTTTCGTTAAAAGATTTTTTCTATAGAAAAATTTTCGTTAAAAGATTTTTTCTATAGAAAAATTTTCTTTAAAAAACTGTTTCTATAGAAAAATTTTCGTTAAAAAATGTTTTCTATAGAAAAATTTTCGTTAAAAAATTTTTTCTATAGAAAAATTTTCGTTAAAAAATTTTTTCTATAGAAAAATTTTCGTTAAAAAATTTTTTCTATAGAAAAATTTTCGTTAAAAAATTTTTTCTATAGAAAAATTTTCGTTAAAAAATTTTTTCTATAGAAAAATTTTCGTTAAAAAATTTTTTCTATAGAAAAATTTTCGTTAAAAAATTTTTTCTATAGAAAAATTTTCGTTAAAAAATTTTTTCTATAGAAAAATTTTCGTTAAAAAATTTTTTCTATAGAAAAATTTTCGTTAAAAAATTTTTTCTATAGAAAAATTTTCGTTAAAAAATTTTTTCTATAGAAAAATTTTCGTTAAAAAATGTCTTCTATAGAAAACTTTTTATTAAAAAATGTCTTCTATAGAAAACTTTTTGTTAAAAAATGTCTTCTATAGAAAACTTTTCGTTAAAAAATTTTTTCTATGGAAAAATTTTCGTTAAACAATTTTTTCTATAGAAAACTTTTCGTTATAAAATTTCTTTTAAATTTTTTTAAAATTATAATCTTGTTTTCCTTAATTTTATTTCATTAGTTAATGTTTATATTTCAAAATTTAAACACTTTCTCTCATATTACCCAATTTTACGCCAAATACTAATTATTTTCTAAAATAAACGATCGTGCAATTAATTTTACTAAAATTTCCTAAACACAAAAAAGAGGTTAAGAGAACATATTTAAATATAAAAGAAAAAACTTAAACCCTTAAAAGTAATCAAACACTTAAAGAATCACCTACTTCTTCTCAAGTGATTACATTGTATTTGGTATTTTAATTTGAATGACACTTGAAACCTAAACGCTCAATAAAGTTATTAAGGCGGTACATTGTTAGAAAACAATATTCAAATAGAAAAAAAGTACAAGATCATTTATCCTTCTAAACATTGCCACAAATTACGCAAATACAGATGTTTTCGAAATTCAACAATTTCAAACTAAATCATTATATTTCCCTTCTCGATACTCCAGATTTTGTGTTTATTTTCCCAGATAATTAATGTTTAAAACTTCATCATCATTTTTCTCAGAGCCTCTGAAATGATCTTGTTCTTTTAGAATGAAAATGTGAAATTTAAAGAATAAGAGGGACATCCACACGAGTCATGTGATTTATTTGATTCTGGTGACAAACACTTGAAATGGTGATGATTTATAATGAAGATACATGCAGGAGTATTAATTATTTTCAAAACTGAATTTCTGACACGGTTTTGGTTCATTTAAAAAAAATATTTATCAAATGTTACTCAAGTTAGGATTTTTTTCGAAGTTCTTTTGTTTAGTTTTTGTAAAAAAATTATTTTCAAAAATTAAATCAGAATTTGTGAACAGGCTCAAGGTGCTATTAAGTCTCTAGAATCAGTTTTTCAGAACTTAACCTTAGCCATGGATAGCGGCAGATCTCACAATGTGAAGGATTGTTAGTTTAGTTTTCAGTTTATTTAAGTGGCTAGGGACCATATAGTCATAGTCGGTCAAGCCCGATCATACGATACCCTTCACCACAAATATTTGCTAAATTTTGCCATCTTAGGGTTTGTGTCAAAGAGCTATGGTCAAATGTGGACCGATTATCTTTAGAATTGCGACCTGTAGTATGATTACATGGTTTACATGGGGGTCCAGCCAGCCAGCCAGACGGACGGACGGACATCGCTAAATCGACTCAGAAGTGATTCTAAGCCTATTGGTATACCAAAAAATGGTTCTAAGACAAATATATCTATGTGTTACATACATCAGCACAAACTTATAATACCCTTTCCACCCATGGTGGTGAACGGTATAAAAATGGGGGGTTGACGGATTTCAACTAAAACAAGTGGAACTTTTTTTTGGGTCAAATAATAGATTTAAATTCATAGAGAACATCCATCATCTTGGATCAGAACACCTCCTCTGTAAAGGGTTCGCATGTTTCAGTTGCTAATACATAAATCATGGTAATTTTATCGTTCAAATTAGCTTTTTCATAGAAGCTGATTTTTTCTATGAGAAGGTCAAGTCCGACGTTCCAACCCATGTTTTTATCATTCAAGGCACTTTTTATCGTAGCCAATTGTGAAGGATGTTGAGGTAATGTTGGCGAGACTGATATGCTATGCTAAGTAGTCGACTTACTGACCAGCATCCTGGGATATTTTAAAGCAACTTGAATATCGTTGTTTCAAAATACACCTTGATTTGCTACATGTAAAATCTGCTTTTAAAGTCCAACATATGAGGCAAAAAGTGGACCTATGCTTATGAACTCGAAAGTGCTCATCGGTGACAGTAGGGTATTTATCCAACTCTATTGATTCACTATAGCACCGTCGCAATGTGGGTTGTATCACACTGTTCTATCGTTACTACTTTGGAATGTGCTCTAACGAAATTGGGGAACTCGTTTCCGTAACTCGGGCATTTTAACGCAATACACGTCATTCTGCTAGAGCTCATTCCTTCGTGGTCGATTGTCCGGTAGATCGAACAACACACTATAGCCGTACAGTCGTAAGTGGAATTCGCTTCCCGCAGAAAATTTCCCTGCCAGTTGCAATATAGGTAAATTCAAATCAAATGTCCACAAACACTACTCCATCTATCCTCCTTCCCATAACCTATTTTCCTAGTTCCAACACAATGCATCGCATAAGTAGGGGTCATCCCCTTAGTGCTGGTCCTAAATTAAAAAAACAAGTAAGAGTGGTATATTCGGCTTTGCCGAATCTTGGATACCCTTCACCAATGGTGTTGCAAAAGTACTTAATGTAATTCCTAGCAAAATTTGATTATACTAGTATTATATGCAAAGAGTCTTTTAAATTAAGAGTCGGAAAAAGAAAAGCTTTTCGGTGGCGTCATCATCTAGAATAGTTATGCACCCAAAGGTTAGGTTGGGCAGGTGGCTGATGTCTAGGGAAGCTTCACTTGGGTTTTTAAGTGGTCCCTTTGTGAAAGATAATGATTACTAGACTACAAGTAGAGAATGCATATTTAAGCCAGCCAGTAGCTTCGAAATAAAATAGACACATATTTTACGAACATTTAATAAAGTTCGATAGACCAGATAAACCATGCAGAAAAGATGCTTCAAAATGTAGATGCCCTTACATTTGCAATAGCACATCGATTTGATGAAGTTTAAGTATTCTGGCATGCAACCCAAAAACACAGTGCCCAGTGAGGGTTGTGCACTTTAATTTGTACGAATTATCCAACTAGTAAAAGTTCTTGATTAGTTATGTAAAACTCTGAAGTTAGCGGACTGATTTAGGTCAAAGCTTTAACAATGATAAGCCTTAAAATTATAGGGTATACACTCTTAGTTTTAGATACTGCTTTGTCGGAAAAGTTATTAAAGATTTACTTATTAATCTGAAGTTAGTTAATTAATTAAAATTAACACTTCATCTATAATATTTGGGATGTATTGTTCTTTCGATCTGTCCGATGGATGTTTGGAAAGTTTTGCTCTAGTTCCTTGTGCAATTTTAATGTGATTTAATTTATCAGCATTAAATCGATTCCCGGTCGGGGTTATATGGGAGATTTCACTAAATGTAAATAGAGCTCGCCCATTTTCCATATCCAACTTTTCAAGAGATCAGAAAGACTTTTGTCAAATGTTGTCCCTCTAGAAAGTTTATTTTAGGCGCTATCGCCCTGAATATCAATATTGTACAACGTCTTTATACTAAATGTCATCATCGTATCTTAGTCGAAGTTATACGGGATCAATTGTCAAACGTGAACGGATTTCTCCCAATTGCAATTAAAAAATTTAAATTTTCGTTGATATGTGAGATACTTACATACATATGTAGGTTTTGAACAGATACCATGTAGTTAGCTGCATTTTTGTACTTCCTAGGAAGATTACCTATAATTTGATATATAATACATTTTCAAATGTTATCATAATGTTCAAAAGTCAGACACAAAATTAAGATTAATGCAGAGTGTCAGTCTGCTAAAATCAGATTTGTGAAGCTCCTGGGTTTTACACCAAATTTTAGGATATTGTCCCACCCTGAATTTTATCATAGTAGATCAAAACACCATCGCTTAAATGCTAAATTATATCTACCACAAATTACCGAATGCATCAGGATTTAGGTAATCCCCTGCGAAGGACGCTAATAAATTTCATCAAAATAAACACCTGAGATATCGACAAAACGGGAGCTCCAAAAACTTGACTACAACAAAAAAAATTACAGACAGGTGGACGGACGGACAAAAAAACAGACGGACGGACGGACAAACAAACAGACGGACGGACAGACAAACAGACGGACGGACGGAGGTCGCGAAATCGATTCTCCTGCCGATTCTGAGTTGATCGGTACAATTTGAATGGTATTCGTAATCAGATTTGTGGAGTATAGATTTTAGAAAATCCTCACACAAAGAACGATGTCAAATTTCATCACAATCGGTCCATAAACACCTGAGATATCGCTGAAACAATACTTACAAAATGTAAACAAAATTTCTTAGACACGTTCTTTGGGCAATTTGCTGTACATCAAATGTAGTGTTATGGCGATATCTCAATTGTTTATGGACCGCTTTTGATAAAATTTAATAACGTGCTTGGTGGGGGAATTTCCTAAAATCTGATATAAAATTTATGTAGATCCGTGCTAAAGGAGGATGGTTTTTTCTATTTCTACATTTCATTTTTTCAACAAACATTCTCTAATGCGAACTTTGGGCAATTTGCGATACATCAAATTCAGTGTTTTGGCGATATCTCAGTTGTTTATGGACCGATTTTGATAAAATTTTACAGAGTGCTTTGGGAAACTATTTCCTACAATCTAATATATAACATATTATCACATGTACACCAGGAGTATCTTTTTTCTCTTGTTATTAAAAAATGTGTTTCAATCAAAAATTTTTAAATTTTCGTCTAATTTTTGGTATTTTTTCGATATTTTCGGTGTTTATAAACCGATTTTAATGAAATTTAATAGCGTGCATTGCGGGAGAATTTCCTAAAATCTGATATATAATTTATGTAAGTCCATCCTCCAGGGGCTTAAGAAACTTGATTTCAACAGACAGACGGACTGACAGACGGACGGACATCGCTTAATCGATTCTCCTCCCGATTCTGAGTCGATCGGTATAATTTTTTTGGGGTCTACGACCACTAATAAAAAAATTACAAACGAAATCACAAACTTATAATACCCTTTCACCTATTGATGAAGGGTATAAAAATAGACTGTTTAGATCTTCCAAAGATGGATAATACTCCATCAATAGTATACGAGTTTACACTCATTAATACGAAACTTTTTAAGTCCTCGATTTTTCATTTTTAATAATTATTAAAAAAATATTTTATTAAAAACAAAGGAAACAAATATTTAAATTTCTTATTTTCCTCATTTTGTATTATAAATATTACCAATCTGTAGCAATTATTGAATGACTAATTAGCCATATAACCAACAAGTACAAAAATATCAAACAATTCAAAAGACCTCATCAAAATGCCAAATTTATAAACAAATTACAAAAAGAATTCAAATTAAAAAAGAATTTGAAATTTTTGAACTAATGAACATTTAACCAAGTCATAAATGAAGCAAACAAGCGTCATTAAAAATTCAAATTATTAACACATAATTTAGGAAATTTCATATTTTTATTTTGAAATTTTTCTTAAATATATATTTGTATTTTTGTTTTTTCGTTATTAATGTTATTCAGTCAGACACATGAAGGAAAAAGTGTCATTTGCAGGAATTCTCGCCTATACAAAATGGAGAATTTTCTTGCTTTTTTATACCCACCATCAAAAAGAACAGGGGGTATATTGACATTGTCATTCCGTTTGTGATTTCCTTAATATTAGCTCAAAAACCAAAATTGAAATATATTCTGAATCCTTTTGAAATTCTAAGACGATTGAGCATGTCTGTCTGTCTGTCTGCCTGTCTGTCTGTCTGTCTGTCTGTCTGTCTGTCTGACCGCTGTCTGTCTGTCCGTCTGTCTGTCTGTTGTCGGCACGATAAAACCTCAACGAAAGGATATATGTCACAGAAATTTTGCATAAATATTCTTCATTTCTTGGAAAATTTTGGTATTGGAATCGGCCAAAATCGGTTCACATTTGACCATAGCTCCCGTATAACCTCGTCTAGGCTAATTGTTTTTTTGCTAATAAATGACAAATTATAATACCTATGATGATAAAATTTGGTATATAGATTATATAGATTTTACATAAGTACTAGGCAACATATAAAATTTCATCGAAAACGGTTCATATTTACCGATAGCTCCCATGCAAAAAACTTGCGGAAACATCCTAAATTCCACCTAAAATACACTTAAATGCCAATAAATAATAAACTGTAATAGCTTTGGCCACTAAATTTAGCACAAGAAAGTCTTATGTCAATTGCAACAATCGGTCACCATTTGACTATAGATCTCATATAAAAAACTTACGGACACACAAAAATACGTCTGTCCGTCAGATAAAAGCGCGATAGCGCCTTAACGAAAAGAGCTAGAGAGACAAAATTATACAAAAGTATTTTTGATATGTAACAGAAGTTGTGTACGGAAAATGGGCGAAATCGGTTCACATTTAGTTAGAGCTCCCATATAACCCCGCCCCGGGATACACATGAATGCTGATAAATTGAATACAATTGTAATAGCTAAACGACGATAGCTGACGACTAAATTTAGAATAGAGAAGTTTTACACAACTATTGGTCAGTAAATCAAATTTTATAGGAATCGTTCCATATTTGACTATAGCGTTCATATAAAAAACACTCCCGGAGACCAAATAAATATAGGAAAGGCCAGTTAAAAGCTATTAAATTAGAAACTATGACAGCTATGGCCACTTAATAAATAAGCTTTATATAAATACCAGCCAGTGCGTAAAATTTTGTTACAATCGGTCAACATTTGGCTATAATTCCTATATATATATAACATCCCCTTTTCATATCTACAATCAAAAAGATTCGGAGGTACAAGCAGAATATTAAGATTGCACCAATGTCCAGACTTTATATACGGTATTAGGAACTCCTAACAAAATATATGGACCTGTCGTATTACTATCAGCATGTTTATCCTAACTAAATATTAAGCTAAACGAAAAGCATTTAACAACTAATTAATGTAAAACCATACCAGGTTACGATACCGAATACTTTTTATATACTTTTACTTATTGAACTTTTAAATATTGAACTATAAAGCTACTGCAACCGAATTTAGTCCAAATATTTTACTAACAATACCAACTAGCGTAACAACTTTTTTCGAATTTGGTCCACATTTTGAATTAGCTGCTCCCTCGTAGATATATGAGAGATATTTCTAAATTTAACACAACTTGATGGTGGGTATATAAGATTCGGCACAGCCGAATATAACACTCTTACTTGTATAAAAATATGATTTTTTTCTTGTACATATTTAAGTGTAAAATACTTAAATCATTAAAAAATATATACATATCTTGATCTTTATAAAGACTCTTTTGAGCTTTTGCCAACATTTATTAAAATGTCTTAATTATTTATGATGCAGTTAAATGAAGTAAAAAATTTCGGAAAAATTATGATTACACTGGAAGATAATATGTCTTTGGAGTTAGAAATCGGATTATAAATACAGAAGTTGTTTGTGTTTTTCATCCGAACCCAATAGGTTAAATCAGTTAACACGCCGACGATGTAAAAGAAATTAAATTTGTTGCAGCATAAAAAGCTTATATAATTTGTCAAGCTAACACAACAGATGGCGCTTTACTTAATTACATACTTACATAAAAGACCTATATTTAAAAACTTTTAAGGTCAAAGGCCGAGCATATTTTAAAAATCCGTGAGCTTCGATCTTGTGCGCATATTCTATAATTTCGAAGGTCAAGTTTTGAAAGATTTTCCTTTACTGGGTCTTTCCATCTAAGTTCCAGACGACCTTTTTCAGTGTGTTTTCAGAGAAAATTATGAAAGTGCTAATTAATACATAAAATCAGATTTACGCACATTTAAGTGCATTTAAAAAGAGGTGACGACTGAAGATGAAGAATATATTAGGGTAAAACATTTTTAAGAAAATTACAACACTCATAGTCATCCAGTATCAGGATGGTTAGAGAAACTTTAATTTTAAAAAAACATCACCTTAGTATACTTATATATTCTGAAATATCCCAGTTAACATTTTTAGAAAATTTTAATCAAATATGAGTCTGTTTTGACTTCACTGCAAGATTAAAATATCACTGATATCACTTATGAGTCAAAAATTTTTGTCTGAGAAAATGGTACCCTTCATGCGACTCTTCAAAAGGTGTCTTTAATGACTCGTTTTGCTGATTAGAATATGACTGCACACATTTTGCTAGAATTGTTAAAAAAAGAATAAAGTTTTTTATTCATAAAATTTTAGAAAACAATCATTTTTTGGTGCGCTTTTGCTTTTAGGTGCTAAATGGCAAAAAACTCGGTTTACGTGGTATTTTGGATATTTTCATTCATATTTGCGAGTGTGCTCCACGAAAAACCGGTATTTTGAAAAATTTACACCTGTCGTATATTATACCTATATAGAGCACATTAACGAGATATATATCAAACGATGCGAAATTGAAAGATCTATAAATCGTTATCTATTTTTAAATTTAAAAAGTGGCGAAAACTAGCTTCAAATTTTGTCAGCCATTAAGTAATATTAGAAGTGACAAAATTAAAATTTAGAGGGAAGTGGATTTATCCCCTAACAACGACTTGGATCCAAATGTTAAAACAAATGCAGAAGAAGACGAAATATGAAGAAAAACTTGAATGCTTCAATCGATTTTTTTATGTTTTTTTTTTAAGTTGCATGCCAATTACACTTAGAAGCGCAAATTTGCGCAACTAAGATATTGTGTTCAGTATACAGAAGTTTTTGCGAGTTCAAGATCTGTAATTAGATTTTCCGAACTACTAAGGGTACAAAAATTATTCGAGTTGAAAGTCGGTTTCAAAGGAATAAAAACTGTTTGATTTTTGCCCATATATATTTTTAGAACACGTCATATCTATTTTTAGAACAGTTGAGTTAGTAATTACAGAAATTGATGTTGCCGAGACCGAGGATCGAACCTAGGCTGCTAAATATGATATGTTATGCTTAGTACTCGACGTGCTAACTAACTAAGCCACATCACCCATAATGAGGTACGAGTCCCATAATGAGGTACGAGTGGCATTTTTTCATCACCTAAAAATAGTTATATTACGCAACATTTTGCAAGATTATTTTTCGCTATTTTTAACTAGTCACTTGCTAAGCGTCTATGAGTCTTTTTGTACACTTTTTTGATCAACAAACTGATTGCACACATTTTGCTTTCAAATAGTCGCTTTCAAGGTATTTCCTGAGTCTTTCTGACGTCTTTTTTGATCACCAAACTGATTAAAATAACATAAAAAACAGTCGTATTAGGATCGTTTGCACGATAAGATTTTGCCTGCACACATTCTGCAAGAATTGTTTGTGCTTTTGTAAACTAGTCGTTTTCTAAGCGTTTTAAGGAGTCTTTTTGGAATCTTTTTTAGATCATTATTAATCAGTTTTTGATCATCTTTACGAATCCCAAAAAAACTCAGTTTGCTGATATTATCGTCAACAATCACCAAATTGCTAGCTGGGATGTATTCACATAAAAATTTACTTATATAAATTTTAGCTCATGCGATACCGATGTCTTTCCCACTTTATGAATTGCTCATATTTATGATTTAATCGGGCAGCGCCAACAGTCGGATTATGTTTGACTGTCGTGTCAAAATGATTTAATTTAATGATCAAAATTGCCGACTGCATTTCATAATCATCACATCAAAATGACAACTTAATTTTTCTAATTGCTTATTAAAAGTGAATAAAAATTATATATTTCATTACAATTAAGAAATCAAAATGATCATAAATTAGGAAAAAGAAAAAATCAAAGAAATAATTCGTAGTTCGAAAGGATTTTAAATAAAAAAGCTAATTACAAATTTCAAATAAAACAAAGCTATAAAAATTTTTAATATAAACAATTTTTTCACGAAAATTTTTCTGTAGAAAAAATTTTTTCACTTAAATTTTTCTATAGAAAAAATTTTTTAACAAAAAAATTTGTTTACGAAAATTTTTCTATAGAAAAAATTTTTTCAGGAAAATTTTTCTATAGAAAAAATTTTTTAACGAAAATTTTTCTATCGAAAAAAATTTTACCTCAAAAGTTTTCCTATAGAAAAAATTTTTCTATAAAAAAAATTTTTAACTAAAATTTTTCTATCGAAAAAATTGTGTAACAAAAATCTTCCTATAGAAAAATATTTTTCTACAGAAAAAATTTTGATACGAACATTTTTGTATAGCAAAAGTTTTACAACAAAAATTTTTCTATAGAAAAATTGATGATGAACACTTTTCTATAAAAAATTTATGATGAAAATTTTTCTATAAAAATGTAATAACTAAAATTTTTCTACAGAAAATTTTCGTTAGAAAATTTGTTCTATAGAAACATTTTTGTTAAAAAATTTTCTCTATAAAAAATTTTATTCAAACATTTTTATTAAAAACTGTTCGTTAAAAAATTTTTCTATTGAATAATTTTCGTTCAAAAATTTTTTCTATAGAAAAATTTTCGTTAAATAATGTTCTCTGTAAATTCCGTTCAAATTTTTTTCTATTGAAATTTCTTTTTAAATTTTTTGCTGTAGAAAAATTTTCGTTATTTTTGTAAAAAAATTTTTTCTATAGAAAAATTTTCGTTAAAAAATTTTTTCTATAGAAAAATTTTCGTTAAAAAATTTTTTCTATAGAAAAATTTTCGTTAAAAAATTTTTTCTATAGAAAAATTTTCGTTAAAAAATTTTTTCTATAGAAAAATTTCCGTTGAAAAATTTTTTCTATAGAAAAATTTTCGTTAAAAAATTTTTTCTATAGAAAAATTTTCGTTAAAAAATTTTTTCTATAGAAAAATTTTCGTTAAAAAATTTTTTCTATAGAAAAATTTTCGTTAAAAAATTTTTTCTATAGAAAAATTTTCGTTAAAAATTTTTTTCTATAGAAAAATTTTCGTTAAAAAATTTTTTCTATAGAAAAATTTTCGTTAAAAAATTTTTTCTATAGAAAAATTTTCGTTAAAAAATTTTTTCTATAGAAAAATTTTCGTTAAAAAATTTTTTCTATAGAAAAATTTTTGTTAAAAAATTTTTTCTATAGAAAATTTTTCGTTAAAAAATTTTTTCTATAGAAAAAATTTCGTTAAAATATTTTTTCTATAGAAAAATTTTAGTTAAGAATTTTTTTCTATAGAAAAATTTTTGTCAAACATTTTTTTCTATAGAAATTTTTTGTCAAACATTTTTTTCTATAGAAAAATTTTCGTTAAAAAATTTTTTCTATAGAAAAATTTCGTTATAAAGTTTTTCTATAGATAAATTTTCGTTAAAAATTTTTTTCTATAGAAAAATTTTTGTTAAACAATTTTTCTATTGAATAATTTTCGTTCAAAAATTTTTTCTATAGAAAAATTTTCGTTAAATAATGTTCTCTGTAAATTCCGTTCAAATTTTTTTCTATTGAAATTTCTTTTTAAATTTTTTGCTGTAGAAAAATTTTCGTTATTTTTGTAAAAAAAATTTTTCTATAGAAAAATTTTCGTTGAAAAATTTTTTCTATAGAAAAATTTTCGTTAAAAAATTTTTTCTATAGAAAAATTTTCGTTAAAAAATTTTTTCTATAGAAAAATTTTCGTTAAAAAATTTTTTCTATAGAAAAATTTTCGTTAAAAAATTTTTTCTATAGAAAAATTTTCGTTAAAAAATTTTTTCTATAGAAAAATTTTCGTTAAAAAATTTTTTCTATAGAAAAATTTTCGTTAAAAAATTTTTTCTATAGAAAAATTTTCGTTAAAAAATTTTTTCTATAGAAAAATTTTCGTTAAAAAATTTTTTCTATAGAAAAATTTTCGTTAAAAAATTTTTTCTATAGAAAAATTTTCGTTAAAAAATTTTTTCTATAGAAAAATTTTCGTTAACAAATTTTTTCTATAGAAAAATTGATGATGAACACTTTTCTATAAAAAATTTATGATGAAAATTTTTCTATAAAAATGTTATAACTAAAATTTTTCTACAGAAAATTTTCGTTAGAAAATTTGTTCTATAGAAAAATTTTTGTTAAAAAATTTTTTCTATAGAAAATTTTTCGTTAAAAAATTTTTTCTATAGAAAAAATTTCGTTAAAATATTTTTTCTATAGAAAAATTTTAGTTAAGAATTTTTTTCTATAGAAAAATTTTTGTCAAACATTTTTTTCTATAGAAATTTTTTGTCAAACATTTTTTTCTATAGAAAAATTTTCGTTAAAAAATTTTTTCTATAGAAAAATTTCGTTATAAAGTTTTTCTATAGATAAATTTTCGTTAAAAATTTTTTTCTATAGAAAAATTTTTGTTAAACAATTTTTCTATTGAATAATTTTCGTTCAAAAATTTTTTCTATAGAAAAATTTTCGTTAAAAATTTTTTTCTATAGAAAAATTTTCGTTAAAAAATTTTTTCTATAGAAAAATTTTCGTTAAAAAATTTTTTCTATAGAAAAATTTTCGTTAAAAAATTTTTTCTATAGAAAAATTTTCGTTAAAAAATTTTTTCTATAGAAAAATTTTCGTTAAAAAATTTTTTCTATAGAAAAATTTTTGTTAAAAAATTTTTTCTATAGAAAATTTTTCGTTAAAAAATTTTTTCTATAGAAAAAATTTCGTTAAAATATTTTTTCTATAGAAAAATTTTAGTTAAGAATTTTTTTCTATAGAAAAATTTTTGTCAAACATTTTTTTCTATAGAAATTTTTTGTCAAACATTTTTTTCTATAGAAAAATTTTCGTTAAAAAATTTTTTCTATAGAAAAATTTCGTTATAAAGTTTTTCTATAGATAAATTTTCGTTAAAAATTTTTTTCTATAGAAAAATTTTTGTTAAACAATTTTTCTATTGAATAATTTTCGTTCAAAAATTTTTTCTATAGAAAAATTTTCGTTAAATAATGTTCTCTGTAAATTCCGTTCAAATTTTTTTCTATTGAAATTTCTTTTTAAATTTTTTGCTGTAGAAAAATTTTCGTTATTTTTGTAAAAAAAATTTTTCTATAGAAAAATTTTCGTTAAAAAATTTTTTCTATAGAAAAATTTTCGTTAAAAAATTTTTTCTATAGAAAAATTTTCGTTAAAAAATTTTTTCTATAGAAAAATTTTCGTTAAAAAATTTTTTCTATAGAAAAATTTTTGTTAAAAAATTTTTTCTATAGAAAATTTTTCGTTAAAAAATTTTTTCTATAGAAAAAATTTCGTTAAAATATTTTTTCTATAGAAAAATTTTAGTTAAGAATTTTTTTCTATAGAAAAATTTTTGTCAAACATTTTTTTCTATAGAAATTTTTTGTCAAACATTTTTTTCTATAGAAAAATTTTCGTTAAAAAATGTTTTCTATAGAAAAATTTCGTTATAAAGTTTTTCTATAGATAAATTTTCGTTAAAAATTTTTTTCTATAGAAAAATTTTTGTTAAACAATTTTTCTATTGAATAATTTTCGTTCAAAAATTTTTTCTATAGAAAAATTTTCGTTAAAAATTTTTTTCTATAGAAAAATTTTCGTTAAAAAATTTTTTCTATAGAAAAATTTTCGTTAAAAAATTTTTTCTATAGAAAAATTTTCGTTAAAAAATTTTTTCTATAGAAAAATTTTCGTTAAAAAATTTTTTCTATAGAAAAATTTTCGTTACAAAATTTTTTCTATAGAAAAATTTTTGTTAAAAAATTTTTTCTATAGAAAATTTTTCGTTAAAAAATTTTTTCTATAGAAAAAATTTCGTTAAAATATTTTTTCTATAGAAAAATTTTAGTTAAGAATTTTTTTCTATAGAAAAATTTTTGTCAAACATTTTTTTCTATAGAAATTTTTTGTCAAACATTTTTTTCTATAGAAAAATTTTCGTTAAAAAATTTTTTCTATAGAAAAATTTCGTTATAAAGTTTTTCTATAGATAAATTTTCGTTAAAAATTTTTTTCTATAGAAAAATTTTTGTTAAACAATTTTTCTATTGAATAATTTTCGTTCAAAAATTTTTTCTATAGAAAAATTTTCGTTAAATAATGTTCTCTGTAAATTCCGTTCAAATTTTTTTCTATTGAAATTTCTTTTTAAATTTTTTGCTGTAGAAAAATTTTCGTTATTTTTGTAAAAAAAATTTTTCTATAGAAAAATTTTCGTTAAAAAATTTTTTCTATAGAAAAATTTTCGTTAAAAAATTTTTTCTATAGAAAAATTTTCGTTAAAAAATCTTTTCTATAGAAAAATTTTCGTTAAAAAATTTTTTCTATAGAAAAATTTTCGTTGAAAAATTTTTTCTATAGAAAAATTTTCGTTAAAAAATTTTTTCTATAGAAAAATTTTCGTTAAAAAATTTTTTCTATAGAAAAATTTTCGTTAAAAAATTTTTTCTATAGAAAAATTTTCGTTAAAAAATTTTTTCTATAGAAAAATTTTCGTTAAAAAATTTTTTCTATAGAAAAATTTTCGTTAAAAAATTTTTTCTATAGAAAAATTTTCGTTAAAAAATTTTTTCTATAGAAAAATTTTCGTTAAAAAATTTTTTCTATAGAAAAATTTTCGTTAAAAAATTTTTTCTATAGAAAAATTTTCGTTAAAAAATTTTTTCTATAGAAAAATTTTCGTTAAAAAATTTTTTCTATAGAAAAATTTTCGTTAAAAAATTTTTTCTATAGAAAAAATTTCGTTAAAATATTTTTTCTATAGAAAAAATTTCGTTAAAATATTTTTTCTATAGAAAAATTTTCGTTAAAAAATTTTTTCTATAGAAAAATTTTCGTTAAACAATTTTTTCTATAGAAAAATTTTCGTTAAACAATTTTTTCTATAGAAAAATTTTCGTTAAAAAATGTTTTCTATAGAAAAATTTTAGTTAAAAAATTTTTTCTATAGAAAAATTTTCGTTAAAAAATTTTTTCTATAGAAAAATTTTCGTTAAAAAATTTTTTCTATAGAAAAATTTTCGTTAAAAAATTTTTTCTATAGAAAAATTTTCGTTAAAAAATTTTTTCTATAGAAAAATTTTCGTTAAAATATTTTTTCTATAGAAAAATTTTCGTTAAAAAATTTTTTCTATAGAAAAATTTTTGTCAAACATTTTTTTCTATAGAAATTTTTTGTCAAACATTTTTTTCTATAGAAAAATTTTCGTTAAAAAATTTTTTCTATAGAAAAATTTCGTTATAAAGTTTTTCTATAGATAAATTTTCGTTAAAAATTTTTTTCTATAGAAAAATTTTTGTTAAACAATTTTTTTATACAGAAACATTTTTCGTTAAACAATTATTCCTATAGAAAATGTTGGTTCTAAATTTTTTTTTCTATAAAAAAAATTTCGTTATAAAGTTTTTCTATAGAAAAATTTTCGTTAAAAAATTTTTTCTATAGAAAAAATTTAGTTTTAAGATTTCAAATTTTTAACCAAACTTTTTCGATCACCTTTATACATATTTTCTATTTTAATTATTACAAATTTATATAAAAATGTTAATTAATTGTGACAAATTTAAACAAAATATACACAATTAATTTCATACCAAAACAAATCGTGTAGCGAAAATTAAAACAAATTTAACAAAAATTCAAAATATATTAGAATCGAATTTAAAACAAAATTATTTCAAATAAATTCTGAAAAGAAAAACAGTGGCACAAGCGAAACCCAAAATATAGAAAAAAAAAAATCAGATATAATTGACAAATTGTTGTGAACAAAGTGCTAAATTAAGCATTTACGGCAAGAATTTGAAAACATTTAGTATTTTGGGGACTAAGAGGTGCAATTTTTGTTGTTGTTGTTGTTGTACAAATATCTGAACAATATTTTTGCTTAATGAAGCTGCTTGTTGCTCATTAGTTGAAAAATTATTATGTTCATTTGGCTTTAAATGATTCTTAATAGAGACATCAAGTTTCAATTATATACGATTATTACCAACATATTTTGCTGTTGTCAAAAGACAAGCAACAACGATCATTTAAAGGAAGGATACGCCCTCCCCACAAATTTGAGACCACAAAGAACAAATACCTCTATAAAATATTTAAGTGGCTGTGATCTATTTGTATGATCATGCTTAAGTATTATCTCCGATCGTGTGCTCTTGTTTAGGGTGTTGCACATTTCACACATGTTTCTTACACATAACGATCCTCTGTATTCCACTTAAGGCGCTAGAAAGAGCCCGAAATTTATTTCGGAGCTCGTTGTCTCTTTTTATTCTAAATTTAAATCTTCTTTCAATTGGATATTTTCATATTGGTTGAAATGGATTTTTCAGAATTTTCAAAAAACTTCTTATTTCGTTGTGTTGAAATATTGAAATCAGTTTTAAAAGATTTTCAAACGAAACTAAAATTAAGTGAAATATTAAAAATTTAAGATAAACTGATATTCTTAAAGAAAATTATAAATATGGAAACACCCGCGGTAGTTCAACGTTATCGTAATAGTTTTTCTATAGAAAATATTTTATCAAAACCTCGATCGGTCAGTGGTGATGAAATTAATCATAAAAATAATAACTATGATTTAAATATGCAAACTCACGATCATTGCCATAGATCTTTAAATAGTGATCGTGATAATTTTAATAAAATTGGTGGTGAATTGAGGGCATCAAGTCCAGAATCAAGTTATAATGAGGATATGTTAGATGATGCCAAAAGTGATATTACCTCCGAAGATGATCATGGTAAGAAGAAAACATTTATTTCAATTTTGAATAAAAACTAAGGCGATAACCAACTTTTCTAAAAAAAAAAAAAAAAATATAGCGATCGCCAAGTTTTATAAAGAAAACTTAAGTGATCGTTAACTCTTTTAAAAAATAATGAAACGATAGGAAATTATAGGAAATTAAGACGATCGCCAACTTTTTTGAAGGAAACTAAAGCGATCGCCAACTTTTATATAAAAAACTAAGGCAATCGCCCACTTTTTTATAGAAAACTAAGGCGATCGCTAATTTTTCTAAAGAAAAATTTTGCGACCGCCATCTTTTCTGAAGAAAAATAAGACAATCGCCAAATTTTCTAAAGAAAAATAAGGCAATCGCCAACTTTTCTATAAAAAACTAAGACGTTCGCTTAGTTTTCTATAGAAAACTAAGTCGATCGCCAACTTTTCTAAAGAAAACTATAGTGATCGCCAACTTTTCTAAAGAAAACTATAGCGATCGCCAACTTTTCTAAAGAAAACTATAGCGATCGCCAACTTTTCTAATGAAAACTATTGCTATTGCCAACTTTTCTAAAGAAAGCTAAAGCGATCGCCAACTCTTCAAAAGAAAACTTTAGCTATCGCCAACTTTTCTAAAGAAAACTATAGCAATCGCCAATGTTTAAAAAAAAATCTGTAGCGATCGCCAACTTTTCTAAAGAAAACTAAAACAATCGCCAACTTTTCTATAAAAAACAAAGGCGATCGTCAACTTTTCTACAGAAAAGTGAGTCTAGGAAATTTTTCAAAAATTTTTATTTTTATAGGAAATTTTTCAAAAAATTACTATTTTTATAGGAAATTTTTCAAAAATTTACTATTTTTATAGGAAATTTTTCAAAAATTTACTATTTTTATAGGAAATTTTTCAAAAATTTACTATTTTTATAGGAAATTTTTCAAAAGTTTACTATTTTTATAGGAAATTTTTCAAAAGTTTACTATTTTTATAGGAAATTTTTCAAAAATTTACTATTTTTATAGGAAATTTTTCAAAAATTTACTATTTTTATAGGAAATTTTTCAAAAATTTGCTATTTTTATAGGAAATTTTTCAAAAATTTACTATTTTTATAAGAAAATTTTCAAAAATTTACTATTTTTAAGGGAAATTTTTCATTAATTTACTATTTTTTAAAGGAAATTTTTTAAAAATTTACTATTTTTTAAATAAAATTTTTTAAAAATTTACTATTTTTTTGAGGAAATTTTTCAAAAATGTACTATTTTTATAAGAAATTTTTCAAAAATTTACTATCTCTATTCGAAATTTTTCAAAAATTTACTATTTTTCAAAAATGTTTCATTTTTATAGGAAATTCTTCAAAAATGTTCTATTTTTATAGGAAATTCTTCAAAAATTTTTAATTTTTACCGGAAATTTTTCAAATATTTACTATCTCTATTCGAAAATTTTCAAAAATTTATTATTTTTATAGGAAATTTTTCAAAAATTTACTATTTTTAAAGGAAATTTTTCAAAAATTTTCTATTTTTATAGGAACTTTTTCAAAAATTTTCTATTTTGATAGGAACTTTTTCAAAATTTTTCTTTTTCCTATAAAAATAGAAAAATTTTTGAAAAATTTCCTATAAAAATATAAAAGTTTTCAAAAATTTCCTTAAAAATAAAAAATTTTTGAAAAATTTCCTATAAAAATAGAAAAGTTTCCATAAAAATAGAAAATTTTTAAAAAATTTCCTATAAAGATAGTAAATTTCTGAAAAATTTTCTATAAAAATAGTAAATTTTTGAAAAAATTCCTATAAAAATAGTAAATTTTTGAAAAAATTTATATAAAAAAGAAAAATATTTTTGAAAAATTATGTATAAAAATAGTAAATTTTTGAAAAATTTCGTATAAAAATAGAAAATTTTTTAAAAATTTCCTATAAAAAAATGTCTGTAGAAAAGTTGGCGATCACTTTGGTTTTCTATAGAAATGAAATTTGGCCTTAAAACCAAAACTTTTATTCTTTATTTCAAAATATAAATTTGTATAATTAAATTTAGTAGCCACAAACAATCAATTAGTTTATCACCTCAAATAATTCATCTCAGTCCATCAATTCTTTTGACATTGGAACCTCCCATTTCAATCAGCAACGAAGACTAATTAATCGCCCATGTTGCCAAATCAAAATCAATTTGCATTCATTAGATTTTCAACAAATTTACGATTTCAAATTGCCGGTTAACCTATTATGTTGTATTAATTAAAATAGTTTTCGCGCAAATTAAAAGTAATTTGTAAAAATAAAATTTAATTAAACAGAAATTAGCTAAAATATATGCGTTAATTCTAGACAATTAAAGGCAAATTATTCAATACATAAAAAAGTTGGCAACGAAATTATTGCGAAATCGTAAATAATTTTATTTTTAAAAATAAAATGGACGAGAGAAATAAAAAACGCACAAAATTTTAAACATGGCCGACTGAGTGTTGCCAAGAACAAATTAATGTTTTAGCTGAAATTCATTGGTTGATGTATAATTTTGATTATCTATGTATATGTAAAAACTTCCAAATTAAATAATACAATAGGCCATTTTGTTAGGGAAAATCTATACAAGATAATTTTGAAAAAAGGTTAAAATTTAGATAATCGGTTAGGTCGATTTGAATGCACTTTTCGATATCATTCGATATCTGTATTTTTCAATCAAAAAATTGATATTAATTTCGAATTAAAACAGATAAAGGTTGTAAACTACATCTATAACTATTTAATCCTGATTAATTTCTAAATAAAAACCATTTTTATTTAATATATTTTTTATTTACTTCTAGGTTCCAGTGATGATCGTAAAAAACGTCCACGCACGGCATTTTCTGCTTCACAAATCAAAGCTTTGGAAACTGAATTCGAAAGGGGGAAATATCTATCTGTAGCTAAAAGGACAGCATTAGCCAAACAATTGCATTTAACTGAGACTCAGGTGGGTTTTCAATATCAAACCATTTCAAGTAACGAAAATTTTTCTATAGAAAAATTTTAAAATAACGAAAATTTTTCTATAGAAAAATTTTAAAATAACAAAAATGTTTCTGTAGAAAAATTTTAAAATAACAAAAATTTTTTTATGGAAAAATTTTAAAATAACGAAAATTTTTCTATAGAAAAATTTAAAAATAACGAAAATTTTTCTATAGAAAAATTTTAAAATAACGAAAATTTTTCTATAGAAAAATTTAAAAATAACGAAAATTTTTCTATAGAAAAATTTAAAAATAACGAAAATTTTTCTATAGAAAAATTTAAAAATAACGAAAATTTTTCTATAGAAAAATTTTAAAATAACGAAAATTTTTCTATAGAAAAATTTTAAAATAACGAAAATTTTTCTATAGAAAAATTTTAAAATAACGAAAATTTTTCTATAGAAAAATTTTAAAATAACGAAAATTTCTCTATAGAAAAATTTTAAAATAACGAAAATTTTTCTATAGAAAAATTTAAAAATAACGAAAATTTTTCTATAAAAAATTTAAAAATAACGAAAATTTTTCTATAGAAAAATTTAAAAATAACGAAAACTTTTCTATAGAAAAATTTAAAAATAACGAAAATGTTTCTATAGTAAAATTTAAAAAGAAGGAAAATTTTTCTATAGAAAATTTTAAAAATAACGAAAATTTTTCTATAGAAAAATTTAAAATAACAAAAATACAAAAATTTTCGTTAAAATTTTTTTTATTTAATTTTTTCTATAGAAAAATTTTCGTTAAAAAATTTTTTCTATAGAAAAAAATTCGTTAAAAATTTTTTTCTAGAGAAAAATGTTCGTTAAAAATTTTTTCATGAGAAAAATTTCCGTTAAAAAATTTTTCTATAGAAAAATTTTAGTTAAAAAATTTTTTCTATAGAAAAGTTTTCGTTAAAAAATTTCTCTATAGAAAAATTTTCGTTAAAAAAATTTTTTTATAAAAAAATTTTCGTTAAAAAGTGTTTCTATAGAAAAATTTTCGTTAAAAAAGTGTTTCTATAGAAAAATTTTCGTTAAAAAATTTTTTCTATAGAAAAATTTTCGTTTAAAAATTTTTTCTATAGAAAAATTTTTGTTAAAAAATTTTTTCTATAAAAACATTTTCGTTTAAAAATTTTTTCTATAGAAAAATTTTAGTTAAAAAATTTTTTCTATAGAAAATTTTTCGTTAAAAATTTTTTCTATAGAAAAATTTTCGTTAAAAAATTTTTTCTATAGAAAAATTTTCGTTAAAAAATTTTTTCTATAGAAAAATTTTCGTTAAAAAATTTTTTCTATAGAAAATTTTTCGTTAAAAAATTTTTTCTATAGAAAAATTTTCTTTAAAAATTTTTTCTATGGAAAAATTTTCGTTTAAATTTTTTTCCATAGAAAAATTTCGTTAAACAATTTTATCTATAGAAAAATTTTCGCTAAAAATTTGTTTCTATGGAAAATTTTTCGTTAAAAAATTTTTTCTTTGGAAAAATTTTCGTTAAAAAATTTTTTCTAGAGAAAAATTTTGGTCAAAAAATTTTTTCTAGAGAAAAATTTTTGTTAAAGAGTTTTTTTTATAGAAAAATTTTCGTTAAAAAATTTTTTCTTAAGAAAAATTTTCGTCAAAAAAGTTTTTCTTTAGAAAAATTTTCGTCAAAAAAGTTTTTCTATAAAAAAATTTTTGTTAACAAAATTTTTCTACAGAAAAATATTTCTTATAATATTTTTTTTATAGAAAAATTTTCGTTATAAAATTTTTTCTATAGAAAAATTTTCATTAAAAAATTTTTTCTATGGAAAAATTTTCGTTAAAAATTTGTTCTATAGAAAAATTTTCGTTCAATTTTTTTTTCTATTTCGTTAAAAAATTTTTTCTATAGAAAAATTTTCATTAAAAAATTTTTTCTATAGAAAAATTTTCGTTAAAAAATTGTTTCTATAGAAAAATTTTCGTTAAAAAATTTTTCAATAAAAAAATTTTTGTTAAAAAATTTTTTTATAGAAAAATTTTTGTAAAAAAAAAATTTTCAATAGAAAATTATTGGTTTAAAAATTTTTTCAATAGAAAATTATTGGTTTTACTTACTTCTCTTATAGATAAAAATATGGTTCCAAAATCGCCGCACTAAATGGAAACGTAAATATACAGCCGATGTTGAGACCTTAGCCTCGCATTACTATGCTCAACTGGGCATTGGAGGTCTGGCCCGACCAATGGTGGTCGGTGATCGCCTCTGGTTATTCAGTCAAACTCCTGCCGGCCCGGCCCCTCTTCAATCTATAATGCTTAACAATCCTCCGGTGCCGGCAAATGCTAGTGGCTCTGCTATAGCCCCCTTAGCTGCCACTCAGCTGAGAGGTTATCCAGGTTCGTCACTCTTGCAAAGTATACCAAATGCCAGTGTTATAGAAAGTGCCCGAAATGCAATACTCTCTAGAGGACAACCATTAAATTATGCCCTGCCCTCATACTTAGCGCCACGTTCACCAGCCACCAGTTCATCGACAGCAAATTTGTCAACATCTCCCAGATTCATGGAATATGCAGCCTCTTCAAATCTGTATCAAAACTCGCCTTCTCCCTCGGACTCATATTTACAAATGAAATATGGTGTTTTAAATAATCTGGCAATGCCGGAAGCAGAATCAACACCTGGTACAAATGGTCTGGCCGAATTGCAAAGGGTTTTTGGTGATACAAACGCCAATTTTCTAGAACATAAGTCCTTAAATGCCGAAAAAGGTGCAAGTGGTGTGAAGAATGATTTCGGATATAATGGTTTAGCGCTAACGCAACGTTCGGTAAAATCTGGTCACGATTCGGATTCTGAATGTAGTGAAATCGATTGTGAACAAATCGATGATGAGTAAATTGTTTAATTTATTAAGTTACTATTAGTATAAGCGTTTAGATTTTAATTATTTATTGAAGAAAAGAATTAGCCGATTTAAAAGATATTTTTCTTAATTTAAAAAGTAATTTAAGATAAAAACATTGTAATATAATGTTCCTAATAAATTTAAATAAATGTATAATATATAATAAAACAATTTGTTAATTTATAAAAAAAAATATGAAAAACAACTTTTTAAAACTTTTCAATATTTTTTTTTGAAACCTTATATTATTCAACGCAGTAATTCCGCGTCATGTCTATTCTGAGAAGAGTAAAGATGTGCCATCTGTTGTTTGCTTGACGCAATACTTAAGCTTTTTTTTCTACCAACTTTTTTTGTATTGAAGGCGTGGTTACAATACAGCTGGTGGAGTAGTAAGCATCCATTTTTTTCTAGAAAATTTTTTAAAAAGATTTTTCTATAGAAAAATAGAGAAATTTTCGATTAAAATTTTTTCCTAAAGAAAAATTTTCGTTAAAAAATTTTTTCTATAGAAAAATTTTCGTTAATTTTTTTTTTTTATAGAAAAATTTTCGTTAAAAAATTTTTTGTATAGAAAAATTTTCGTTAAAAAATGTTTTCTTTAGAAAATTTTCGTTAAAAGATTTTTTCTATAAAAAAATTTTCTTTCAAAAATTTTTTCTATAGAAAAATTTTCGTTAAAAAATTTTTTGTATAGAAAAATTCTTTAAATTTTTTTTTAGAAAAATTCTTTAAAATTTTTTTTTAGAGAAAAATTTTCGTAAAAAATTTTTTTGTAGAAAAATTTTCGTTAAAAAATTTGTTTGTATAGAAAAATTTTCGTTAAAAAATTTTTTCTATAGAAAAATTTTCGTTAAAAAATTTTTTCTATAGAAAAATTTTCGTTAAAAAATTTTTTCTATAGAAAAATTTTCGTTAAAAAATTTTTTCTATAGAAAAATTTTCGTTAAAAAATTTTTTCTATAGAAAAATTTTCGTTAAAAAATTTTTTCTATAAAAAAATTTTCGTTAAAAAATTTTTTCTATAGAAAAATTTTCGTTAAAAAATTTTTTCTATAGAAAAATTTTCGTTAAAAAATTTTTTCTATAGAAAAATTTTCGTTAAAAAATTTTTTCTATAGAAAAATTTTCGTTAAAAAATTTTTTCTATAGAAAAATTTTCGTTAAAAAAATTTTTCTATAGAAAAATTTTCGTTAAAAAAATATTGCTATAGAAAAATTTTGGTTTCAAAGTTTTTTCTATAGAAACATTTTCGTTAAAAAATTGTTTCTATAAAAAAATTTTTTTTATTTGAAATTTTTCTACAGAAAAATTTTCGTTATTTGAAATTTTTCTATAGAAAAATTTTGGTTATTTGAAATTTTTCTATAGAAAAATTTTGGTTATTTGCAATTTTTCTATACAAAAATGTTCGTTATTTGAAATTTTTCTATAGAAAAATTTTCGTTATTTGAAATTTTTCTATAGAAAAATTTTCGTTATTTGAAATGTTTCTACAGAAAAACTTTCCTTATTTTAAATGTTTCTACAGAAAAATTTTCGTTATTTGAAATTTTTCTATAGAAAAATGTTCGTTATTTGAAATTTTTCTATAGAAAAATTGTTGTTATTTAAAATTTTTCTATAGAAAAATTTTCTGTATTTTTTCCATAGAAAAATTTTCGTTACTTCAAATTTTTCCATAGAAAAATTTTCGTTATTTGAAATTTTTCTATAGAAAAATTTTAGTTATTTGAAATGTTTCTATAGAAAAATTTTCGTTATTTGAAATTTTTCTATAGAAAAATTTTAGTTATTTAAAATGTTTCTATAGAAAAATTTTCGTTATTTGAAATTTTTCTATAGAAAAATTTTCGTTATTTGAAATTTTTCTATAGAAAAATTTTCGTTATTTGAAATTTTTCTATAGAAAAATTTTCGTTATTTGAAATTTTTCTATAGAAAAATTTTCGTTATTTGAAATTTTTCTATAGACAAATTTTCGTTATTTTAAATTTTTCTATACAAAAACTTTGGTTATTTAAAATTTTTCCATAGAAAAATGTTCGTTATTTGAAATTTTTCTATAGAAAAATTTTCGTTAAAAAATTGTTTCTATAGAAAAATTTTCGTTAAAAAATTTTTTCTATAGAAAAATTTTCGTTAAAAAATTTTTTCTATAGAAAAATTTTCGTTAAAAAATTTTTTCTATAGAAAAATTTTCGTTAAAAAATTTTTTTTCTTTAGAAAAATTTTCGTTAAAAAAATTTTTCTATAGAAAAATTTTCGTTAAAAAATTTTTTCTATAGAAAAATTTTCTTTAAAAAATTTTTTCTATAGAAAAATTTGCATTAAAAAAATTTTTCTATAGAAAAATTTTCGTTAACAATTTTTTCTCTAGAAAAATTTTCGTTAAAAATTTTTTCTCTAGAAAAATTTTCGTTAAAAAATTTTTTCTCTAGAAAAATTTTCGTTAAAAATTTTTTCTATAGAAAAATTTTCGTTAAAAATTTTTTCTCTAGAAAAATTTTCGTTAAAAATTTTTTCTCTAGAAAAATTTTCGTTAAAAAATTTTTTCTCTAGAAAAATTTTCGTTAAAAATTTTCGTTGAAAAATTTTTTCCGTAAATTTTCGTTAAAAAATGTTTTCTATAGAAAAATGTTAGTTAAAAATTTTCGTTGAAAAATTTTTTCCGTAAATTTTCGTTAAAAAATGTTTTCTATAGAAAAATGTTAGTTAAAAAAATTTTTCTGTAGAAAAATGTTCGTAAAAAAATTTTGTCTATAGAAAAATTGTTTCTATAGAAAAATTAGCATTATAAAATTGTTTTTGTAGACAAATGTTCGTTATACAAATTTTTTCTATAGAACAATTTTTCTGTAGAAAAATTTTTTCTATAGAAAAATTTTCATTAAAAATTTTTTCTACAGATTTTTTTCAAATATTGAAATTAAATACTGATTTTTTTTAATATTTTCTTAATAAAAAAACTTAATTTTTTTCATTTGGAAATGTTTATGAACGTTATTTATGTTTTATTTTAGTATTTACAAGTCATTTGAAAAAAGTTACTATGGAATTATATATTTAATTGTTTTTTACTTCAATACTCTATTGTATAAATATGAATTAGCGCTAGTTTAAGAATAGACACAGCAATTATTGTTTACTATTAAGTTTTTAAACATTTTACAATTTCTTTTGTTATTTTGATATTTATTTTATAATAAACTAAAAAGAGTTTTCATTATTTTATGGAAATTCTACAGTATTATTTATGTAGATCAATTTGGAGAAAATTAATAATAATGGCTTAAAATATTGGAGAGAAAACAAATCTATTAAATACTATTCAATTAATTTTTCGTAAATAATATCTTAAATATGTTGGAAAAAATTGTTTATCTAAGGTGATATCTGGGAGAATTGTATTCAGTTTTTCCTTAATCTTTGAGGCAAAGAATTTCTCTGAAACAGGCCAAAAACTTTATGAAATACTTTCTTTTTTATGGGACTTTTCAAAACGACAATACGGCAAATCAATGCTTGGAAGTGCAATATCTTAATATTATAGTATTTGATGCAACTGTTTCTGACAACATGAAAGATCTAGAATTGTATTTGATTGAAATTTAAGTTCAAAAAGAAATTTCAATATTTTTCGTTTGTTGAAAATTTGGTTTTTAATTGGACGAAAGATGAAGTGGCCACGATTTTGAAAAATTGTATTAAACATTTGTTTGGTTTTCCTTTAGTTCCTTAGCAATATCATTCACTGATTTCTTTGCCTTCAATTGTAAAGGCATGTTCAGAATTGAAACCAATTCGTAGTTAAATTCCAATCGAAATAATTTTTGGTTCTATAGATTCTGAAAGATTTAAAATGATAAAAAAATTCATTTCAAACAAGATTCTTTCAAGTAACTCTATCTTGTTGGTTGGAATTGTATCAAGAGTTGAGAATTGTCTTTAAAAAAAAAACATTCAAAATTCCTACAACTAGAAATATGTAGTCGAAAGGACCTTTCCATAAATCTGCTAACTATTTCAAGCCAATATTCTTCTATTAAAAAAAAATAAACATTTACATAAGAAGCTCATTAAATATTAAGATACTTACAAATAAATTATGAAATAAACTAATTATAATAATATAAATTATTGCTTTGCATTACAAGTTCTTGGTAGATTTCGAAGTTCTCTTTTAAGAGTTTGAACAATATATTCTATAAATTACAACATACACTTATTAAACATTCATAATAATAATAATTATAGGTGGTCCATTTAATGATAAAAGAAAAAACGAAAATAAAATACTTAAATATACAAAAGAGTTTAAGCAAAGATAACTTAGTTTAAAACTATTCAATTGTTTTAATATTTGGTTGGTCATTTTATATTTAAGAGGAGAGAGATAAGTTTGTAAAAAAAATAAAACCCTACTTAAATTATAATTATAAAGTTATAAACAGAAAAAAGTTGTACAACGAGAATCAAAGGAATCAAATCAGTTGTGATTCTGTCAGTAACTAGTTTTATGTTCTACTAATAGAATAAATAGAAAAAAAAAACACTAAACTAAGACTAAGATAAACTTAAGATAATAAAATTCTGTTAGCTCCACGATAAATCATAACCCTTCCAATTGACATTGGGCGCTAAATAGACACGTCTTTTATTGAAGAAAAATGAGACAATGCCATGATACGCTGTACGCGGTACACCACTCTGAAATTTGTTAAAGAAATTAAGATTTTTTAGATTTATTTCAGATTAATTAAAAATTGTATAAACATATAAAAAAGGTTGGACACTTTTTGGGAAAACAAGAAAAAATATTATTTAAATCTCAATATCAAAGCCTTGTAAATAGAGTAAGGGATGGTAATGTGGTATACACTGGTACATATTCCGATAACAGCACACTGATCTTTTTTTAAATATAGTAAATTAAATTAAAACTTTATTAACTTTGCTAAGATGTTATAAACAAATAACTTAAATTATTTATTTATTTCTAGTTTTTTCTTTAATTTTAATACTTATTTCTAATTTTTATGTACGTTTTCCTATAACCACACTTTATATAATTGTACTTTTTATTACACTAGGCAACAGCCATTTTGTTATTTGGTTCTAGCATACTTTTTCTCATGGATTTGGACCTACTGAACACGAAAATGAATTTTAAAAATTTTTCTGTCGATTGGTTTGCGAGATACAAATTTTTTAATTTTTTTTTTTTAATTTTTGGAGGTACACTTACTATTTTTAGCATATCTTTAGTCTTCTTTGACCTATTTTATCCTACTACTACTCAAATTAAAGACAATTGAGCCGTCTACAACTTATTCTCAGAAAATTTTCAAATCGGGTTAGTAGTTTTAATGTTGGCGGCTTAAAAAGGTTAAAAAACTGGGTTTTTTTAGTAAAAATGTGGCTGAAAAATTCATATAAAAATTCATATAAAATATAAAACGCGATGTTAACAGCGATTTTAATTTTTTTTACGTATAGCTGACACTTTTCCAAAGAAAATAAGCCCTTACTTAACAAAATCTGATGACAAATGGCCGACTTATTATTTTTTTGGTAAACGACCGAAATTCCGCTATTTCACGATTTTTTGATTTTCATTATTTGCACAGCTTACCTACCCAACGCAAACGAATAAATACATTTGAACTTAATTTAAAATAAACAAATTAGTCTTTTTTAATTTATTTACAGCACTACATGCTCATACATATTTAAACATAAGGAGACACGGTTATCAATTACATTTCAAAACTGTCTGTGAAAGTGTAAAGAAGTTAATATCACTGGTCAACAGCAAAAATTGGTTTGAAGTCTAACTATTTAATTTCGATGTATTATGGCCCCCTAAGTACAAAAACACCCAAAAAAAAAAAAATAATTATAAGTAATGCGTCGATAATTTTTTTTGTACAACTTCAAAATGCGATCTGACATTGATTCCACGAATTTATTTAAAAAATCCCGGTCAATTTGATCCCAGACTTGCTTAATTTTTAGCTTTAATGTAACTGAATGCATTATTGCTTGATTTTGCTTAATTTTTTCAGCCAATAGGAGGTGTGCTATACTACAAGTGCGGGGTTCGATAGCAACCAAAGGTTTTAATTTATAGCTCCTAGGAACAAAAAAAAAAAAAAAAAACTCACCTTTAAGTCATCCATAAGACCCAGCATTTTCGCTGTTCTTTTGTATTGGTCTCGGGTATTGTATTGTATCCTGACGGGTCCATCAAGTTTAATTAATTCACGTCTTAATTCATCATACGTTACAACGGGATACGTATAGATTTCTTTTAAAAATGTTTTATCGTAATTTTCCTGTAAAAATATAATGGTTAAATAAAAAAATGTTTGCCATTATAGTTTAACCCTTTCAATACCAACTTTTTTGGATATACCTAGGATATATTTTACTGTAACTAAATATGAAATAAAAACAAAATATAATGTCGTAACGTAATAGTTTGTTTCTTAGTTTTTACTTTTAATATATGTTTCTTGTTTATATTATAGTCTATGTCTTCTTATGTTTGTTTAAAAATGTCTTAGGTAATGTTTTAGTTTATGCCCCAATCTTTGTCTTAATCTATGTTTATAATAAATTAAATTTGCCGTACAAAATTTCTATAATAAGTCTTTGATATTTTTTATTAATCGTTTATGAGTTAGGGGATAAATCTTTGTCCATGTCTTTGTTAAAGTTATGAAAAAATTTGTCTAATGTTGTCTATTTCTACCAATGGGCATGAAAGGGTTAAAAAGAATTCACTTACTTGTAATAAATAACTTAAGTTCATTTTTGTAAATGATACAAATTCTTCACTCAATTTAATATAACGTAGATATTTATCAAAAAATAGGCCACTGGAAAAGAAAAATAATATGAATAAAGAACACGGTTATCAAATTTGAGATGAATAATTTCAACGCATTTTAAAAGTACCAGACCAGTTTGTAAGAATTCTAATGAAACTAAAATATTGTTGTCCTATTGTCTCAGGGTTTGTTTGTCCCTATAACTAGCTATACACCTATTTTTGGGCTACATAGGGGGGATACAGTTTGAAAATGTTTCTTCTTTCTTCACATTTAATTGTAAGTGTAGGTAATGTGCTATAGGCTGGTAATGTGGTATATTAACAATTCTCTGAAACTAATAATATATGAATAACGGAAATACGCGAAATAGTTTGCTGTTCTTACTTACTTAAATGGTCTATATTTACAACCTACTAAGGTCAAAGGCCAAGCATATTTTAGAATTCCATGCGCTTCGATCTTGTGCGCATATTTTATAATTTCATAGGCCAAGCTTTAAAAGACTTTTCTCTACTTAGTCTTTTCATCGAGTTATCTTAGGTCCACTTCCAACATAAGGAGGCCGGTTTTATACTAATTTTAACAGTAATTGTTTTTTTCAGGAGTGGGTTACTAGCGATTTGGTGTATGATCGACTTTTTTTGAATTAGTGTTAAAACACAAGTTTTTGTTTCTATACATATCTGAAACATAGTTTCAGATACTAATTCTATCATTCTATCAAAGCTAGCACAAATAATTGCTTGAAAAGGTAAAAGGCTAATTGGCACGATGACACTTGCCGAGCAAGGGTATCTAATAATACTCGAGGGTATCTATTGTACACTTTAATACCAACCTCAAAACCTGTACATTTTCAAAAATAGCTTTTAATGGAATTTAAAATATTCTACAATTGTGAGTTTAGTATTTTGCTAAAACGGAAAAAATAGGTCTACCACATTACCGCCACTTTCTCTAGTCTTAATTGTAAAAGTTACAACGTCAACATTTTAGTTAAATATAATGAACAAAATGTATTAATAGATTTATTACCGAATTTGATCAGAAAACTTTTAAATGAGTGGAAATTATTCAAATATAATACAAAATAATAGGTCGGAAAGAAATTATCGTATTCGTGAAAAAAAAACTTACTTTGAAACACCGACTTTGCCAAATGTACGAGTTCTTGAAATTTCCGGACGTATGCAAACACGATTTTTCCTCTGTTCCGGATGACGAATCCAATCATCCCAAAATCTGAAATAAAATATACTTTTTGAAAATTTGGATATTTAAGAGTAATAAAAGTATAAAGACAAATACATTAGAAGCAATCAAACTATTGGTTTATGTACAAAAAACCTCAAATTACAATATGTTAAATACACGCCTTGAACTTAGATTGGAGAAATTAGTTTAGAAAAAGGTTTTCCAAATTGTTAGGTTTATTTTATGGCGATCTAATGCTGTGAAGATCAAAATAGATTTTCTACTCTATTCAAGACTATATATATATAAATCCCCGACAACATTCCAATTGGAACAAAGGGTACTTCTCTCAGACAATGAGCTGCATCCGATTCTATTTTTAGACTCATTGAAAGGGACCTTCGTTTTAACGCCGGCTTCGAACGGCAAATGCATTAACAACCAGTGGCTAGCTGAGTTATGAGGTGAACCGCCGCTTTATTTGAAAACTATTTTTTTTTCAAGTGGGCCTGGCTGGGGATTGAATTTGGGACCTCTGGTATGCTAAGCGGATGACTAACCTGCTATATCACGGCGGTTCAAGACTATCCACTTAAAATATCATTATTAGTAATTTTTCTCATTAGTATTACATTTTCTAGCTACGATAAAATATTTCGGAAAACCGATCAATTTCTATTTTAAGTCAGTTTTGCTAAAGTTTGACAGTAGCTAAGTTAATATTTTGTACGATTGTTGTTTTCTATTAGACGATTTTCTATTGCACGATTTTGTAATTAAAATTTTGAAGAGTGACGCAATTTTTCTTGATTGAATGTGTTATTTTCACGTTTAATGTAATATTTACTATTTTTATTAACTTATTGATCTTGTTCTCCAGTCAAATAATCACGAAATGTGATTTAGTTTCGAAATTTAATTTGGTTTTAGTTTGTTAATGATAATTAAAAATTAGTCCATATTTTTACCGCATACGTTATAAATTTAAATTTTTTTTAAATACAAAATTGTATTTTGTACAAGCAACGCGGCAATAAAATAAGAGATTGATCCAATTTATACATATTGTTTACTTACGATTTTGGCCATTTAACAGACAACTCCCTCCACAGATCCCTGGTTAACATCCAGCCCAGACCAGGAAAGAAATCCGTGCGATATAATAATTCTGGATGTGAGGCATCAATTAAGTTTGCCTTGCCATTATCATTCCAAGCAGAAACACACCTTCAAAATAAATAAAAACAAAATTTTAACAATGTTTTTTTTTATAATTATCAACTACTTTACCACAAAGAGGGATCATTTTTCAGCAAATGATGAGTGCCAGAGAAATACTCAAAAAAGTCTGGAGCCACATTGAGATCATCCTCGACAATTATAACATAATCATAACCTTTGCCGAATGTATTATTCAAGGCCCAACCATAGTGACGGGCTATTTTATAATAACCCTTGAATTTCTTTTCTTTCGGTGGTACAAAAATATCGGAATGATCGGGTTGTTCTATTAGAGATACCTGTTCTTTGTAGGATAAAATAACATTTTTTGTTTCTTGATCGCCACAATCTTGCGAAACAATTATGGGAAACTGTTCCATATTAGGGCGGTACTTTACAAGGTTATCCAGGCATTTGGAGATCGAAACACGATTACAGGCAAATACCAGCACCGGTATAATGGGTTGGCCATTACTAAGATGAGTTTTGGTTTTTATTGTTGGTTGTACAGTATTTACGGCCAAATTTGTTTCCGTATCATTGGGTTGCTCTAGTATATTCTCCTGCCTTTCATTGGAAGCAGGAGGCTGCTGTAAGGGTTGATTATTTGCCAAGGCTATAATAGCTATATCCTTTTCCGTAACTACTTCATTTTGGTTGTATTTAGTTTTCAATAATCCCAAAAGGTTGACCATAAGTTTATCACTTTTGTAATACTCCCGTTTGGCATCTTGTTCCAGTTTCTGCAGCCTATTGGCCATTAAAGGAAACTTGGTATTTGTACGTGGTACAAAATAAAAAAGAATAAAAGTCCATGTTACCAGGAAACCGGCTATAATTAAGAATTTCTTTGAACGCATAATTTTTTTTTTTTTTTTGGCAATGTGTTTTCTCTAATTTAATTTAATTCTTTTAGTTGCTTAAGGTGGGAGGGAAGAAGGTTTGCTCTGTTAAGAAATTCCGTTTACAGTATGATCATTTAAAATGGCCACTTGTTTCAACAAGTTCTTCAACAATTCCAATATTATAGTATCACAGCATTATGGAATTGGTAGGTTTTGTTTAACCCAATTTTAAACATATTTTTGTTTTGTTTAGACGTTTACTATCTTCTTTTCCAATATTTCACATTTGGTTTGTCAATAGTATTCACTTGTTTATCTTTTGGGGTTTATTTTTAAAATGCCAAAGCAATTAGCAGCAGCAGAAAAAATATTGTGGAACTGCACGAAAACTCATACTATTAAAGCCAGCAAATAGATGATAATATTGTTTAGCCAATGTTACGGTTGACGTCGATACTTAATTATTGTAATTCCCTTAGGGTTCAAATTGTTCTAGCTGAAAAAAAAATATATTGAGTTAGAAATTTTAACATTAGATATATTTTCTTTTCCAGTTGAGAAGTCAAATTAGAGTGTTTTGAAAACCATTAATTAATCTCTTGATATTTATCATTATATGGAATTAATGTGAATTGCTTAAGCTTTTATTACTTTTGTAAACTAACCTAATGTACTAAGTATCGTTAAAAGGCGTTTAAATTGAAAAAAGTACTACGATTTCGTATATTCTATTCACTTATTAAAATGACATTATCATCACTTTAATTGAAAAGGGGCGTCGATTTGGATTAACCTTAGATTTCTTTTATAACCTAGAACTTTTATATAATATGAATATTATAATTTTTTTTTTTTGATTTTTTTAAAATTTCGAATTTTTTTTTTATGTAAATTTTAGATTTTTAACAAGAATTTTGGTAAAAACAATTAAAAAAACGCTCTAATTTAAAAATAAAAAATATCTCGATTTTGAATAGCCTAATTCTAACAAAATCAAACTGCAAAATAAAATACTTGACAAAACAATGAAAACTTTAAAAAAATCCTTTATGAACTTTTAAAAAATAAAATCTGAAGGTTGATCCTCGCTCTTTTCTAAATGCAATAAAACTGTATTAGAAAGACCATCGAATGACAACCTGGATCAGGAATAAATCAAAAGAAGTCGAGCAACTCTTTCGAAGAGAGCTTAAGACTTCCAAAAATTTTCTAATACTTTTGTGCATGAAGAAAAACCAACAAACCAAAACGATATAGAAATAATTTGTAGTTAACTTGCTACAATTTATTTTTAAAATAATTTTGGTTTGTTGGGAAAGCTTATGTTTGGCTGAAGTCGTAAAAGGTTTAGAAAGTTTAGATCGTAATTCTGTGAAAATCTTAGAAAAAGGTGAAGTAATGATTACATTACGATTATTTTCAGATTTGGATGATTAGTAATTGAATACGATTACTAATAATGGAAAAATAATCTGGATTACTTTACGATTACAGGAAATAATCAAAAAGAATCGAAAGTAACCAAAAAGTACTTCGATTACTTTTGATTCTTTTTTAATATTACGTAAATAATCAAAAAGAACTAAGAGTAATCTTTGATAAAGTAGGATTATTTTAACGTAACGTGCTATCAACTGATGGACAGGACGACAAAAACCACATATTCTTCTTGATGATGGGTAAAAAACAAGTGATTTCTATGGGAGCTGAGGTCAAATGGTGACCCATTGTTTGCACATTTGTTGGTATATAAATTTCTCATTCTTGAGCTAAATTTGTTCATCATAGATTTTATAGTTAATGATTTATTGTCATTTAAGTAGAATTTAGGCGTTTCTATTAGTAGTTTTTATGGAGACATGGTTAGATATGAAACGATTTCCATGTTATTTTATATGCGATCAGTGATCATGTTAACTAATATGTGATTGCCCTAGGCAAGGTTTAATTGGAGATAATAATTGTAATACCCAAATTTTCCAAGAAATGAGGAATGCCTACAGTAGGTCCAGTCATTTAGGCCAAATTGCGCCTTTTACAGACAGATATGCAGAAGGACATAAAGACGTTCATTGCCTAATAATCTTTGAATTTCATAAGGATCCAGGATATATGTCGTCACCTGGAATGCAAAAGGGCGTAACTATACTTCTAGTTTTTTTACAAGAGAAACAAAAAACGTTACAACTTTTAAACTACAAGGAACATTAAATCCAAATTTTTTGAATTGGGTCAACAAGCCATCAGCAAAAAAACTCTAAAAAGTAAAACAGCAAAAGACGTTTAGTTGTTGAGCAATTGCGAAAAACAAGAGGGCTTAACAACAAGTCAAATATTTTCTGAAACCAAAAGGGCTTAACTACCATACAAATTTTGAGCAAAAATTTAAACCTTTAAAAATGCACAAAGTTTTTTGTCAATAATATAGAGACGGGTTTTAAAAATAGTAACGGTTTGTTTTCGAAACAGTAAAAAGATAAGTTTTAAATAATTTAAAATATGATATACAGTGGTTTTTTAGGAGTTATTTCAGAAATAACCCCGTAAGTTTTAAACGGTTAAAGATACTTCAGAATCATAGACTAAAATTTCTAGCTAGCAGATTTTATGAGGAACTTCAGGATATCCTGTAGTGTAAACTGCATCATTTTTGATGCTAATTTTTATAATGGGACTTAGATGGCTTAGATAAAACTGCATATACGCATACTTTCGTAAGTTGGTGAAGCCAGTATTGAGATAAAGCAATTGGTTGTTCAATTTTTTTTTTGCGCAAAGCTATATAGACATTTATTTGTTTTTAGTTTTTAGACTAATAGCGTAAAGCTTATATGATGGTCAATGTCCTTCTTAATGAAGAGATCTTCAGTTTTTGCTGAGTTAACCGCAAAAATACTACGTGCTACATTGTTGTAGCTGCGTACTGCAAACAACATTTAAATTTTTCTTCAATGTACACTGCTTATTTTTTTTTTTTTCAATTTCTACAATCTCACTCTGTTAAAGATTTAGACTATGATGGATCCCTTTAAAAAAACATCTTAAGCTACAACCCGATACCTCATTTGTATAACTTCTGATCACACATCCAAGACCTCATTTGTTTGCCCATGTCTACCTACATTTGAAATTTTTGAATCTGTTAGAGGTTCTGACCATAGCTCCTAATAGAAAACATTTTCAGCTACAATCCGATACCTCATTTGTTATTTTTCTTTGGAATTATACAACCTTATTTCCGTTATTGTTAATGCAGATAATAATCTCCAGAGCTGAAAGATAGCTTTTGGAAGTGTTATTCGAAAAACTCATTACGTACGTACCTATAAATACAAAAATATATGTTCCTAGCAATCAGAAGGTAGAAAGGAGCCAGCACACCAAAAATTACAAAGATATGCTTTCGGTACAAGATGGGTTATACCAATTGTTGTAATAGTGAAATGGAATAGCCCCACGCCCTCTTCGATTTACATCCATCTCTGTATATACCCAGGAGCCCAACTGTAGAATCATATAGAGCTCCTGAGATGTCCACAGTAAAGCTGTCCGGCAAAAGCGTGGGATGGGAATGCATTAGTCTTTGATATTGGGTATAGTGATTAGTCTCAAAAGTCTACAATTGCAAAACTAAACAATTGCAACTGGTTTCAAATAAAAGCAGTTGGCCTAAACTTCTTCTAAAATTTGATTAATAAGTTTTAAGGCACCACCAGGCAAAAAAAAAATATAAATATTGAATAATATTTCAGGATTTTAATGTCAATTTGTACATAATTTCAATGAATTTCCGTATTATAAAGATTTTTTATATTGTTATTTGTTACTGTATTGCCTTCTTTTATTTACCGTTAAATGCTCCCACTAAGATCTTGAAATTTGACTGAAGTCTAGAGGCTAGTATGAAAATCGGACTACTATTGATTGTTTTGTGTTAGATGGAATACAATTTGTGTTTATGTCAATTGTAGCGTACTTACAGTTTAATGATTCCAAATGAAAACTGCCAACCAGATGAAGTTATAATAACACGTACACACATCAATATTTGTTTGCTTGCAGTGAAGATGATGAGACGGCGTTGCTGCTGCTGTTGCCTTTGAAGATGAGCCCAATCAAATGTAGCCACCAAATAGATGCGAGTGTCAATTTGTTGTTGTTGTTTAAAGAATATGTCTTATCATTTCAATCATATCAATATGCCCTTGTTCTTTAATTAGTTATTAGTTCTCTTTTATTTGATTACATTCCCAATGCTGCTATTTATACGTTGTTTTTCTTAATTTTTTAATTTAACAATCAATCTGCTAATTAAAAAGATGAAACTTTTTTCTCCCACTAGTTTTTTTTTCACATTTTCAGTTGCTTTTCTATTTATTCATTTTGTTGCTATTCTTTTACTCTTCCTCTTGAATGCTTCTGTTTTTTTATTATATTTTATTTGGCTTTTATTCAATAATTTGTTAATAAACTTTGTTTTCTCCGGAGAAATGTAAAATATACATGAATTTCTTAATGTTTTACTTAAAAAAAAAATAAGCAAGTGAAAATGTCAAATGTGTGTAAAAGAGAGTTTTATTTTTTTGTATTTTTGTGTATGTGTTGAACAGCTGTTCTATTATCGATAACTGTTAATGGTAAGTAAATACAAAAAGTCGATAACATCTTGATAAAGCAGTTCATAATGTGAGAAACAGGCTGCCAGATGGTTGGAATTTATGAAAATACGTTAGAATTCAAAAAGTGTATCAATTTATAACAACAAATTGTTAATACAAAATCAACAAAATACTAAATTTTCAATCATAAAATTTCTTGTATACAAAAATCATATCAATCATACACAATCAACATAAAATTGAACTACATAATTTTTTTACCTTAATATAAAATTCCTTAATTTGAATTTTGACTGATTCTAAAAAAGGTTTTAATACATAATAGAACAGAGACAAACAACAATATATTTGCAACTTAAATATACATAAGAACAGGGTATCTCGAGGCAAATTAATACTTTTAAATGCTATTATTTCAAAAAGTAATTTGAATCTCTGTCTAGACATTTTGTTCAAATTTCGGTATTCGGCGAATATGTGATGGATAGATTTAATTTGTTCGTGGGTGCAGAGATTTCGCGCAATTGCTTCGGCTATGAATGTTCCACGTCCAGGGCCCAGTCCATCTTCAAGGACTCCCAAAAACATTGAACTAGTTTAAAGCAGTTTCCATGAAAATCCTCGACTTTCAATACGCGAAAGAGCAGCCTTACTAGAATTTCCAAGTATCTACTTATTGCACTATGTTACTAACATATTTCAAAAAAAAATTGATTGAAATTTTACGGACAATTTTTCGATATAAAAATTTTTATAAAAACTTTTTAGACATACAAATTTTGAAAAGAAATTTTTTCCTTACAAAAATTTTTCTATAGACATTTTTTTGTTATAAAAATTTTTCTATAGAAAATTTTTCGTTACAAAAATTTTTCTATAGAAAATTTTTTGTATACACATTTTTCTATAGAAAATTTTTCGACATAAAAATGTTTCTATAGAAAATTTTCGTTATTAAAATGTTTCTGTAGAAAATTTATTTAAATATATTTATTTATAGAAAATTTTTGCATAGAAAATTTTCGATATAAAAATTTGTCTGTAGAAAAATTTTCGTTATAAACATTTTTTTTATAGAAAAAATTGTTAGTTATAAAAATTTTTCTATAGAAAATTTTTCGCTATAAAATTTTTTCTATAGAAAAATTTTCGATATAAAATTTTTTCTACAGAAAATTTTTGTTATAAAAGTTTCTCTATAGAAAATTTTTTGTTATACAAATTTTTCTCTAAAAAAATTTTCGTTATAAAAATTTTTCAGTACAATAATTTTTATATAGAAAATTTCTCTATAGAAAATTTTTCGATATAAAAATGTTTCGATAGAAAATTTGTTTGTTATTAAAATTTTTCGTTATAAAAATTTTTCTATAGAAAATTTTTTTTATAAAAATTTTTCTATAGAAAATTTTTCGTTGTAAAAATTTTTCTATAGAAAATTTTTCGTTATCAAAATTTTTCTATACAAATTTTTTCGTTACAAACATTTTTCTATAGAAAATTATTAGTTATAAAAATTTCTCTATAGCAAATTTTTCGTCACAAAAATTTTTCTATAGAAAATTTTTCGTTACAAAAATTTTTCTATAAAAAATTTAATACAAAATATAAAAATGTTTCCATAGAAAATTTTTCGTTATAAAAATTTTTCTATAGAAAACTTTTCGTTATATAACTTTTTCGTTATAAAAAATTTTGTATGGAAAATTTTTATACCGAGAAAATTTTTTTATGGAAACATTTTTTTATAAATTTTTTTTTTACAGAAAATTTTTTGTTGTAAAAACTTTTCTATAGAAAATTTTTTGTTATAGAAATTTTTCTATAGAAAATTTTGTTTATAAAAATTTTTCTGTAGAAAACTTTTTGTTATAAAAATTTTTCCATAGAAAATTTTTCGTTACAAAAAAATTTTTTTTTGGAAACAAATTTTTATATAGAACATTTCTCTATAGAAAATTTTTCATTATTAAAATGTTCCTATAGAAAATTTTTCGGTACAAAAATTTTTGTATAGAAAATTTTCGTTATAAAAATTTTTCTATAGAAATTTTTCGTTATAAAAATTTTTCTATAGAAATTTTTCGTTATAAGAATTTTTCTATAGAAATTTTTTGTTAAGTTGCATAAAACTTCTCTATTCTGTATTAAGTTGTCATATCTATTACAGTTGGATATAATTTATTACTAATAATGTGATTCCCGGGGCGGGGTTATATGGTTATATGGGAGCTCTAACTAAATGTGAACCGATATCGCACATTTTCAATACACAACTTTTTTAAGATATCCAAAATACTTTTTTTTAATTTTTTCCTTCCATCTGTTTTTGGCTTTGTATTTCCGTAAGTTTTTTATATGGGAGCTATGGTCAAATGGTGACCGATTGTGACAAAATTTTGTCATTGACATAAAACTTCCTTGTGCTATTTTATCATTTATTGGTATTTAAGAGCATTTTAGGTGGAATTTAGGCTGTTTCCGTAAATATTTTGTATGAGAGCTATGGTTAAATGTGAACCGATTTAGATGAAATTTTATATGCTGCCTATTGCTTATATAAAATTTCTCTATACAGTTATAATTTTTCATTTATTAGTAAACAAGTAATTAGTCTAGGCGAGTTTATACAGGAGCTATGGTCAATGCAAACCGATTTTGCTCAATTTTAACACCAAATTTTTTTAAGAAATGAAGAATATTTTTGCCAAGTTTCAGTGACTTAGCTCCTTTTGTTTATGACCTATCGTGCCTTCAACAGACAGACGGACATCGCCCAATCGTCTTAAAATTTCATAAGGATTTAGAATATATATCCCTTTTAATTTTTTATCCAATATTTAGGAAGTTTGATAGTGGGTATAAAAATAATACCTTCTCGGTTTTAAAAGTACATTTTGTTTTTATACAGAAAGCCATTTCCCATCCCTGATGGTAATGCAGGTTCAAAAGAAATATAAAAAATAACTGTTAAAGTTTAATTGATGTGTGTAAAAGGTTACATGTTTTCTGATGATAATGCAGTTAATTATGTAAACAAAAGGTTGCCAGATGGTATCTAAAACTTTAACCAATATATGGAAATTTATAATTAAAATGCTTTTCAAATAAAAATTGTAATATTTCTTGACTTTTTCAGGTTAAATCGATATATTTTTATAAAAATTACAGTATTTTGAACAAAAAACGTTTTAAACGAAAATCTTTGCTATAAAACATTTGAAGTTAATTTTAAATTTTCTACAAGAATAAAAAACACCCTCATATTTATCGTTAGTTATTAGTTTTTATTATTAATTATTTATAAATTTATCGTAAATTGTTTTTTTTTTTTATTTATTATAATTAGTTAATATAATCCTGTGTTTATTTTACGACTTACTTAACATTTAAACTTAGTAGACTAGTAATGCTTAAATAAGATTTTTTCAATTTTTTAAAATTATATTTTTTTTGTCTTTTTATTTTTGTATATTTAGCATTTTACAATTTTAATAATAAAAATTAAATAATAAAAGAAATGAAGCTGCCACACTTTACAAAATAAAAATATTGAAATATAAACTAAATAAATGATTAAAAATTAATTTTATCTTTTAGTTATTAAGCATTATCAATTAATTATATTATTACCTAGAAAGCGGTTATTCGGAGAATGGCAGTTATTTTTAAAACTTTTTGAAACATGTTTTTGAGCAATTATTTTTTTTTTTTAAATTATAGTATGAGTTAAAATGATTAGATATTAAACTATATTTAAAAACTTTATTTGAAATTTACAATGATTTTTTTTCTTATTTCCTTTCTTTTCGTATTATGTGTAATTCTCTTTGTTTCAATTTAACAAAAATATTTCTTTACATTTTGAAATTTCTTAAAAATATTTTCATTAAATTAAGACTTTTTACTTTCTTAATATTTTTTTTAAGAGGGAAATTTTTTTCTTTACAAGTATTTTAAGTTTTTAAATTTTATTTACAAAAATTTACATAAAACTGCTAAAATGATGGGGAATATCACGGCTCCATTTATAGAGAATGCCTTCGCGCCATTTCTGGCATCTTCTAATTCTCTTTCGTCGACCACAAAAGCAGGCACCGATAGGGGCAGTTGTTCAAAAGTTTTCACCAAAGGCTCTTCGAAGTGTCCACGGCTGTTGCGAGCCAAACGCTGATTGGCCAATTTCAGTTCGCGCAGTTTTTCTTCGAGACGCAAGACTTCGTCTGGAAATATATAAAAAAAAATTAATTGTTTAATTCACAAACGACTTATTGCACTGTGTTACCGGCATATTTGAAAACAAATTCATTGAATCTTTATAGACAATTTTTCGATATAAAAATTTTTCTATAGAATATTTTTCGTTATGAACATATTTCTAGAAAATTTTTCGTTGTGAAAAGTTTTCTATAGAAACTTTTTCGTTATAAAAATTTTTCTGTACAAAATTTTTCTATAGAAAACTTTTTGTTATAAAAATTTTTCTATAGAAATTTTTTTGTTATAAAAATTTTTCAATAGAAAATTTTTTGTTTTAAAAATTTTTCTATAGAAAATTTTTTGTTATAAAAATTTTTCTATAGAAAATTTTTTGTTATACAAATTTTTCTATAGAAAATTTTTTGTAATTAAAATTTTTCTATAGAAATTTTTTTGTTATAAAAATTTTTCTATAGAAAATTTTTTGTTATAAAAATTTTTCTATAGAAATTTTTTTGTTATAAAAATTTTTCAATAGAAAATTTTTTGTTATAAAAATTTTTCTATAGAAAATTTTATGTTATAAAAATTTTTCTATAGAAAATTTTTTGTTATAAAAATTTTCTACAGAAAATTTTTTGTTAAAAAAATTTTTCTATAGAAAATTTTTCGTTAAAAAAATTTTTCTATAGAAAATTTTTCATTAAAAAAATTTTTCAATAGAAAATTTTTCGTTAAAAACATTTTTATATAGATAATTTTTCGTTAAAAAAATTTTTCTATAGAAAATGTTTCTATATAAAATTTTTCATTATAAAAAAACTTTTCTATAGAAAATTTTTTGTTATAAAAATTTTCTACAGAAAATTTTTTGTTATAAAAATTTCTACAGAAAATTTTTTGTTAAAAAAATTTTTCTATAGAAAATTTTTCGTTAAAAAAATTTTTCTAAATATAGAAATTTTTTCGTTAAAAAAATTTTTCGTTAAAAAAATTTTTCTATAGAAAATTTTTCGTTAAAAAAATTTTTCTATAGAAAATTTTTCGTTAAAAAAATTTTTCTATAGAAAATTTTTCGTTAAAAAAATTTTTCTAAAGAAAATTTTTTCATTAAAAAAATTTTTCAATAGAAAATTTTTTGTTAAAAAAATTTTTCTATAGAAAATTTTTTGTTAAAAAAATTTTTCTATAGATAATTTTTCGTTAAAAAAATTTATCTATAGAAAATGTTTCTACATAAAATTTTTCGTTATAAAAAATTTTTCTATAGAAAACTTTTCGTTGTAGAAATTTTTCTTTAGATAATTTTTCATTATAAAAATTTTTCTATTGAAAATTTTTCTGTAGAAAATATTTTTCTACAAAAAACTTTTTGTTATAAGAATTTTATTATAGAAAATTTTTCGTTATAAAAATTTTTCTGAATAAATTTTTTTATAAGAAATTTTTCGTCATGAAAAATTTTTCTATAGAAAACTTTTCGTTATAAAAATTTTAGAAAATTTTTTGCTATACAAATTTTTCTATAGAAAATTTTTATTATAAACATTTTTCTATAGAAAATTTTTATTATAAAAAATTTTTTATAGAAAATTTTTATTTTATAAAAATTTATAAAAAATTTATTTTATAAAAATTTTCTATAGAAAATTTTTTGTTATAAAAATTTTTCTATAGAAAATTTTTTGTTATAAAAATTTTCTACAGAAAATTTTTTGTTAAAAAATTTTTTCTATAGAAAATTTTTCGTTAAAAAAATTTTTCTATAGAAAATTAAAAAAAAAATTTTCTATAGAAAATTTTTCATTAAAAAAATTTTTCAATAGAAAATTTTTCGTTAAAAACATTTTTCTATAGATAATTTTTCGTTAAAAAAATTTTTCTATAGAAAATGTTTCTATATAAAATTTTTCATTATAAAAAATTTTTCTATAGAAAATTTTTTGTTATATAAATTTTCTACAGAAAATTTTTTGTTATAAAAATTTATACAGAAAATTTTTTGTTAAAAAAATTTTTCTATAGAAAATTTTTCGTTAAAAAAATTTTTCTAAATATAGAAATTTTTTCGTTAAAAACATTTTTCGTTAAAAAAATTTTTCTATAGAAAATTTTTCGTTAAAAAAATTTTTCTATTGAAAATTTTTCTTTAAAAAATTTTTCTATAGAAAATTTTTCGTTAAAAAAATTTTTCTAAAGAAAATTTTTTCATTAATAAAATTTTTCAATAGAAAATTTTTCGTTAAACAAATTTTTCTATAGATAATTTTTCGTTAAAAAAATTTATCTATAGAAAATCTTTCTATATAAAATTTTTCGTTATAAAAAATTTTTGTATAGAAAACTTTTCGTTATAGAAATTTTTCTTTAGATAATTTTTCATTATAAAAATTTTTCTATTGAAAATTTATCTGTAGAAAATATTTTTCTACAAAAAACTTTTTGTTATAAGAATTTTATTATAGAAAATGTTTCGTTATAAAAATTTTTCTGAATAAATTTTTTTATAAGAAATTTTTCTATGGAAAATTTTTCGTCATGAAAAATTTTTCTATAGAAAACTTTTCGTTATAAAAATTTTAGAAAATTTTTTGCTATACAAATTTTTCTATAGAAAATTTTTATTATAAACATTTTTCTATAGAAAATTTTTATTATAAAAAATTTTTTATAGAAAATTTTTATTATTAAAAATTTCCTTTGAAAATTTTTCGTTACAAAAATTTTTATATAGAAAATTTTTGATTAAAAAAACTTTTCTATAGAAAATTTTTCGTTATAAAATTTTTCGTTATAAAAAATTTTCTATAGAAAATTTTTCGTTATAAAAAATTTTCTATAGGCAATTATTTGTTGTAAAAATTTTTCTATAGAAAATTTTTCTTTAGACAATTTTTCGTAATAAAAATTTTTCGTTATAAAAATTTTTCTATAGAAAACTTTTCATTATAAAAATGTTTCTATATAAAAATTTTCGTTATAAAAATATTTTTTTGTAAAAATTTTTCAGCATATAAAAAAAAAATTTTGTGGAAAATAAATTTTTCTATAAAAAATATTTTTTTTTATAAAAATTTTTCTATAGAAACCTTTTAATTATAAAATTTTTCTATAGAAAATTTTCTCATAGAAATTTTTCTAAAGAAAATTGTTCGATATAAAATTTTTTGATACAAAAATTTTTCAATGGAAAATTTTTTGATACAAAAATTTTTCAATGGAAAATTTTTTGATATAAACATTTTTCTATAGAAAATTTTCGTTATGCAAATTTTGCTATAGAAAATTTTCCTTTAAAAAAATTTTGTATAGAAAATCTTTCGTTGAAAAAATTTTTCTATAGAAGATTTTTCGTTATAAAAATTTTCGTTATCAACATTTTTTTATAGAAAATTTTTCGTTGTAAAAAAATTTTTCTATAGAAAATTTTTCGTTATAGAAAAATTTTCGTTATAGAAAAACTTTCGTTATTGAAAAACTTTCGTTATAGAAAAATTTTTCTTTTTATATTTTTTATAAAAAATATAAAAAGAAAAAAAAAATTTTTCTATAACATTTTTTTTTCAAAGAAAATTTTTCTTTCTAAAAATTTCCTAGAAATTTGCATGTACTCACTTCTATTAACACCCTCCAAATCATTAATCTTAATAAACATGGCCAACGAAATCTCATAAACTTTATTTGTATCCATCAGGGGTGTCATCATCGCATCCGAGGTATCACGTCTTCTGCGACCATAACCGATCTGACCATTCGAACACTGAGTACCCAGACATTTGTCCAAGCAAACATTTACGGTGGCACGGAACTGAACATACGAAGAGTCGGGGAATTTGAAAGCCTTAAATTTAGCACTCAAGGTATCACCATCAATAGTGTTGAAATTTTCAAAAAGATAAGGATCTACAGTGCAGCTGGAAGGGATTGAAGATTGATTAAATAAAAATTACTTACTTATATTTTGTATTCTTTTGAATAATTACCCTTTGAATATAATAGTTTCGGACAATTGTCTGGTATCGGTTACCTCCAAGTAGTTAACACCCAAACCGTATACAGGAGCCGATTCACGATCTAGAGTAATTTCCATGGTAAGAGGGGTACCGGGTGTTACTGTCAAATCACCGGTAACACGTTTGCCATTCTGACTTACTCCAATGGCTAAACGAGGTTCGGGAGCACGCTCGGTTAGAGAGGTGGTAATTTCTATGTCTCTGTAAGGAAAACAATGAAAAATTTTCGATTATGAAATAATTTTTGTAAAAAGGGCTAGATATTGATTTATTGTATTGTAAACCGATCAGGCAAAAAATTTATTGTTTTTACATTTTAATCTAGTACTAACCACAATCTGTGAATCCCCTTTTTTCTCTGCCATATTAATGACTTTAGCCCTTTTTTGTCTTTGCTTAAGCATGAGAAAAACAAACATTGCTTTAAGTCCATTATTATCATATAAACCTTCTGGTAAGTTTAACTCTAGATACTAGTACAAGTTTTTTCCTTAATGATTGTATCATTAAAGGAAATGATATTATAAGTACCTCAGCCATACATTGTAATTTTAGATTAAATTATAGACGTATTGCGGTCATTTGCCTGCAATTATCGATCGCTGTGGCATCTATATCATTATAAAAAGGTTTAAAAGATATTTTTGCATCAATCGCCACAAAATAGCACTTCATATAGGGCGTGACTGTGGCCACTTTTTGGATAATTGGGTTTGTAAAGTTTAAGTTTTCAACAAAAATCTTTATGTACAGTAGGAGAATAGAAAAATTTTTACAACAAAAAATTTTCTGTACAAAAATTTTTATAAAAAAATTTCTATAGAAAAATTTAATAACGAAAAATTTTTATAACAATTTTTTTTTTTAATTTTTATAACAAACAATTTTTGTAACGAAAAATTTTCTATAGAAAAATTTTTATTACGAACATTATTCTATAAACAAATTCTTATATAGAAACGTTTTCTATACAAAAATTTGTATAATGAAAAATTTTCTATACAAAAATTTTTATAATGAAAAATTTTCTACACAAAAATTTTTATAATGAAAAATTTTCTATACAAAAATTTTTGAAACAAAAAATTTTCTATAGAAAAATTTGTGTAACGAAAAATTTTTTATAGAAAATTATTTATAACGAAAAATTTTCCATAGAAAATTTTTTATAACGAAAAATTTTCCGTAGATAATTTTTTATAATGAAAAATTATCCATAGAAAATTTTTTATAACGAAAAATTTTCTATAGAATAGTTTTTATATCAAACAATTTTCTATAGAAAAATTTTATAACGAAAAAATTTTTGTAGAAAAATGTTTAAAACGTAACATTTTTTTAACAAAAAATTTTCTATAAAAAAATGTTCAATAGAAACATTTTTATAACAAAAAACATTTTTATAGAAAATTTTTAGAAGAAAAAATTTTCTAAAGAATCATTTTATCACAATAAAATTTTATAAAGAATTATTTTAGACCAAAAAATTTTCTAAAGAAAAATTTTTTAACGAAAAATTTTTATAACGAAAAATTATCTATAGAAACATTTTTATGACGAAAAATTGTTTATAGAAATTTTACAAAGAATCATTTAAGAGCAAAAAATTTTCTAAAGAATAATATTTACATCCCGACTATTTTGTTATTTTTTAAAAAATTTTCTATAGAAAAATTTTTGTGACGAAAAATTTTCTATAGAAAAATTTTAATAACTAAAAATTTTTTATAGAAAAATTCTTATAACAAAAAATTTTCCATTGAAAAATTTTTATAAAAAAAAATTTATTATACAAAAATTTTTATAACGAAAAATTTTCTATAGAAAAATTTTTATAAAGAAAAATTTCAAAAGAAAATTTTTACAACAAAAATTTAATAAAGAATATTAAAAAAAAAATTTCTATAGAAAATTTTTCGTTATAAAAAATTTTCTATAGAAAATTGTTTGATATAAAAACTATTCTATAGAAAATTTTTCGTTATAAAAAATTTTTATAACGAAAAATTTTCTATAGAAAATTTTTTATAACGAAAAATTTTCTATAGAAAATTTTTTATAACGAAAAATTTTCTATAGAAAATTTTTATAACGAAAAATTTTCTATAGAAAATTTTTTATAACGAAAAATTTTCTATAGAAAATTTTTTATAACGAAAAATTTTCTATAGAAAATTTTTTATAACGAAAAATTTTCTATAGAAAATTTTTTATAACGAAAAATTTTCTATAGAAAATTTTTTATAACGAAAAATTTTCTATAGAAAATTTTTTATAACGAAAAATTTTCTATAGAAAATTTTTTATAACGAAAAATTTTCTATAGAAAATTTTTTATAACGAAAAATTTTCTATAGAAAATTTTTTATAACGAAAAATTTTCTATAGAAAATTTTTTATAACGAAAAATTTTCTATAGAAAATTTTTTATAACGAAAAATTTTCTATAGAAAATTTTTTATAACGAAAAATTTTCTATAGAAAATTTTTTATAACGAAAAATTTTCTATAGAAAATTTTTTATAACGAAAAATTTTCTATAGAAAATTTTTTATAACGAAAAATTTTCTATAGAAAATTTTTTATAACGAAAAATTTTCTATAGAAAATTTTTTATAACGAAAAATTTTCTATAGAAAATTTTGATAACGAAAAATTTTTTATAGAAAATTTTTATAACGAAAAATTTTCTATAGAAAATTTTTATAACAAAAAATTTTTATAACAAAAAATTTTCTATAGAAATAAAAAATTTTCTATAGAAAATTTTTTGTAATGAAAAATTTTCCTTAGAAAAATTTTTATAACAAAAAATTTTCTTTAGAAAAATTTTTATAACGAAAAATTTTCTATACAAATTTTTCTATAACAAAAAATTTGCTATAGTAAAATTTTTATAACGAAAAATTTGCTATAGTAGAATTTTTATAATGAAAAGTTTTCTATAGCAAAATTTTTTATAACGAAAAATTTTCTATAGAAAATTTTTTATAATGAAAAATTTTGTATAGAAAATTTTTTATAGCGAAACATTTTGTATAGAAAATTTTTTATACAAAATTTTTACAGAAAAATTTTCTACAGAAAAATTGTTATACCGAAAAGTTTTCTATAGAAAATGTTTATACTGAAAAGTTTTCTATAGAAAATATTTATACCGAAAAGTTTTCTATAGAAAATTTTTGTACCGAAAAATTTTCTATAGACAAATTTTTAAACTGAAAAATTTTCTATAGAATAATTTTTATACCTATAAGTTTTCTATAAAAAAAAATTTATACCGAAAAATTTTCTATAGAAAAATGTTTATATCGAAGAACTTTCTACAGAAAATTGTTTATAGCCCGACAAATTTTCTTTAGAAAAATTTTCTATAACGAAAAACTTTATTTAGAAAAATTTTTCTATACAAAAATTTTTTTTAAAAAAAATTTTCTATAGAAAAATTTGTATAACGAAAAATTTTGTATAAAAAAATTGTAAAAGGATAAATATTCTAGCATTATACGGCGTAATAATGTAAAAGAAATATGGTTGGCAGTAGAACAAAAAGCTTAAATAATGCTTCAAGCTAACAACAGATATCATAACTTCATTGGTCTAAAAATAGCTTTATCTAAATAAATTGACTCTTTCAATTAAATCTATGAACAAATTTTTTGTTTTATCAAACTTTTTTTTAACCTAGACATAATTTATAAACTTCAAACTCCAACTCCAACCCATTTGACTTTTAAATTATTTTTTCTGTAATCTTTTCCTACTTCTCGCTAAATTTTATTTTAATTCTTATCTTTTTGGCAGATCAATAATAGATTCTCAAAAAATTAATTAAAGCAAATGCCCAGCTGCCATTTCTATGTACACATTTCACTATCATTCGATTATTTTTATAAGATAAAGAAAAAATATTGTGAAAATTTATCTTGGACATAACTCGCATTCATCTGGTATGTGTGTCTTTCAGGAATGACATTTAAATGCTTTTAGAAAGATTTGACTCTTCCAAAGGCAAATGCATGATGTCATTTTTCTTAATCTTATTTATTATTTTTTGGCTTGAAATACAATATATTTTTTTTTTCGGTTAATAAATAAAGGAATGCATTAAAAATAAAATCAAGTTTTTTTTTATGGTATTTCTAAGAAATTTAATTGAAATAGTGACACTGTGCTACACAAAATATTTCAGGGAAATTTATGTGGGTAATATGTCAAGTTCAGTTCTAGTTCAGTTCTAGTTCAGTTCTAGTTCAGTTCTAGTTCAGTTCTAGTTCAGTTCTAGTTCAGTTCTAGTTCAGTTCTAGTTCAGTTCTAGTTCAGTTCTAGTTCAGTTCTAGTTCAGTTCTAGTTTAGTTCTAGTTCAGTTCTAGTTCAGTTCTAGTTCAGTTCTAGTTCAGTTCTAGTTCAGTTCTAGTTCAGTTCTAGTTCAGTTCTAGTTCAGTTCTAGTTCAGTTCTAGTTCAGTTCTAGTTCAGTTCTAGTTCAGTTCTAGTTCAGTTCTAGTTCAATTCTAGTTCAGTTCTAGTTCAGTTCTAGTTCAGTTCTAGTTCAGTTCTAGTTCAGTTCTAGTTCAGTTCTAGTTCAGTTCTAGTTCAGTTCTAGTTCAGTTCTAGTTCAGTTCTAGTTCAGTTCTAGTTCAGTTCTAGTTCAGTTCTAGTTCAGTTCTAGTTCAGTTCTAGTTCAGTTCTAGTTCAGTTCTAGTTCAGTTCTAGTTCAGTTCTAGTTCAGTTCTAGTTCAGTTCTAGTTCAGTTCTAGTTCAGTTCTAGTTCAGTTCTAGTTCAGTTCTAGTTCAGTTCTAGTTCAGTTCTAGTTCAGTTCTAGTTCAGTTCTAGTTCAGTTCTAGTTCAGTTCTAGTTCAGTTCTAGTTCAGTTCTAGTTCAGTTCTAGTTCAGTTCTAGTTCAGTTCTAGTTCAGTTCTAGTTCAGTTCTAGTTCAGTTCTAGTTCAGTTCTAGTTCAGTTCTAGTTCAGTTCTAGTTCAGTTCTAGTTCAGTTCTAGTTCAGTTCTAGTTCAGTTCTAGTTCAGTTCTAGTTCAGTTCTAGTTCAGTTCTAGTTCAGTTCTAGTTCAGTTCTAGTTCAGTTCTAGTTCAGTTCTAGTTCAGTTCTAGTTCAGTTCTAGTTCAGTTCTAGTTCAGTTCTAGTTCAGTTCTAGTTCAGTTCTAGTTCAGTTCTAGTTCAGTTCTAGTTCAGTTCTAGTTCAGTTCTAGTTCAGTTCTAGTTCAGTTCTAGTTCAGTTCTAGTTCAGTTCTAGTTCAGTTCTAGTTCAGTTCTAGTTCAGTTCTAGTTCAGTTCTAGTTCAGTTCTAGTTCAGTTCTAGTTCAGTTCTAGTTCAGTTCTAGTTCAGTTCTAGTTCAGTTCTAGTTCAGTTCTAGTTCAGTTCTAGTTCAGTTCTAGTTCAGTTCTAGTTCAGTTCTAGTTCAGTTCTAGTTCAGTTCTAGTTCAGTTCTAGTTCAGTTCTAGTTCAGTTCTAGTTCAGTTCTAGTTCAGTTCTAGTTCAGTTCTAGTTCAGTTCTAGTTCAGTTCTAGTTCAGTTCTAGTTCAGTTCTAGTTCAGTTCTAGTTCAGTTCTAGTTCAGTTCTAGTTCAGTTCTAGTTCAGTTCTAGTTCAGTTCTAGTTCAGTTCTAGTTCAGTTCTAGTTCAGTTCTAGTTCAGTTCTAGTTCAGTTCTAGTTCAGTTCTAGTTCAGTTCTAGTTCAGTTCTAGTTCAGTTCTAGTTCAGTTCTAGTTCAGTTCTAGTTCAGTTCTAGTTCAGTTCTAGTTCAGTTCTAGTTCAGTTCTAGTTCAGTTCTAGTTCAGTTCTAGTTCAGTTCTAGTTCAGTTCTAGTTCAGTTCTAGTTCAGTTCTAGTTCAGTTCTAGTTCAGTTCTAGTTCAGTTCTAGTTCAGTTCTAGTTCAGTTCTAGTTCAGTTCTAGTTCAGTTCTAGTTCAGTTCTAGTTCAGTTCTAGTTCAGTTCTAGTTCAGTTCTAGTTCAGTTCTAGTTCAGTTCTAGTTCAGTTCTAGTTCAGTTCTAGTTCAGTTCTAGTTCAGTTCTAGTTCAGTTCTAGTTCAGTTCTAGTTCAGTTCTAGTTCAGTTCTAGTTCAGTTCTAGTTCAGTTCTAGTTCAGTTCTAGTTCAGTTCTAGTTCAGTTCTAGTTCAGTTCTAGTTCAGTTCTAGTTCAGTTCTAGTTCAGTTCTAGTTCAGTTCTAGTTCAGTTCTAGTTCAGTTCTAGTTCAGTTCTAGTTCAGTTCTAGTTCAGTTCTAGTTCAGTTCTAGTTCAGTTCTAGTTCAGTTCTAGTTCAGTTCTAGTTCAGTTCTAGTTCAGTTCTAGTTCAGTTCTAGTTCAGTTCTAGTTCAGTTCTAGTTCAGTTCTAGTTCAGTTCTAGTTCAGTTCTAGTTCAGTTCTAGTTCAGTTCTAGTTCAGTTCTAGTTCAGTTCTAGTTCAGTTCTAGTTCAGTTCTAGTTCAGTTCTAGTTCAGTTCTAGTTCAGTTCTAGTTCAGTTCTAGTTCAGTTCTAGTTCAGTTCTAGTTCAGTTCTAGTTCAGTTCTAGTTCAGTTCTAGTTCAGTTCTAGTTCAGTTCTAGTTCAGTTCTAGTTCAGTTCTAGTTCAGTTCTAGTTCAGTTCTAGTTCAGTTCTAGTTCAGTTCTAGTTCAGTTCTAGTTCAGTTCTAGTTCAGTTCTAGTTCAGTTCTAGTTCAGTTCTAGTTCAGTTCTAGTTCAGTTCTAGTTCAGTTCTAGTTCAGTTCTAGTTCAGTTCTAGTTCAGTTCTAGTTCAGTTCTAGTTCAGTTCTAGTTCAGTTCTAGTTCAGTTCTAGTTCAGTTCTAGTTCAGTTCTAGTTCAGTTCTAGTTCTAGTTCAGTTCTAGTTCTAGTTCTAGTTCAGTTCTAGTTCTAGTTCAGTTCTAGTTCAGTTCTAGTTCAGTTCTAGTTCAGTTCTAGTTCAGTTCTAGTTCAGTTCTAGTTCAGTTCTAGTTCAGTTCTAGTTCAGTTCTAGTTCAGTTCTAGTTCAGTTCTAGTTCAGTTCTAGTTCAGTTCTAGTTCAGTTCTAGTTCAGTTCTAGTTCAGTTCTAGTTCAGTTCTAGTTCAGTTCTAGTTCAGTTCTAGTTCAGTTCTAGTTCAGTTCTAGTTCAGATCTAGTTCAATTATCTTTTGTGTAGTCCAGTGTATTTCAAAAGAAGGACAGACAGACGACATACTTATATAAAAAACTTACTCTGGTTCTTGAAATCCAGCAGGTAAAACATCGCGTCGAACAATGCCATGATGTTGCAACTGTTGCTGGTCGTTTTGTTGGTATATAAAACGTGGCTGCTCCTGGCTGGTTTCATTCATCATTAAATTAAAAACCGGACCACTGGTAATACATTTAACACTAACAATCTCTTTGCCATTTGTGGATTCAATAATGATTTTGTGGTAATAAACTCTTTTGCCCTAAAATAATGGTCAGCTTTAAGGCATAAAGGGGAGTGTTTTGTTTTATTTTATTTAAATATTTTTTTCTGTGGTTTCCCCTTTTTTGTTGTTGCGTTTTTTCAATTTTCAAAATAATTTACATACCGTTAACTGATTAACCATACGTGTTACTCCACACTCGTAGAAATCACTTAACGATAAACGAAATACGGCCAAAGAACCGTTGATTTCAGGATGACACCGTTCATCTGGATAGCCCTTAAGGCCTTCCAAGTAGATTTGTGGTTTTTCGCTAGTACTACTAGTATCTACGGCTGCCACTGTTGCAGCTACTGGTGATGATGATATAGGTTCTGGCAGGCCAATTTCCACGCGCATTAAATCTTCACTACAATGAACTTTGTGTGTGCCTAGAATAAATAATTTTTTGAAATTCAAATGTGAGAAAAAATTATTATAAAAATAAATTTCTTATACATAATTCATGAATTTTATGAAGGAAAAAATAAACTGGTTATTTATTTATTTATTTTTTAGCTTTAAATAAGTAGCAAGAATATAGTTTTTTTATTTTTAGTATAAATAAATTATGCATATGACTATAAACAAATGATTGCATAAGTGTTAAATTTAAATAATAAAGTATTCATAAGAAATGATAAGAAAGACATTCCAGGCTCAAAATGTCAAGAATATTTCACGATGAAGAAATAAAAACAAAAGACTTAAGCAACAGCCATGAGTGTTAAAGTAAGGAAGAGCAAGGAATGATTGCAGAAATGGAAAGGAAATAGTTCAGAAATTTTAAAAAATCGAAATTGCACTTTTGGAGCAGTTGTCTATTTTAGATACTTATAGAGCTTTTGGAGGCTCACAGTGGGAAAGCTCAAAAATTAATGAAAATAAATCTATACTTTCTAAAATTATAAAATTGTAACAGAAACAATGAAGTAAGATAAATTTTAACACCCTAATTCATAAACGAAAAATAAAGTTATAACAGACTTATAAATAAATTCTTTCATAAAAAATTAATAAAAAAAAACTTTTGATAATTTTATAACTCGTATTAGAAGTATCAAAAACAGAATAGCTAAGCTATAGATGAAATTTAAAACTTGATACTTCTTCCATAAATAATTAATAGAAATTATAAAAAAAGGCTAGACAGAAAGATTCCAAGCAGAAGTTGTCAAAAATTTTCACGATAAAGAAATAAAATCGAAAGACTTAAGAAACAAACTGGCCAAGAGTGGTATTGAAGAAAAAAAATAAAGGAGTGGAAATATTGGATAATCTTAGAAGTATTTATTGAAAATCGGTTTTATTTAAGTGCATAAAGAGTATTAACTATATGCGTTAACTATTTTAGCAAAAACTTATTCCTATATTGCAATAAATATTTTTTTTGTTATCAAGTTAACTTTTATAAAAGTATGTAGTTTATAATTCATTAATTTATAATTATTATCGTAAACAAGATGGATTGTGACAAAAAGTAAGAAAAAATATCTGTGGCTTGGTGTTAAAAGGGCCAATGTCAATTTTTTGCTTTTTTAAGTTAATCATGGCATTTAATTTCTTTCTTTACCCTCTTTTATTTGGCTTCAACAGCTAATCTCTAACTTACTCTAAATATACTTACAAGGGTTTTCATGGGCAATGTTACTATAAATTTATATGGAAAATAAAAACTTTAAATCAAATTTTCTCAAAACTATTTTTTTTTTAAATTGGCCTTTTTAGCACCAAGTCATAGATATAATTAAAGCATTTCAAAATATCCATCATGGACTTAAAAAAAATAGCAAAAAGTTTGAAAGTTGACCTACGAACTGTTTCAAATGCATTAAACGGTATATAATATAAATTTATTGTACTACATACATTCTTCTATTTAAAAAGTGAAATTAAAGTAAATAAAGAACAATAAAAAATACATAAACTCACAAACATACAATTCATGAGCACGTGTGTTTCTTCTATTGGATACTCATCCTCATTAGTTGTTTCTGAATTAGAGTAAAAGCGGTATACTCTCTTTTTATGGAGTTTTCAAAACGACCATACGGCAAATCAATGTCTAGAAGTGTAACACCTTTAAATGTCATTTGAGCATTAAAAAAAAACCTGGATCCGCAAGTAGATAAGATATAAGGAATATTGGTAAGCCGAAGGGCACCTAATACTTCTATCAGAAAAACAGCACGTATGGTGCAATGCTCTAATAGTTTTGTCTGTAGAGTCAAAGCTTATGGTATGGAAGAAATACAAAGTTCGAAAAGTTCCAGAAATACAAAGTTTGAAAAGTTCCAGTAAAACTTCTCTAAATAATGCATTTGCCGTTCGGAGACAGTGTTCAGGAGGAGGTTTGGACAAAACAAAAAAAAAAAAAAAACACCAAGAAATTTGTATTTGAAGTTGCACCAACTTAGAGACCTTCATCGGCTCATGCTTAATATGATTACGTAATAAAATGCATATGCATAGTTTTCGATTTATTTTTAAAAATTTTCAATTGCTCCATCTATTGGCAATTAATCGCATCAACTTAGAAACCTCCGTCGACTCATGTGTGATCAAATGTACAGTTTACGCTATTTAATTGATTTTGAGCAATTTTTAGTGGCGCCACCTGTCGGAAATCAGTCATACCAACTTCGAAACATTCGTGGGCTCATAAGCTACAACTTTGCTAAAGAGCATAGCATGATCAAATGCATAGTTAACGGTTTAATTCATTTTGTGTAATTTTCAGTGGCGCCACCTGTCGGAACTTGGTCATACCTATTTAGTATTGTTTATCGGATCATGCGCAATAATATTTCTTAAGATTACAACATGATCAAATACATAGTTTACTAATATATAAGGGACATACAGACAGACAAACGTTAATTTTTATATATGTGACGCGCAGAATAGAAAGGGATCTAAGGATTTTGTTCAGGAGAGCCATTTTAAAGATTTAAATGCTTCCATCTTTGATGCACCATCACTGAGCGTATTGTTGTTGATCTCATTAGAAAGCGACACATCTCATGATGCCAGGAACGTTTTGGTCAACCTTGAAAACCAGCGTAGGTTGTCCCTACCTCTTATTTTTTGTACATCTTGTTTTGTGTAATTTTGTATAGAAGGTTCCTTTCTCTATGCGCTGTCACATACATATATTTAATGTTGAATGAATTTGTACAGTATATCCAGCGTTGCCAAGTGTGCAGATTTATCTATTTTTTTTTTTCTTTTTGAGATTTTAAAAGTTTAGAATAGCGGAAAACATGTTTTTACCCAAGAAAACTGTTTTTTTTTCAATTCTATAATTTCTAACAAAAAAATTTTTTACATACATAAATTTTTATATCGAAAAATTTTTTACTGAAAAATTGTATATCAACAAATTTTCTATAGAAATGAATTTATATCGAAAAATTTTCTATGGAAATATTTTTATATGGAAATATTTTGTATAGAAAAATTTGTAACTACGAGTTTGCCTCAAAGAGTGAATTAAAATTCCGAACGGTTTGCAATATATGAGCCTGAGAAAATTATCACTTGATTTTATTTTGTCCTATTTTGGAGGTTACGAAATTGTGACTTAACACGAGATTTTAATTTGTTTGACGGAATAGGTCATAAGCTTTCAAATAGATAAAAAATATTCAAAGATAAAAGAAAATTACAAAAAAAATATTAACTAATGCTCTAAAAAAACAAAAGACTTAAGATGCAAACTCGATTTGAATTAATTATTTTAAATTCAAAAATTAAATGTTTTAATTTGAATGACTCTAATAAACATTGAATATAAACTGATACAAATGCATGTATTAAAAAAAAAAATATTAATTTAAATTAAGCCCCATATTCAGAAACGATTAGTCAAATTATCAAAAGGTTATGGTATATATTTTTTATATAAACTCTGATATACAAGCTTATTTTTCGCTTATGAATTAGGTGGTCTGTTCTTAAAAATCATTCACATATTTATATTTATGCTCACAAGTTGACAATTTTTATAGAAAAATTGAGATCTCTTTTAAATGCTTAACTTAAATTAAGATATACTTGATTCCATTTTTAACCCATAAAACTTCCTGGCGAAAATTTCTCACTTTATGTAAAAAAAACATCTTTCTTTCTGTCGCTATTAAACTCAAAAAACCACATCATTAATTTGTATTAAAAACCTATAAAATACAACAGTCTTTGCTCTTATTAGACAAATCTTTTAAAAGATGAAACAAAAAATAATAAATTGTTCTTAATTACCCCTATACTTAGATATTTAAACTTAAACTTCCCAACATTTCCCGCGATCTAAGCTGATCGCCATCAGGCTTCTTATGGCCATACTTTTTATTCTAGATTTTTTTTATTTGTTTATGTTGTTTTTGTTGTTGCTGTTGTTTTGTTACTTTTTAAAACAATTTATTAGAAATTTTATCAAATTCTTTTAATCTTGTAAAGCAACCTCATAAATTCTGCAAATACCCGCTGAGCGTATGAGACCAATGGACGCATAAAGCTTTTCGGTTAAACTGCCTAGAAGGCATACGCACTTGTTTTTGGTCGAAAGGCTGTTTGTTACAGTCAGTATCTGTGTGAATAAGTTTGTACAATATAAATATTTTTTTGACATAAACTACAAAGTTATTTGCATATAATTCTAGAGTTGGCAAAATGTTCTAAAATATGTGGAGCGTTAATATATAACGGTCAAACTGGAAAACAGGATTATATTCATATAATGGCTAGGAAAAACCAAAAAGCATTAAAACAAATTTGCATACATTTTAAAAAGATTTTGATTAAAAATTAATGTAAGTTTTTTTCACAAAAGATGAAAAAGTCTACATAAGTTTGCCTAATGCAGTGCATTAGTTTGGAAACTGATTTAACATTAAATTTTTAAATATACAAATTTTTCTGTAGAAAATTTTTCTATAAACAATTTTTTGAAATTTAAATTTTTCTATAGAATATTTAATATTTTTATAGAAAATTTTTCTAATGATAATTTTTCAATATAAAATTTTTCGATATGAAAATTTTTCTTTAAAAAATTTTAGATACACAATATTTTTTTGCATTTTTTAAATGAAAATTTCTATAAAAAATTTTTCGATATGAAAACTTTTCTATAGCAAATTTTTCGATCTGAAAATTTTTCGATATAAAAATTTATGTATAGAAATTTTTCGGTATGAAAAATTTCCTATTGAAATTTTTCTATATGGAAAATTTTCTATAGAAAAATTTTCCTTAGAAAATTTTTCGATATGAAAATTTTCTATATTTTTCAATATGAAAACTTTTCTATAGAAAATGTTTCGATATAAAAGTTTTTCTATAGAAAATTTTTCGATATACAAATTTTTCTATAAAAAATTTTTCGATATAAAAATTTTTCTATAGAAAATTTTTCGATATAAAAATTTTTCTATAGAAAATTTTTCGATATAAAAATTTTTCTATAGAAAATTTTTCGATACAAAAATGTTTCTATAGAAACATTTTTTGATATGAAAATTTCTCGTTATAAAGAATTTTTTTTTGGAAAATTTTTCGCTATGAAAATTTTCTATAGAAAATTTTTCAATATGAAAATTATTCTATAGAAAATTTTTCGATGTGAGAATTTTTCTATAGAAAATTTTTGGATATGAAAGATTTACTATAAAAAATTTTTTCTTTAGAGATTCTTTAAATATAAAAAATTTTCTTATTAACATTTTTGATATGAAAATTTTTCAATAGAAAAATTTTTCGATATGAAAATTTTTCTATAGAAAAATTTTTCGATATGAAAATTTTTCTATAGAAAAATTTTTCGATATGAAAATTTTTCTATAGAAAAATTTTTCGATATGAAAATTTTTCTATAGAAAAATTTTTCGATATGAAAATTTTTCTATAGAAAAATTTTTCGATATGAAAATTTTTCTATAGAAAAATTTTTCGATATGAAAATTTTTCTATAGAAAAATTTTTCGATATGAAAATTTTTCTATAGAAAAATTTTTCGATATGAAAATTTTTCTATAGAAAAATTTTTCGATATGAAAATTTTTCTATAGAAAAATTTTTCGATATGAAAATTTTTCTATAGAAAAATTTTTCGATATGAAAATTTTTCTATAGAAAAATTTTTCGATATGAAAATTTTTCTATAGAAAAATTTTTCGATATGAAAATTTTTCTATAGAAAAATTTTTCGATATAAAACTTTTTCGATATGAAAATTTTTCTATAGAAAAATTTTTCGATATGAAAATTTTTCTATAGAAAAATTTTTCGATATGAAAATTTTTCTATAGAAAAATTTTTCGATATGAAAATTTTTCTATAGAAAAATTTTTCGATATGAAAATTTTTCTATAGAAAAATTTTTCGATATGAAAATTTTTCTATAGAAAAATTTTTCGATATGAAAATTTTTCTATAGAAAAATTTTTCGATATGAAAATTTTTCTATAGAAAAATTTTTCGATATGAAAATTTTTCGATATGAAAATTTTTCTATAGAAAAATTTTTCGATATGAAAATTTTTCTATAGAAAAATTTTTCGATATGAAAATTTTTCTATAGAAAAATTTTTCGATATGAAAATTTTTCTATAGAAAAATTTTTCGATATGAAAATTTTTCTATAGAAAAATTTTTCGATATGAAAATTTTTCTATAGAAAAATTTTTCGATATGAAAATTTTTCTATAGAAAAATTTTTCGATATGAAAATTTTTCTATAAAAAAATTTTTCGACATCGAAAAATTTTCTACAGAAAAATTTTTGATATCTAAAAATGTTTCTATAGAAAATATTTTGGATATGAAAATGTTTCTATAGAAAATTTTTCGATATGGAAATTTTTCTATAGAAAAATTTTTCGATATGAAAATTTTTCTATAAAAAAATTTTTCGATATGAATATTTTTCTATAGCAAAATTTTTCGATATCGAAAAATTTTCTACAGAAAAATTTTTGATATCTAAAAATGTTTCTATAGAAAATATTTTCGATATGAAAATTTTTCTATAGAAAATTTTTCGATATAAAAATTTTTCTATAGAAAATTTTTTCGAAAAATTTAAAAACAAAACTTTTGCTATCGAAAATTTTTTACAGAAAAGTTTTAAATATCGAAAATTTTTGATAGAAAAATTTTTATATCGAAAAATTTTTCTATAGAAAATTTTTCAATATGAGAATTTTTTATAAAAAATTTTTCAACTTCAAAATTTTTCGATATGGACATTTTTTGATATCAAAAATTTTTCTATAGAAAATTTTTCGATACTAAAATTTTTTTATAGAAAAAACTCCTCCCGAAATTTTTCTATAGAAAAAAGTTCATACGAAAAATTTTCTGTAGAAAAATTTTCATATCGAAATATTTTCTATAGAAAATTTTCGATACGAAATTTTTTCTGTAGAAAATTTTTCGATATAAAATTTTTTCTACAGAAAATTTTTCTATAGAATATTTTTAGACACGAAAATTTTTCTAAACAAAATTTTTATATAGAAAATTTTTTGATATAAAAATTTTTCTGTAGTTTTTTTTCGATACATTTTAAAAATTTTCTATAGAAACATTTTTGCATTGATAAATTTGTGTAGCAAAAAACATCTATAGAAACATTTTTATATCGAAAAAATTTCTTTAGAAAATTTTTAGTTGTTTTTATATCGAAAAAAATTATCTAAAAATTTTTATGGAAACATTTTTGTATCAAAAACATTTCTGTAGAAAAATTTTGTATATCGAAAGATTTTCTAATGAATAATTTTTATATTGAAATTTTTTTATTCTATTGCCACTGTTCAAAATCATTACAATTTAAAAAATGTTTTATTGTATTAAAATAAAATCTAATCCAAGTCTAAGTCTGTAATTTACTGCATTTGCTTAATTGAAATTAGCATTTAAGCAAATGCAATACTTTCTCAAGCATTTAAAAAACTCAAGACTTAAGCAACAAACTTGATTTTAATAGCAACCATTTTAATAACTCAGTTTAAGTTTAAGCATTTTCTGCCCCAAATTCAGGTTAATTATTCAATTTTCTTTCCAACTCAAAAAACAAATTTGCACAATTACATAATTTTCTCTAAATCTAGAAACTTCATATAATGCCAAAGGAAAAACACTTTTTCCCGCTAACTAAGTTTATTTTTAAAAACACGCTCATACGAAAAAATCTTCTTTTGGTTATTCCTGCCAAACGCGTTTTCTAACTTCTAAAACATCTGTTGATTAAAGTAAAACTTAACCGTAAATGTCATTTAAACTTAACTTTTCAAAAATTTAACATAATCCATAAATATCTAACATTTAACATTTATATATGACAAATAAAGATATTTGGTATGATCTTTTGATTTTCCAATGATATATTAATGAATGCAATTCTATTTGTTTTAACTTATGGTGTAAATCAAAACTTTTAATTGTTTTGTCAACGCCAATTAAAGAGCTCTAATTAATGAAAGACGTGATGATGGGAAAAGAAAATCCATGGTAAAATGAAATAACGTATATGTAAAAATGATCTAGATTTAAAGGCTTTAGAAGTAAAACAGGAAAATAAGTAAAATTCATTTAGAAAAATTTTCTATAAAAAAAATTTTTATCGTAAAGTTTTTTCTTTAGAAATATTTTCTATAGAAAAATTTTTGTTATCGAAAAGTTTTCTATAGAAGAATTTTTGATATCGAAAAATTTTCTATAGAAAAATGTTTGATATCGAAAAATTTTTTTAAAGAAAAATTTTGTATAGAAAAGTTTTTTTAACGAAAAATTCTGTATAGAAAAATTGTTTTTACGAAAAATTTTTGATATCGAAAAATTTTTTTAACGAAAGATTTTCTATAGAAAAATTTTTTAACAAAAAGTTTTCTATAGAAAATTTTTTTAACGAAAAGTTTTCTATAGAAATTTTTTTTAACGAAAAATTTTTTATAGAAAAATTTTTTTTAACGAAAAATATTCTATAGAAAAATTTTTTTAACGAAAAATTTTCTATAGAAAAATATTTTTAACGAAAAATTTTCTATAGAAAAATTTTTTTAACGAAAAATTTTCTATAGAAAAATTTTTTTAACGAAAAATTTTCTATAGAAAAATTTTTTTAACGAAAAATTTTCTATAGAAAATTTTTTTTAACGAAAAATTTTCTATAGAAAAATTTTTTTAACGAAAAATTTTCTATAGGAAAATTTTTTTAACGAAAAATTTTCTATAGAAAAATTTTTTTAACGAAAAATTTTCTATAGAAAAATTTTTTTAACGAAAAATTTTCTATAGAAAAATTTTTTTAACGAAAAATTTTCTATAGAAAAATTTTTTTAACGAAAAATTTTCTATAGAAAAATTTTTGAACGAAAAATTTTCTATAGAAAAAATTTTTTAACCAACAATTTTTCAATTTTTCGTCGAAAAAAAAAAATTGGAAAATGTTTGGTTAAAAAAATTTTTCTATAGAAAATTTTTCGTTAAAAAAAATTTTCTATAGAAAATTTTTCGTTAAAAAATTTTTCTATAGAAAATTTATTAACGAAAAATTTTTTAACGAAAAAATTTCTATAGAAAAATTTTTTTAACGAAAAATTTTCTATAGAAAAATTTTTTTAACGAAAAAATTTCTATAGAAAAATTTTTTTAACGAAAAATTTTCTATAGAAAAATTTTTATGTCGAAAAATTTTCTCTAGATAAATTTTTATGTCAAAAATTTTTCTATAGAAACATTTTTATGTCGAAAAATTTTCTATAGAAAAATTTTTAAATCTAAAAATTTTCGATAGAAAAGTTTTTATGTCGAAAAATTTTTATGTCAAAAAATTTTCTGTAGAAAAATTTTTATGTCGAAAAATTTTCTATAGAAAAATTTTTATATCGAAAAGTTTCCTATAAACAAATTTGTATGTCGAAAATTGTCTACAGAAAATTTTTATATAGCAAAATTTTCTATAGAAACGTTTTTATATAAAAATTTTTCTATACATAGAAACATTTTTGTATCAAAAAAATTTTCTACAGAAAAATTTTTATGTCGAAAAATTTTCTCTATATAAATTTTTATGTCAAAAAATTTTCTATAGAAACATTTTTAAGTCAAAAAATTTCTATAGAAAAATTTTGATATCGAAAAATTTTCTATAGAAAAATTTTAAATCGAAAAATTTCCGATAGAAAAGTTTTTATGTCGAAAAATTTTCTATAGAAAAATTTTTATGTCAAAAAATTTTCTATAGAAAAATTTTTATATCGAAAAGTTTTCTATAAACAAATTTGTATATCGAGAATTGTATTCAGAAAATTTTTATATCGAAAAATTTTCTATAGAAACGTTTTTATATAAAAATTTTTCTATAGAAACATTTTTGTATCAAAAAATTTTTGTATAAAAAAATTTTCTATAGAAAATTTTTATTTAAAAAAATTTTCTATCGAAAAATTTTTATACCAAAAAATTTTCTATAGAAAAAAAATTCTAATACAAATTCAATAGAAGAATTTCTGTAACAAAAGAGATTTAGTAGACTAAAATTACCAAAAATTTTCTGTAGCAAAATTATTATATCAAATATTTTCGATTGAAAAATTTTTGTACCAAAAAAATTCCTATAGAAATTTAGTGTATCAAAAACTTTTTTATAGAAAATGCTTATACTGAAAAAGTTCTTGTAGAAAAAATTTTATAACGAAAAATTATGTAGTGATAATTTTTCTATACATTTTTTTTCGATAAAATTTTGATTTTATAGAATTTTTTTTATCTTTACGTAATTTTGCGACATTTACATTTTTCTAGAAGACTTTTTAAAGATTTTCTGTAGAAAAATTTTTAAATCGAAGAACTTGTATGTCAAAATTTTAAATTGAAATATAAACTTTATTTACTATTTTTTTTCTCAAGCTAATTATAAGTGATACAAATGACTTAAGAAAAAAACCTTCATTTAACTGTGTTCGTTTCCCAAGTCTTTTGTTCATAACTAGGAATTTTAATTATTTAATGGTTTTACTTTTAGCTAAATGAAATACTTCCTTTAATTTTCTCCTAAGGCTCTTGGTTTACCTCTTAAAATACATTTTATAACTTGTATGTATGACCGCCATAAATCAAATTCAATTTAATTACTTACCATTTATCACTGTCCCTGCCCACTGTATTTACTTACTTATTTACACAATGTCTGGCATTTAAACGGAAGTTGAAATTATCTTACTTCTTTTGTTTCTGGTTAACTACATCAACAACAATAAGAAATGTTCTTGCCTATCTGTTAGATTATCATGGCTCAAACAAGTTTCCCTTTTCAAAAAATTGATGATGATATGTTATCATCTTCAGTTTCGCTACGCTTTTGCCTTTAACCACAACCAATAGAAATAAGAAAGTTATGTGAAGCAAAATGTCAGAGTATGAAGGAAAAATTGAAACAAAGAAATTACTTTAACCAAAAGGAACACACAAAATTGTCTCCTCTGGGCGAATTGCCAATCGTCTGTTGGAAAATATAATGTTCAAAATAATGTTTCGATATATTTTTTTTCAGTTTTTTTTTGAAAATTCATGATTTATGTGAAATAGCATAGAAAAGCCTTAGGAAGTTTCGAAGCAAAAAAAAGAAGAGGTTTTGAAAATGAAACTGAAGATTCTAAGCTGGGCTTTAAGTTAGTAAGTGTGAGTGATTTAAGATCAACTAAACAAATACATATAGAAATGAGGTATATGCCAAAGATGCTATAGAGAAGATGAAATATTTTTTGAAGTATCTGCTAAATACACTGAAAGATAAAAATATGTTCAAGATTAAGTATAAAAATACATAAAAATTTTATATATGCCAATATGACTGCATCTATTAAATCTTAATTTAGAAAGTGATTAACATAAGGTCTTATCGTTAAGAACTACAAGAGTTTCTATAGAAACTTTATCGATAAAAATTTTTCTATATACAACTTTTCGATATAAAAATTTTTCTATAGAAAATTTTTCTATAAAAAATTTTTTCTATAGAAAGTTTTTCATTGTAAAAATTTTTGTATAGAAAATTTTTCGGTAAAAAATGTTTCTATAGAAAATGTTCCGTTTAAAAATGTTTCTATAGAAAATTTTTCGTTAAAAATATTTATATACAGAAAATTTTTCGATAAAAAAAATTTTCTATAGAAAATTTTTCGTTAAAAAATTTTTCTATGGAAAATTTTTCCTTAAAAAAATTTTTCTATGGAAAATTTTTCGTTAAAACATATTTCTATAAAAAATTTTTCGTTAAAAAATGTTCTATAGAAAATTTTTCCTTAAAAAAATTTTTCGTTAAACAAATTTTTCTATAGACAATGTTTCCATAAAAAAATGTTTCTATAGAAAATTTTTCATTAAAAAAATTTTTCTATAGAAAATTTTTCTATAGAAAATTTTTGGTTAAGAAAAAATTTCTTTAGAAAATTTTTCGTTAAAAAATTTTTTCCATAGAAAATTTTACGTTAAAAAATTTTTTATATAGAAAATTTTTGGTTAAAAAAATTGTTCTATAAAAAATTTTTCGTAAAAAAAATGTTTCTATATACAATTTTTCGTTAAAAAAATTTTTCTGTAGAAAATTATTCGTTAAAAAAATTTTTCTATAGAAAATTTTTCATTAAAAACATTTTTCTATAAAAAATTTTTCGTTAAAAACATTTTTCTAAAGAAAATTTTTCGTTAAAATCATTTTTCTAAAGAAAATTTTTCGTTAAAAAAAATTTTCTATAGAAAATTTTTCGTTAAAAAAATTTTTCTATAGAAAATTTTTCGGTAAAAAAATTTTTCTATAGAAAATTTTTCGGTAAAAAAATTTTTCTATAGAAAATTTTGCGGTAAAAAAATTTTTCTATAGAAAATTTTTCGTTAAAAAAATTTTTCTATAGAAAATTTTTCGGTAAAAAAATTTTTCTATAGAAAATTTTTCGTTAAAAAAATTTTTCTATAGAAAATTTTTCGTTAAAAAAATTTTTCTATAGAAAATTTTTCGTTAAAAAAATTTTTCTATAGAAAATTTTTCGTTAGAAAAATTTTTCTATAGAAAATTTTTCGTTAAAAAAATTTTTCTATAGAAAATTTTTCGTTAAAAAAATTTTTCTATGGAAAATTTTTCGTTAAAATAATTTTTCTATAGAAAATTTTTCGTTAAAATAATTTTTCTATAGAAAATTTTTCGTTAAAAAAATTTTTCTATAGAAAATTTTTCGTTAAAAAAATTTTTCTATAGAAAATTTTTCGTTAAAAAAATTTTTCTATAGAAAATTTTTCGTTAAAAAAATTTTTTTATAGAAAATTTTTCGTTAAAAAAATTTTTCTATAGAAAATTTTTCGTTAAAAAAATTTTTTTATAGAAAATTTTTCGTTAAAAAAATTTTTCTATAGAAAATTTTTCGTTAAAAAAAATTCTTCTATAGAAAATTTTTCGTTAAAAAAAATTCTTCTATAGAAAATTTTTCGTTAAAAAAATTTTTCTATAGAAAATTTTTCGTTAAAAAAATTTTTCTATAGAAAATTTTTTGTTAAAAAATTTTTCTATAGAAAATTTTTCGTTAAAAAAATTTTTCTATAGAAAATTTTTCGTTAAAAAAATTTTTCTATAGAAAATTTTTCGTTAAAAAAATTTTTCTATAGAAAATTTTTCGTTAAAAAAATTTTTCTATAGAAAATTTTTCGTTAAAAAAATTTTTTTATAGAAAATTTTTCGTTAAAAAAATTTTTCTATAGAAAATTTTTCGTTAAAAAAATTTTTTTATAGAAAATTTTTCGTTAAAAAAATTTTTCTATAGAAAATTTTTCGTTAAAAAAAATTCTTCTATAGAAAATTTTTCGTTAAAAAAAATTCTTCTATAGAAAATTTTTCGTTAAAAAAATTTTTCTATAGAAAATTTTTCGTTAAAAAAATTTTTCTATAGAAAATTTTTCGTTAAAAAAATTTTTCTATAGAAAATTTTTCGTTAAAAAAATTTTTCTATAGAAAATTTTTCGTTAAAAAAATTTTTCTATAGAAAATTTTTCGTTAAAAAAATTTTTCTATAGAAAATTTTTCGTTAAAAAAATTTTTCTATAGAAAATTTTTCGTTAACAAAATTTTTCTATAGAAAATTTTTCGTTAACAAAATTTTTCTATAGAAAATTTTTCGTTAAAAAAATTTTTCGTTAAAAAAATTTTTCTATAGAAAATTTTTCGTTAAAAAAAATTTTTCTATAGAAGATTTTTCATAAAAAAAATTTTTCTATAGAAGATTTTTCGTAAAAAAAATTTTTCTATAGAAAATTTTTGGTTAAAATAATTTTTCGTTACAAATGTTTATATTATCTAACACAAAATTTAAATAACGTTTATTAAAAACAAGAGACTTTTAAAGTAAAAACTTTGCCCCAAATGCTTGTTTCTTAAGTCTTTTGTTTTTTCTTAGAAGATTTATATTTCTTTACCAAAATAAATCAAACAGAATTATTATTCTTATCAGTGTAAACATGACACTACAGCCCAAGTATAATTTTTTTTTGCATCTAGCACAAAACAACAAAAAAACGAATCTATAAAACTAACTCAACCAATTTTGTGATGAATGTATAGTTTTTTGCTAGTATCTTCTTTTTGGCATTCCAAGCGATTTCCTTTTCTTTGAAAAACACTTAACCCACTCATTTTTGCTTTGTTGCAGGCAAAAAAATAAGAGACAGCCATGAATTTATGCGGCTGCAATACATTGTTAACAATTGTTGCTTTAATTTTTTTTTACCATACTTTTAAGTTTTTTTCAATCCATTCCACCACCGAGAGCTTATAATTATATAAAGATACTTTTAAAGTCTATATGGAGGTTCTTGTTTGGTTCAGTTGAAAAAAATGGTTGCATCATTTCAATTGTTTGATGCTGCGGCTACAAAAGAAACAAAAACCGAGTACCTACCACTTACTTCTAAACCTTATTGGTTTGCCATAAAAATACCAAACTAAAGTGAAATTATATGGCATCGGAGCTCATTATATTAACATGTAGAGTTAAAAGTAATTTCACTTTTTTCCAACATTTTCTCTTTGCCTTAGTTTTTTGCTAGTATTTTTCTGATATTCTTTAATAACCAATTCTTGGAATATTGTTTTGGAATAACTATTTAAATATTGGCTTATTTTTTTAAGAATTATGACACCATTAGGAAAAACTCTAAAGAAAATGATAATTAAGGTAATAAATAGAACTTTGTTAAGTCAGTAGTAACAGTCTTAGTCTATGTCTTAGTTTATGTCTTAGTCAATGTCTTAGTCTATATCTTAGTCTATGTCTTAGTCTGTGTCCTAGTCTATCTTAGTCTATGTGTTAGTCTATGTGTTAGTCTTTGTCTTAGTCTATGTCTTAGTCTATGTCTTAGTCTATGTCTTAGTCTATGTCTTAGTCTATGTCTTAGTATTTGTCTTAGTCTATGTCTTAGTCTATGTCTTAGTCTATGTCTTAGTCTATGTCTTAGTCTATGTCTTAGTCTATGTCTTAGTCTATGTCTTAGTCTATGTCTTAGTCTATGTCTTAGTCTATGTCTTAGTCTATGTCTTAGTCTATGTCTTAGTCTATGTCTTAGTCTATGTCTTAGTCTATGTCTTAGTCTATGTCTTAGTCTATGTCTTAGTCTATGTCTTAGTCTATGTCTTAGTCTATGTCTTAGTCTATGTCTTAGTCTATGTCTTAGTCTATGTCTTAGTCTATGCCTTAGTCTATGTCTTAGTCTATGTCTGAGTCTATGTCTTAGTCTATATCTTAGTCTATATCTGAGTCTATGTCTTAGTCTATGTCTTAGTCTATGTCTTAGTCTATGTCCTAGTCTATGTCTTAGTCTATATCCTAGTCTATGTCTTAGTCTATGTCCTAGTCTATATTATAATCAATGTCTTAGTCAATGTCGCAGACTGCAAAATTTTTATAAATTTTGATATACAAATTTTTCTATTGAAATTTTTTAGATACACAAAAGTTTCTATAGGAAATTTTTTGATACAAACATTTTTCTATAAAAAATTTTTTGTTTAAAAATTATTCGATATAAAAATTTTTCTATAGAAAATTTTTCGTTTAAAAAATTTTTCTAAGAAAATTTTTCGTTTAAAAAATTTTTCTATAGAAAATTTTTCGTTAAAAAAATGTTTCGATAAAAAATTTTTCGTTAAAAAAAATTTTCTATAGAAAATTTTTCGTTAAAAAAATTTTTCTATAGAAAATTTTTCGTTAAAAAATTTTTCTTTAGAAAATTTTTCGTTAAAAAAATTTTTCTATAGAAAATTTTTCGTTAAAAAAATTTTTCGTTAAAAAAATTTTTCTATAGAAAATTTTTCGTAAAAAAAATTTTTCTATACAAAATTTTTGTTAAAAAATTTTTAGTTAAAAAAATTTTTCTATAGAAAATTTTTCGTTAAACAAATTTTTTGTTAAAAAAAATTTTCTATATAAAATTTTTCGTTAAAAAAATTTTTTGTTAAAAAAAAATTTTCTATATAAAATTTTTCGTTAAATAAATTTTTCTATAGAAAATTTTTCGTTAAAAAAATTTTTCTATAGAAAATTTTTCGTTAGAAAAATTTTTCTATAGAAAATTTTTCGTTAAAAAATTTTTCTTTAGAAAATTTTTCGTTAAAAAAATTTTTCTATAGAAAATTTTTCGTTAAAAAAATTTTTCTATGGAAAATTTTTCGTTAAAAAAATTTTTCGTTAAAAAATTTTTCTTTAGAAAATTTTTCGTTAAAAAAATTTTTCTATAGAAAATTTTTCGTTAAAAAAATTCTTCGTAAAAAAAATTTTTCTATAGAAAAATTTTGTTAAAAAATTTTTAGTTAAAAAAATTTTTCTATAGAAAATTTTTCGTTAAAAAAATTTTTTGTTAAAAAAAAATTTTCTATATAAAATTTTTCGATAAAAAAATTTTTTGTTAAAAAAAAATTTTCTATATAAAATTTTTCGTTAAATAAATTTTTCTATAGAAAATTTTTCGTTAAAAAAATTTTTCTATAGAAAATTTTTCGTTAGAAAAATTTTTCTATAGAAAATTTTTCGTTAAAAAATTTTTCTTTAGAAAATTTTTCGTTAAAAAAATTTTTCTATAGAAAATTTTTCGTTAAAAAAATTTTTCGTAAAAAAAAATTTTCTATAGAAAATGTTTGTTAAAAAATTTTTAGTTAAAAAAATTTTTCTATAGAAAATTTTTCGTTAAAAAAATTTTTTGTTAAAAAATTTTCTATAGAAAATTTTTCGTTAAAAAAATTTTTCTATAGAAAATTTTTCGTTAAAAAAATTTTTCTATAGAAAATTTTTGGTTATAAACATTTTTCTGTAGAACATTTTTGGTTATAAAAATTTTCTGAAGAAAATTTTTCGTAAAAAAAAATTTTCTATAGAAAATTTTTCGTTAAAAAAATTTTTCTATAGAAAATTTTCCGTTAAAAAATTTTTTGTTAAAAAAATGTTTCTATAGAAAATTTTTTGTTAAAAAAATGTTTCTATAGAAAATTTTTCGGTAAAAAAATTTTCTATAGAAAATTTTTCGTTAAAAAAATTTTTCTATAGAAAATTTTTCGTTAAAAAAATTTTTATATAGAAAATTTTTCGTTAAAAAAATTTTTCTTAAAAAAATTTTTCGTTAAAAATTTTTTTCGATAGAAAATTTTGCGTTATAAAAATTTTTTTATAGAAAATTTTTCGTTATAAAAATGTTTCTATAGAAAATTTTTCGTTAAAAAAATTTTTCGAGAAAATTGTTCGTTAAAAAAATTTTTCTATAGAAAATTTTTCGTTAAAAAAATTTTTCTATAGAAAATTTTTCGTTAAAAAAATGTTTAAAGAAAATTTTTTGTTAAAAAATGTTTCTATAGAAAATTTTTTGTTAAAAAAATGTTTTTGTAGAAAATTTTGAGTTAAAAAAATGTTTCTTTAGAAAATTTTGCGTTAAAAAAATGTTTCGTTAAATAAATTTTTTAAAAGAAAATTTTCGTTAAAAAAATTTTTCTATAGAAATTTTGTTTTGGATCAAAAAAGTAATTAATAATTTTATACTTATTTTGTTCTAAATCAGAAACTTATTTACTTATTTTGTTCTAAATCGGAAATTTCAATCTAAGAACTTTTTACTTATATAATTGTTCCATTACTCTAGACCTCAGAAATTTCAAAAATGCTTAGATTTAAATATTTCGTGTAGAGCTAAACAAAAAGTCTAATAAATTACAAATTCTTGAAACTTTAACTTTATTTAATCTTTTAAATTCTAAACTATTAAGCAAAGTTTATGCTAAAAAAAATTAGATATTCAAAACACATAAACATTTTCGAAATAACTAAATAATAGAGGATTTGTTCTATATAAAAAGACATAAATTTTGTAATTTTTAAATCGATATAAGCAAATGTTTTAGCAATAAAAATAACATTGATAATGATATAGATCACTTTTAGAACAAAAAAAGAACAATTGTTTGTTAACAAAAATTTTTTGTAAAAATAAAATTTATTACGGGCATAAAAAAGAGCTTTATGTCAAGACATTTGGAGTCAAAATGACACTAAATAATGTTACCATTAGCCTTATACGGGAGGTGTTAATACAAGACGACTTAAGTAAAATGCTAATTTGCCTATTAAATCTAGCATTTAAGGAATGGTCCCCATTGTTGGCTATTAGAGTTGGTTGTCTTATTACAATCTATCAATTCTATTGAAAAAAGCTTTTTTCCATAAAACTTTAACACTTTACTAAACTTTTTTGCTTGTCAAGTTACACCTTGTTCATGCAGAATTAAAAATTTATTTAGAGTTAAAAAACATTTTTAGAATTTTAAACAGAACATGATGAGAATAAATTTACAAAGAATATTGTTTTCTCTGCAAACCTTAACTAAGAAGTTTAATACTTTTTTTATTTAGAATAAATTAAGTTTTGATTTAATCTGATTTAAAAAATCGTAAGAAAAATTTCGTATTTTTATAACAAAAATTTTTAAACTGTAAAACATTATTAAATAAACGGTTATTTGTAGAAATTTTTCCATAATGAGAACTAAATAAATCTGTCAGAATATTTTAAGATTTTGCGCATTAAATCACGCAATGTTTTACTAATTATATAAATGCAATAAAACTAATTAGTTAAGTGCTCTTAAGTCTTCTTAAAACTAAGCAAACGAAAGACTTAAGAAGCAAACATGTTATCTATGAGTTATGAAGTAAAAAAAATTTATAAGAAAATTTTTCATAACAAAAAACTTGTAGATAAATATATATACGAAATTTTCTATAGAAACATTTTTTTAACGAAAAATTTTCTATAGAAAAATTTTTATAAAGAAAAATTTTTCATAGAAAAATTTTACAACAAAAAATTTTCTATAGAAAAATTTTTATTCCAAAAAATTTTCTTGACAAAATTTTTATAACGAGAAATTTTAATAACAAAAAATTTTTTATAGAAAAATTTTAATACAAAAAAAACTTTTTATAGACAAATTTTAATACCAAAAAATTTCTATAGATAAATTTTAATACCAAAAATTTTCTATATAAAAATTTTTATACCGAAAAATTTTCTTTAGAAAAATTCGTATATCAAAAAATTGTCTTTAGAAATATTTTGCTAACACATTTTTCTAAAACATTCTATTGAAAATTTTTTATACCACAAAATTGTATATAGAATAATTTTTATACCTAATATATTTTGTATAAAAATTTGTATACAACAAAAAATTGTTATAACAAATATTAAAAACAAAAAAAAAAAAAAAAAAAAATTACAAAAAAATATTATTATACCACAAATTTTCTATTAAAGAATTTATTACTAAACTATTTCCTATAGAAAAATTTTTACAACAAAAAATTTACTAAATTCTTAATTTTTTAAATTCGAAAATTTTTTTAACGAAACATTTTCTATAGAAATTTTTTTTACAAAAATTTTTTATAGAAATTTTTTTTTAACAAAAATTTTTTATAGAAAATTTTTTTTAACGAAAAATTTTCCATAGAAAGAAATTTTTAACGAACAATTTTCTATAGAAAAAATTTTCAACGAAAAATTTTCTATAGAAAAATTTTTTTAACGAAAAATTTTCTATAGAAAAATTTTTTTAACGAAAAATTTTCTATAGAAAAATTTTTTTAACGAAAAATTTTCTATAGAAAAATTTTTTTAACGAAAAATTTTCTATAGAAAAATTTTTTTAACGAAAAATTTTCTATAGAAAAATTTTTTTAACGAAAAATTTTCTATAGAAAAATTTTTTTAACGAAAAATTTTCTATAGAAAAATTTTTTTAACGAAAAATTTTCTATTTTTAATGAAAAATTTTCTATAGAAATTTTTTTTTAACGAAAAATTTTCTATAGAAAATTTTTTTTAACGAAAAATTTTCTATAGAAAATTTTTTTTAACTAAAAATTTTCTATAGAAAATTTTTTTTGACGAAAAATTTTCTATAGAAAATTTTTTTTGACGAAAAATTTTCTATAGAAAATTTTTTTTAACGAAAAATTTTCTATAGAAAATATTTTTTAACGAAAAATTTTCTATAGAAAAATTTTTTTAACGAAAAATTTTCTATAGAAAAATTTTTTTAATGAAAAATTTTCTATAGAAAAATTTTTTTAACGAAAAATTTTCTATAGAAAAATTTTTTTAACAAAAAATTTTCTATAGAAAAATTTTTTTAACGAAAAATTTTCTATAGAAAAATTTTTTTAACGAAAAATTTTCTATAGAAAAATTTTTTTAACGAAAAATTTTCTATAGAAAAATTTTTTTATATAATTTTCTATAGAAAAATTTTTTGAACGAAAAATTTTCTATAGAAAAATTTTTTGAACGAAAAATTTTCTATAGAAAAATTTTTTTAACGAAAAATTTTCTATAGACAAATTTTTTTAACGAAAAATTTTCTATAGAAAAATTTTTTTAACGAAAAATTTTCTATAGAAAAATTTTTTTAACGAAAAATTTTCTATAGAAAAATTTTTTTAACGAAAAATTTTCTATAGAAAAATTTTTTTAATGAAAAATTTTCTATAGAAATTTTTTTTTAACGAAAAATTTTCTATAGAAAATTTTAATATATTTTATATTTTATATATTTTGTATAAAAATTTGTATACAACAAAAAATTGTTATAACAAATATTAAAAACAAAAAAAAAAAAAAAAAAAAATACAAAAAAATATTATTATACCACAAATTTTCTATTAAAGAATTTATTACTAAACTATTTCCTATAGAAAAATTTTTACAACAAAAAATTTACTAAATTCTTAATTTTTTAAATTCGAAAATTTTTTTAACGAAACATTTTCTATAGAAATTTTTTTTACAAAAATTTTTTATAGAAATTTTTTTTTAACAAAAATTTTTTATAGAAAATTTTTTTTAACGAAAAATTTTCCATAGAAAGAAATTTTTAACGAACAATTTTCTATAGAAAAAATTTTTAACGAAAAATTTTCTATAGAAAAATTTTTTTAACGAAAAATTTTCTATAGAAAAATTTTTTTAACGAAAAATTTTCTATAGAAAAATTTTTTTAACGAAAAATTTTCTATAGAAAAATTTTTTTAACGAAAAATTTTCTATAGAAAAATTTTTTTAACGAAAAATTTTCTATAGAAAAATTTTTTTAACGAAAAATTTTCTATAGAAAAATTTTTTTAACGAAAAATTTTCTATAGAAAAATTTTTTTAACGAAAAATTTTCTATAGAAAAATTTTTTTAACGAAAAATTTTCTATTTTTAATGAAAAATTTTCTATAGAAATTTTTTTTTAACGAAAAATTTTCTATAGAAAATTTTTTTTAACGAAAAATTTTCTATAGAAAATTTTTTTTAACTAAAAATTTTCTATAGAAAATTTTTTTTGACGAAAAATTTTCTATAGAAAATTTTTTTTGACGAAAAATTTTCTATAGAAAATTTTTTTTAACGAAAAATTTTCTATAGAAAATATTTTTTAACGAAAAATTTTCTATAGAAAAATTTTTTTAACGAAAAATTTTCTATAGAAAAATTTTTTTAATGAAAAATTTTCTATAGAAAATTTTTTTAACGAAAAATTTTCTATAGAAAAATTTTTTTAACAAAAAATTTTCTATAGAAAAATTTTTTTAACGAAAAATTTTCTATAGAAAAATTTTTTTAACGAAAAATTTTCTATAGAAAAATTTTTTTAACGAAAAATTTTCTATAGAAAAATTTTTTTATATAATTTTCTATAGAAAAATTTTTTGAACGAAAAATTTTCTATAGAAAAATTTTTTGAACGAAAAATTTTCTATAGAAAAATTTTTTTAACGAAAAATTTTCTATAGACAAATTTTTTTAACGAAAAATTTTCTATAGAAAAATTTTTTTAACGAAAAATTTTCTATAGAAAAATTTTTTTAACGAAAAATTTTCTATAGAAAAATTTTTTTAACGAAAAATTTTCTATAGAAAAATTTTTTTAACAAAAAACTTTCTATAGAAAAATTTTTTTAACGAAAAATTTTCTATAGAAAAATTTTTTTAACGAAAAATTTTCTATAGAAAAAGTTTTTTAACGAAAAATTTTCTATAGAAAAACTTTTTTAACGAAAAATTTTCTATAGAAAAACTTTTTTAACGAAAAATTTTCTATAGAAAAATTTTTATAACGAAAAATTTTCTAAAGAAAAATTTTTTTAACGAAAAATTTTCCATAGAAAGAAATTTTTAACGAACAATTTTCTATAGAAAAAAATTTTTAACGAAAAATTTTCTATAGAAACATTTTTTTAACGAAAAATTTTCTATAGAAAAATTTTTTAACGAAAAATTTTCTATAGAAAAATTTTTTTAACGAAAAATTTTCTATAGAAAAATTTTTTTAACAAAAAATTTTCTATAGAAAAATTTTTTTAACGAAAAATTTTCTATAGAAAAATTTTTTTAACGAAAAATTTTCTATAGAAAAATTTTTTTAACGAAAAATTTTCTATAGAAAAATTTTTTTAACGAAAAATTTTCTATAGAAAAATTTTTTTAACGAAAAATTTTCTATAGAAAAATTTTTTTAACGAAAAATTTTCTATAGAAAAATTTTTTTAACGAAAAATTTTCTATAGAAAAATTTTTTTAATGAAAAATTTTCTATAGAAAAATTTTTTTAACGAAAAATTTTCTATAGAAAAATTTTTTTAACGAAAAATTTTCTATAGAAAAATTTTTTTAACGAAAAATTTTCTATAGAAAAATTTTTTTAACGAAAAATTTTCTATAGAAAAATTTTTTTAACGAAAAATTTTCTATAGAAAAATTTTTTGAACGAAAAATTTTCTATAGAAAAATTTTTTTAACGAAAAATTTTCTATAGAAAAATTTTTTTAACGAAAAATTTTCTATAGAAAAATTTTTTTAACGAAAAATTTTCTATAGAAAAATTTTTTTAACGAAAAATTTTCTATAGAAAAATTTTTTTAACGAAAAATTTTCTATAGAAAAATTTTTTTAACGAAAAATTTTCTATAGAAAAATTTTTTTAACGAAAAATTTTCTATAGAAAAATTTTTTTAACAAAAAATTTTCTATAGAAAAATTTTTTTAACGAAAAATTTTCTATAGAAAAATTTTTTTAACGAAAAATTTTCTATAGAAAAAGTTTTTTAACGAAAAATTTTCTATAGAAAAACTTTTTTAACGAAAAATTTTCTATAGAAAAACTTTTTTAACGAAAAATTTTCTATAGAAAAATTTTTATAACGAAAAATTTTCTAAAGAAAAATTTTTTTAACGAAAAATTTTCCATAGAAAAATTTTTTTAACGAAAAATTTTCTATAGAAAAATTTTTTTAACGAAAAATTTTCTATAGAAAAATTTTTTTAACGAAAAATTTTCTATAGAAAAATTTTTTAACGAAAAATTTTCGATAGAAAAATCGTTTTAACGAAAATTTTCTATAGAAAAATTGTTTCTATTTGAATTTTATTTACAAAAACACAAATTTAAGCTTCAACCTCTTCGATTGTGTTTTTTGACTATTGGATTAGTATTCGGTACAGCCGATCTTAAAAAGCTTTTCTATGGTAAAGTTTTGTATATACAAAATTTTCTTTAGTTGTTACCTTAGCAATATATTTTTGCAAAATTGTTTAACCATAAGCTTTTTGTTAAAATAATACCTTAGTTTCCAATAATTGCTTAGTAAAATTTATCTTCATAATGTTACGAGTAAGTCAATAAATGTTCAAGAATATACATAAAAAAAAACTTCTTTAATAACAATTATTTGCGTGGACCGTGAAGCCATTTAACATCAATATTATTAAATAAATTATAATGTTACTCTGTAAAGCATTTTATCTATGTAAGACTTTAGCTGGAAAATATAAAAAAATAAACAATGAAACTATATATAAAATAAACACTTAATTCAATTGATTGCATTATTATTTGAGTATTTTTTTCTGCTGCTTATAAATTTTATATATTGAAAAGGCGGACTAGAACTAAATTTAACACAAAAACTGCATTAATGTTAATGTTAGTGATATCCAAAACAAAAGACTTAAGCGACAAACCTGTTGCATTTTATATTAAAGAAGACGGGGAAGAAATAAGCAGACGACCATTAAAAACACACATACACAACCTCACAGACACACACACAAACTTACATAGACCAATGGTGATAGGTATGTCATGGCAAAAGCCAAACAATTTAACTATAAAACGAAATGCGTTGTAATGCCTCCAGAAGGTTCTTTTAGTTGCCTTAAATGGCAGACAATGTTTAAAATTCAATTATTGTTATTTACCAACATATTGAAGGCAAAAGCAACAGCAACAACAAACAATATTTATTGAAAAAACTATATTTTCATATAAAACTACTAAAAAAAGGGTAAACTTAAAAGCAGACACTCAGATCAAGTAAAACCTAGACTTATTACTTGAAAATGGTTTATCAACTATTAGGGATAGCGAATCTTCTTTTGATTCCATTTAAAAGTTGTAGCATGTAAGATCCCAACATACACGTTTTCTCAATGTTCAAGCAACTTTATTATGGTTTTTTAATATGTCTGGCCTTTAATCTTTTTTATTTAGTTGTATTAGGTTACTTTAAGCGAATACAAAAAAAGACAGCAAACGCTTTTAGTTTTTTAAAACTTTAAGTTTTATTTAATTTTAAGTTAAACTATCAAGCGCCCACTGGCGCTGGTTCCATTCAAGCACAACTAATCCAACATTAAGTGCAAATTTATGTAAGTGCTATTTTCTTGATTTTAATATTGTCGAGAGCTCTTTTTCTTTAACTTAACTTATGTTTAAATACACTTTGTAGACTGTTCTTGTTGTTGTAAAGTTCTTTGGCGTTTTAGCGTTTAAAAGTTTTTGTTATGGTTCGCATGTCGCTCGGTGAGGCGTTACTTAAGGGAGTTGCTTTATATTACTATGGTTATATAAATAAGCAAAAAGTCGTATTTTTTTTGTTATTTATAAGTTTTGATAAAAGTTAATATTAACCTTTCATTGGAGGATGGAGTAGGTTTAGTATTCAATTTAAGTTTGTGAAGCTTATTTTGTTAAAATGTTATTTCTATTGAAAACTCTTCGCACGGACAACTTTTCTAGAGAAAAATCATCCCACCGACAACTTTTCTAGAGAAAAATTATCCCACAGACAACTTTTCTATAGAAAAATCATCCCACCCAACTTTTCTAGAGAAAACTCTTCCCACCCACAACTTTTCTAGAGAAAACTTTTCCAACCGACAACTTTTCTAAAGAAAACTTTTCAACCGACAACTTTTCTAGAGAAAACTCTTTCCACCGACAACTTTTCTATAGAAAACACTTCCCACCGACAACTTTTCTATAGAAAACTCTTCCCACCGACAACATTTCTATAGAAAACTCTTCCCACCGACAACTTTTTATAGAAAACTCTTCCCACCGACAACTTTTCTATAGAAAACTCTTCCCACCGACAACTTTTCTATAGAAAACTCTTCCCACCGACAACTTTTCTATAGAAAACTCTTCCCACTGACAACTTTTCTATAAAAAAATCTTCCTACCGACAACTTTTCTATAGAAAACTCTTCCCACCAACAACTTTTCTACAGAAAACTCTTTCTACCGACAACTTTTCTATAGAAAACTCTTTCTACCGATAACGTTTCTATAGAAAACTCTTTCCACCGACAACTTTTCTATAGAAAACTCTTTCCACCGACAACTTTTCTATAGAAAACTCTTTCTACCGACAACTTTTCTTTAGGAAACTCTTTCTACCGACAACTTTTCTATATAAAACTCTTTCTACCAATAACTTTTCTATAAAAACTCTTCCTACCGACAATTTTTCTATAGAAAACTCTTTCCACGGACAACTTTTCTATATAAAACTCTTTCTGCCGACAACTTTTCTATAGAAAACGCTTTCTTCCGACAACTTTTCTATAGAAAACTCTTTCTACCGACAACTTTTCTATAGAAAACTCTTTCTACCGACAACTTTTCTATAGAAAACTATTCCCACCGACAACTTTTCTATAGAAAAATCTCCCCCCGCATAACTTTTCTATAGAAAATTCATCCCACCCAACTTTTCTAGAGAAAACTTTTCAACCGACAACTTTTCTAGAGAAAACTCTTTCTACCGACAACTTTTCTATTGAAAACACTTCCCACCGACAACTTTTCTATAGAAATCTCTTCCCACCGACAACTTTTCTATAGAAAACTCTTCCCACCGACAACTTTTTTATAGAAAACTCTTCCCACCGACAACTTTTCTATAGAAAACTCTTCCCACTGACAACTTTTCTATAGAAAAATCTTCCTACAGACAACTTTTCTATAGAAAACTCTTCCCACTAACAACTTTTCTATAGAAAACTCTTTCTACCGACAACTTTTCTATAGAAAACTCTTTCTACTGACAACTTTTCTATAGAAAACTCTTTCCACCGACAACTTTTCTATAGAAAACTCTTTCCACCGACAACTTTTCCATAGAAAACTCTTTCTACCGACAACTTTTCTTTAGAAAACTCTTTCTACCGACAACTTTTCTATAGAAAACTGTTTCTACCGACAACTTTTCTATAGAAAACTCTTCCCACCGAAAACTTTTCTATAGAAAAATCTCCCACCCACAACTTTTCTAGAGAAAACTCTTCCAACCGACAACTTTTCTAGAGAAAACTTTTCAACCGACAACTTTTCTAGAGAAAACTCCTTCCACCGACAACTTTTCTAGAGAAAACTCCTTCCACCGACAACTTTTCTATGGAAAACTCTTCCCACCGACAACTTTTCTATAGAAAACTCTTTCTACCAACAACTTTTCTATAGAAAACTCTTTCTTCCGACAACTTTTCTATAGAAAAATCTTTCTACCGACAACTTTAGAAAACACTTCCCACTGTCTGAGAAGTCAACATTAAAACTTATAAACTAACAGGATAGCTTTCGTTCGCAGTTATGCAGTTCTATAAGTAGTAACCATCATTATCGATCCGATAACTTGATTGATTTTATGATAACTTGATTAATTTTATGTAAAACATCTCGCACATGTATATCCTCTTTCCCTTAACGCTCAACTACTTATAAACATTTTGACGTACCTCCTATATTAGCTACCCATAGAAATCATTTTCAGTCAATTTAAAATACAATTTTTAATTATACTTTACTTAATTGTAAGTTGACTATTTTAAAGAAAATTACTTTCCCTAACCCTTCTAAGGGTTAACACCAGCATAACTAAAAATTATTTATAACCCACAAACGTAATACCTTAAACATTTTCAAGACAACTCCTCCTTTACAAATAGAAAACCTGGAAAAAATAACAATTAATTGTTTTATTTTCGCATGCCGCCTTTTTTGTAATTAAATTCACATTTTCTTTTAAGATATTTTTTTAAATACAAAAAAAACGTCCATTTATCACAATACGAGTACATATTTTAAACACATGGGTCTTTTGGTTTCTGCTTACCTCTTGCAACTCGTGTTAATGTTTTTTAAGGTAGTTTTTTTTTTCGAGCTAAATGGCCTGAGGTCAATTAACACAGTAATTTAACCACATTTATACTTAAATTGTCTATAGAATCTAAAATAGCTTAAGAAAATGACATTTGGATTTTTAACGTATTCCAGGTATTCAAGAAAAAAAAAAAAACAAAACTTAAAGAAAATAAAATAAGAAAAGACACAACATTTACATGCCAGCACGAATTTAAAAGCGATCATAAAATATTTAAATGTTCTAGGGACCTTTTAAAGAGTGTCCCCTGTCTTTTGTTCTCGTTTATTGCAAATTATCGTGTCTACAAGTAATTTTAAGTTTTTTTTTTCGCTTGGTTTTCAAACTCGAATTGGTTTTTAATTTAATGTTTAATTGTTGTTAAGTGCAAAATGAAAAATGTTTTTGAAGGTAAAAGAACTTGTATTTATTTAAGTTGTTATATAAACAGTTTATGTTTTGCATGAACTTGTCGCATTTACGAGTTCAAAAAGGGAATTTGCATTTACAGGGTGGCTGACGTATGTTGCTACACAAAGAAAATCTTATATCTTTATTGTTTTGCAAGTGAAATGATTTTTTTTTGATTTGAATACGAAAAATTAAAAGCGCTTGTGTCTTAAGTCTTTTGTTTTGGGTAGGAGTATTATTGTAAATATGAAGACCTTATTTTGAAAGTGGATTAAGGCCATTTTATTTTAAATTGAGAAATTTTAATGTTTTTAAAAATGTAGGTGACCAATTTTAGTAAATTTAATCTTAAGTTTTGATCTGAACCTATCAAATTTTTTCTTTCATAAAAATAAATTAATCAAAACCTTATACACAAAGACTTATACACTTTCAAAACAAACATTTTAAAATATTAATTTTTTGAACTGAAAATGTATGGACTTAATCCACTTTCAAAACAAATAAAACGAAAAATTTTGTTTCAAAAAATTTTGCCTATAATTTTTCATTGCAAAAAGTAAATTTTTGAAAATTTTCCTATAAAAAGTAAATTTTTGAAAATTTTCCTATAAAAAGTAAATTTTTGAAAAATTTCCTATAAAAAGTAAATTTTTGAAAAATTTCCTATAAAAAGTAAAATTTTGAAAAATTTCCAATAAAAAGTAAATTTTTGAAAAATTTCCTATAAAAAGACAATTTTTGGAAAATTTCCTATAAAAAGTAAATTTTTGAAAAATTTCCTATAAAAAGTCAATTTTTGGAAAATTTCCTATAAAAAGTCAATTTTTGAAAAATTTCCTTTAAAAAGTCAATTTTTGGAAAATTTGCTATAAAAAGTAAATTTTTGAAAAATTTCCTATAAAAAGTTAATTTTTGAAAAATTTCCTACAAAAAGTAAATTATTGAAAAATTTCCTATAAAAAGAAAATTTTTGAAAAATTTCCTATAAAAGTCAATTTTTGGAAAATTTGCTATAAAAAGTAAATTTTTGAAAAATTTCCTATAAAAAGTAAATTATTGAAAAATTTCCTATAAAATGTAAATTTTGAAAAATTTCCTATAAAAAGTAAATTTTTGAAAAATTTCCTATAAAAAGTAAATTTTTGAAAAATTTCCTATAAAAAGTAAATTTTGAAAAATTTCTTATAAAAAGTAAAATTTTGAAAAATTTTATATAAAAAGACAATTTTTGAAAAATTTCCTTTAAAATTTTTTGAAAATTTCATATAAAAAGTAAATTTTCGAAAAATTTCCTATAAAAAGTAAATTTTTGAAAAATTTCCTACAAAAAGTAAATTATTGAAAAATTTCCTATAAAAAGAAAATTTTTGAAAAATTTCCTATAAAAGTCAATTTTTGAAAAATGTCCTATAAAAAGTCAGTTTTTGGAAAATTTCCGATAAAAAGTCAATTTTGAAAAATTTCCTATAAAAAGTAAATTTTTGAAAAATTTCCTATAAAAATTAAATTTTTGAAAAATTTCCTATAAAAAGTAAATTTTGAAAAATTTCCTACAAAAAGTAAATTATTGAAAAATTTCCTATAAAAAGAAAATTTTTGAAAAATTTCATATAAAAGTCAATTTTTGAAAAATTTCCTATAAAAAGTCAGTTTTTGAAAAATTTCCTACAAAAAGTAGATTATTAAAAAATTTCCTATAAAAAGTAAATTTTGAAAAATTTTTCATAAAAGTAAGTTTTTGAAAAATTTCCTATGAAAAGTAAAATTTTTTCAAATTTCCTAGAATAAGTAAAATTTTGAAAAATTTCCTATAAAAAGTAAATTTTTGAAAAATTTCATATAAAAAGTAAATTTTGAAAATTTCATATAAAAAGTAAATTTTCGAAAAATTTCCTATAAAAAGTAAATTTTTGAAAAATTTCCCATAAAAAGTAAATTTTTGAAAAATTTCTTATAAAAAGTAAATTATATATATACATAAGTGCCGTTTGTACACTCTATCTTTTATATTTTGTTAACAGCTGATTGTTTTTTTGCAATAGAACGGAAGTTATGTTATGTCTGTGTATCCGTCTGTCTGTCTGCTTGTCGTCAGTCGTATCGATATGCGTACATCTCATGGTCATTCAATTGTTAACATTATTCAATAGCTTGTACTTAGCATTGGATTTTTTTACAAATATTTATTTAATTTATTGTTGTTTCAGTTGTTGCATATTCATTTTAAGACATTTTGCCAATAAAGTACATAAAAAGTTGCCAAAATATTTAAGATGTTTTACTGAATGTTGACATAGATTTATAACTTTTAGGGGTTTTAAATATTTAAAATGTTCATAATAAATGACATGTTTACTTAGAATTTAAGTAAATATTTTGTAAACAAAATAAATAAATAATTTATATATTTACCAGATTATTCAATAATTTACCTGAAATTAGAAAAACAGAAGATATATTATAATATTATATAAGTTGCAAAATTGCTTTTCGTTAAAAACTTTTTTCTATAAAAATTTTAACATAACAAATTTTTCCTTAAAAAAATTTTAAGTTAACAAAGTTGTTCTATAGAAAATTTTTCTATAGAAAATTTTTCGTTAAAAAAATGTTTCTATAGAAAATTATTAGTTATAATAATTTTCTATAAAAAATTTTGTGTTAAAAAATTTTTTCTTTAAAAAAATTTTTCTATATCAAATTTTTCGTTAAAAAATTTTTCTATATCAAATTTTTCATTTAAAAAATTCGTTAAAAAATTTTCTTAGAAAATTTCGCCTTAAAAAAATTTTTTGTTAAAAAAATTTTTCTGTTGAAAATTTTTCGTTAAAAAGATTTTTCTTTAGAAAAATAATCTATAGAAAATTTTTCGGTAAAAAATTGTTCTATAAAAAATGTCTTAGTCTATGTTTAAGTCTATATTTAAGTCTTTATCTTAGTCTATATCTTAGTCTATATCTTAGTCTATATCTTAGTCTATGTCTTAGTCTATGTCTTAGTCTATGTCTTAGTCTATGTCTTAGTCTATGTCTTAGTCTATATCTTAGTCTATATCTTAGTCTATGTCTTAGTCTATGTCTTAGTCTATGTCTTAGTCTATGTCTTAGTCTATGTCTTAGTCTATGTCTTAGTCTATGTCTTAGTCTATGTCTTAGTCTATGTCTTAGTCTATGTCTTAGTCTGTGTCTTAGTCTATGTCTTAGTCTATGTCTTAGTCTATGTCTTAGTCTATGTCTTAGTCTATGTCTTAGTCTATGTCTTAGTCTATGTCTTAGTCTATGTCTTAGTCTATGTCTTAGTCTATGTCTTAGTCTATGTCTTAGTCTATGTCTTAGTCTATGTCTTAGTCTATGTCTTAGTCTATGTCTTAGTCTATGTCTTAGTCTATGTCTTAGTCTATGTCTTAGTCTATGTCTTAGTCTATGTCTTAGTCTATGTCTTAGTCTATGTCTTAGTCTATGTCTTAGTCTATGTCTTAGTCTATGTCTTAGTCTATGTCTTAGTCTATGTCTTAGTCTATGTCTTAGTCTATGTCTTAGTCTATGTCTTAGTCTATGTCTTAGTCTATGTCTTAGTCTATGTCTTAGTCTATGTCTTAGTCTATGTCTTAGTCTATGTCTTAGTCTATGTCTTAGTCTATGTCTTAGTCTATGTCTTAGTCTATGTCTTAGTCTATGTCTTAGTCTATGTCTTAGTCTATGTCTTAGTCTATGTCTTAGTCTATGTCTTAGTCTATGTCTTAGTCTATGTCTTAGTCTATGTCTTAGTCTATGTCTTAGTCTATGTCTTAGTCTATGTCTTAGTCTATGTCTTAGTCTATGTCTTAGTCTATGTCTTAGTCTATGTCTTAGTCTATGTCTTAGTCTATGTCTTAGTCTATGTCTTAGTCTATGTCTTAGTCTATGTCTTAGTCTATGTCTTAGTCTATGTCTTAGTCTATGTCTCAGTTTATGTCTTAGTCTATGTCTTAGTCTATGTCTTAGTCTATGTCTTAGTCTATATCTTAGTCTATGTCTTAGTCTATGTCTTAGTCTATATCTTAGTCTATGTCTTAGTCTATGTGTTAGTCTATGTCTTAGTCTATGTCTTAGTCTATGTCTTAGTCTATGTCTTAGTCTATGTCTTAGTCTATGTCTTAGTCTATGTCTTAGTCTATGTCTTAGTCTATGTCTTAGTCTATATCTTAGTCTATGTCTTAGTCTATGTCTTAGTCTATGTCTTAGTCTATGTCTTAGTCTATGTCTTAGTCTATGTCTTAGTCTAAGTCTATGTCTTAGTCTATGTCTTAGTCTATGTCTTAGTCTATGTCTTAGTCTATGTCTTAGTCTATGTCTTAGTCTATGTCTTAGTCTATGTCTTAGTCTATGTCTTAGTCTATGTCTATGTCTTAGTCTATGTGTTAGTCTATGTCTTAGTCTATGTTTTAGTCTATGTCTTAGTCTATGTCTTAGTCTATGTCTTAGTCTATATCTTAGTCTATGTCTTAGTCTATGTCTTAGTCTATGTCTAAGTCCATGTGTTTAGTTGAATAACTGAAATATCATTTAACTATTATTTTGCTCTATGATGTATCTATTAATATTGTGAATTATTTATGCATAAAAGCTCTCTCTTTTTCTCATCATTGGTGAGAGGAGTTTTTAGTACATTTTAAGCTACTCATTTTTTGTAGTAATATATGGAGTTTAATTTAAACTCAATTAGTTTTAGTTCTGACTGAATCGGCAAAAGGCAAGTCACACGAATAAAAAGTGAATTGAATATTTAATATTGTGTTTTTTTGTACCCAAAATTGCATATAAAATAATTCCAAGTTTTGGACTAAGTGCTCCCCCAAACATTTTCTGGTCCTTCGAACCGGATATCTTACCCTTAAGCATATGAAGAGAATTCACCCTTAGTCTATGTCTTAGTCATTCTTAGTCTATGTCTTAGTCTATGTCTTAGTCTATGTCTTAGTCTATGTCTTAGTCTATGTCTTAGTCTATGTCTTAGTCTATGTCTTAGTCTATGTCTTAGTCTATGTCTTAGTCTATGTCTTAGTCTATGTCTTAGTCTATGTCTTAGTCTATGTCTTAGTCTATGTCTTAGTCTATGTCTTAGTCTATGTCTTAGTCTATGTCTTAGTCTATGTCTTAGTCTATGTCTTAGTCTATGTCTTAGTCTATTTCTTAGTCTATGTCTTAGTCTATGTCTTAGTCTATGTCTTAGTCTATGTCTTAGTCTATGTCTTAGTCTATGTCTTAGTCTATGTCTTAGTCTATGTCTTAGTCTATGTCTTAGTCTATGTCTTAGTCTATGTCTTAGTCTATGTCTTAGTCTATGTCTTAGTCTATGTCTTAGTCTATGTCTTAGTCTATGTCTTAGTCTATGTCTTAGTCTATGTCTTAGTCTATGTCTTAGTCTATGTCTTAGTCTATGTCTTAGTCTATGTCTTAGTCTATGTCTTAGTCTATGTCTTAGTCTATGCCTTAGTCTATGTCTTAGTCTATGTCTTAGTCTATGTCTTAGTCTATGTCTTAGTCTTTGACTTAGTCTATGTCTTAGTCTATGTCTTAGTCTATGTCTTAGTCTATGTCTTAGTCTATGTCTTAGTCTATGTCTTAGTCTATGTCTTAGTCTATGTCTTAGTCTATGTCTTAGTCTATGTTTTAGTCTATGTCTTAGTCTATGTCTTAGTCTATGTCTTAGTCTATGTCTTAGTCTATGTCTTAGTCTATGTCTTAGTCTATGTCTTAGTCTTTGACTTAGTCTACGTTTAAGTCTATGTCTTAGTCTTTGACTTAGTCTACGTTTAAGTCTATGTCTTAGTCTATGTCTTAGTCTGTGTCTTAGTCTATGTCTTAGTCTATGTCTTAGTCTATGTCTTAGTCTATGTCTTAGTCTATGTCTTAGTCTATGTCTTAGTCTATGTCTTAGTCTATGTCTTAGTCTATGTCTTAGTCTATGTCTTAGTCTATGTCTTAGTCTATGTCTTAGTCTATGTCTTAGTCTATGTCTTAGTCTGTGTCTTAGTCAATGTCTTAGTCTATGTCTTAGTCTATGTCTTAGTCTATGTCTTAGTCTATGTCTTAGTCTATATCTTAGTCTCTGTGTTAGTCTACGTTTAAGTCTATGTCTTAGTCTATGTCTTAGTCTGTGTCTTAGTCTATGTCTTAGTCTATGTCTTAGTCTATGTCTTAGTCTATGTCTTAGTCTATGTCTTAGTCTATGTCTTAGTCTATGTCTTAGTCTATGTCTTAGTCTATGTCTTAGTCTATGTCTTAGTCTATGTCTTAGTCTATGTCTTAGTCTATGTCTTAGTCTATGTCTTAGTCTGTGTCTTAGTCTATGTCTTAGTCTATGTCTTAGTATATGTCTTAGTCTATGTCTTAGTCTATGTCTTAATCTAAGTCTAATGAAAATGTTTGTATAAAACAAATTTTATAACGAAAAATTTTCTGTAGAAAAAATTTAGTAACAGAAATGTTTCTATTGAAAAATTTTATAACAGAAATTTTTGTATAGGAAAATTTTTTAAAATGAAAATTTTTCAATGTAAATTTTTTTCTGCAGCAAATATTTCGTTATTTTTTTGATAAAAAAAATTTTCTATAGAAAATATTTCGTTAGCTTTTTGTTTAAAAATTTTGTATAAAAAATTTTTCTATAGAAAATTTTTTGTTAAAAAATTTTTCTATAGAAAATTTTTGTTTAAAATTTTTTCATTAAAAAAATTTTTCTTTTAATTTATGATTTTTAAATTAGATGAATAAATTTTAGGAATACTGAAAAAACTATGTGACACTTAGCAGTGTGGAATGCTGCATTTTCTGTCCCGCTACGGACTTCATCAGCACACTGTGTCACCAACTGTTAGATGCCAGTAGTTAAGATCATCTATTTAACTGAATTCTTAAGCGAAATTGAAAACGAGAATTATATTAACACTCATTTCTATTTCACCTATGACCATATGATCGATTCAGTTAGACGAACTTATCCACCATAGTTTTTTCTTTATGTTTTGTATTCCTATCCTTTATTAATCTACATTTACTTTGTACTTTAACCAACTATCAGCTGGTAATGAAGACAAAGATTTTTGTTTTGACAAGTTTCTGTTTATTCTTTTACGTTAATGCAAATTTGAATTTTAGTATCAACTTGAAAGAGTTAATGAAAACATGTAAATCGCGGTGCCCATGCAATTTAATTGAAAGAAATTAATTTTAGTTGAACCAGAATTTATGTTGATGGTCGTGGGTTCACATGTTTTCATTAACTCTTTCAAGTTGATACTAAAATTCAAATTTGCATTAACGTAAAAGAATAAACAGAAACTTGTCAAAACAAAAATCTTTGTCTTCATTACCAGCTGATAGTTGGTTAAAGTACAAAGTAAATGTAGATTAATAAAGGATAGGAATACAAAACATAAAGAAAAAACTATGGTGGATAAGTTCGTCTAACTGAATCGATCATATGGTCATAGGTGAAATAGAAATGAGTGTTAATATAATTCTCGTTTTCAATTTCGCTTAAGAATTCAGTTAAATAGATGATCTTAACTACTGGCATCTAACAGTTGGTGACACAGTGTGCTGATGAAGTCCGTAGCGGGACAGAAAATGCAGCATTCCACACTGCTAAGTGTCACATAGTTTTTTCAGTATTCCTAAAATTTATTCATCTAATTTAAAAATCATAAATTAAAAAAATAATTTATGACATGAACCTGAGCCCGACTCGAACCCACGACCATCAACATAAATTCTGGTTCAACTAAAATTAATTTCTTTCAAAAAAATTTTTCTATATAAAATTTTTCATTAAAAAAATTTTTTTGTATAAAAATGAGAAACTGCTAATAATTTTTTGGTTATTCTGAAATATATCTATAAGAAAGTGTTTTCAAAAATAATAGGTACCCGGTGATTGACCTCAATATTAAGCCCACACTTTAATCAATTGCTTAACAGTTTAAATTCTTCTCACTTCCAAATACCGAATTCAATTAATCATTTCAGTTATTGGCTCCAAAATGATTGTTTTGATAAATCGTTACACTTATTAATTGCTTTCTTTAGACTGAAAATCAAGCGATAAAAATCAATGTTAAGATTTAATTCTATTTAAAATTTTTATTAAATGATTTATGTTTTATAAAAAAACAAGTCACGGCAACGGTTTAAAAATTTTTAAATAATCTTATGGTGGTGAGATAATTTACTGAAAAAAATAAGTAATTCTTATGTATAATTTCATATAACAACTATAAAGACTCTGGAATTTTGATATTTTGGGTTGGGAAAGTAGCTATTGTTTTGTATTAAAAAAAAACACTTTGAATCATTAATCATAAGTAAAAATATGTACAAGAGATTCTGGTAAAATATAAAAATTGTATTGTTTGAAAACTGAAATTGAGGTGAAAACAAAAACTACAACGAAACGAGACATAAGTAATTCAAAATAGGCGTTTTAAGATAATTAGCACAATGATTTTTAATTAAAAAGAAAACAAATTTTAAAATTATAGACTAACTCATAGATTAAGACATATACATACCTAGATACAGACTAAGACATAGACCAGAGTTAAAAGCAACTCGAAGACATGTGTCAAAAACTATACAATTCGATATATGTAGTCTCTAACTGATCTCAGGTCATCTGTTCTATAGAACTTTTTAATTTCTTTTTGCCTTGAATATTGTGTTACAATCAAATACCCTACCACTAAAACGAAATTACTTTCTTAACAGCCCAATATTATAACTCCAACAATTTTGGCTATGATTAACTTAATTTTGAATTTACTTATATGTAATTTTGAGTGCATTGTTTTATATAATCCAATAATTTTGAACCAAATATTTTGGTATCTATTTCATTTTTTTTTATTGATTGCCACACAATTAGTTTGGCTCTGTTTTTCTGGTTAAATTATGTGCAATTTTTATTTCAAATGAAATTCGTTTATTAGCAAAGAAAAATTTCCAGAAATATTTATTCTTTTGTATTAATATTTTTTTTAATTTATGTGAAAATATTTTATTTATGAGAATTTGTTGGTATTTTGTCTTAACTGTTACGTCATGTCATGATAAATATGCTATCAAATAAAATATCAGCTAAAGGGTGTTGCACCAAAGATGTGTTAGCAAACTTAAGAAAATCTTGTTATGGAAGCAAAACCAAGTTGAAAATATATTTTTGTGACACCCTTTTATTATGTAGTTTGCTGAGTATAATAAAAGGTGGTATATCTGAAAATCATGTGTACTTAGTAAGTTTTCAGTACATTAGTTAAAAATTAACTCATACATATTTCAAAAACTATGGAGTCATATTAGTATTTGTAAGTATATCGTTTACTTTTAAGCGCAAATGTATAATGTATCAAATTTAAGCATGTAATAGTCCATTTGATACGACATGCTATTGCAGAAATAATGTTGGTAAATAACACTATGCAATAAGAAAAATTCTGAAAAGTGACACTTAATAAATAGGCTTTTGTAAGTTCATAAACCAAAAAAAAAATAAAATTTTTCTATAGAAAAAAATTTTTAACGAACATTTTTCTATAGAAAAAATTTTCAAACGAAAATTTTTCTATAGAAAAAATTTTTTAACGAAAATTTTTCTATAGAAAAAATTTTTTAACGAAAATTTTTCTATTAAAAAAATTTTTTAACGAAAATTTTTCTATAGAAAAAATTTTTTAACGAAAATTTTTCTATAGAAAAAATTTTTTAACGAAAATTATTCTATAGAAAAAATTTTTTAACGAAAATTTTTCTACAGAAAAAATTTTTTAACGAAAATTTTTCTATAGAAAAAATTTTTTAACGAAAATTTTTCTATAGAAAAAATTTTTTAACGAAAATTTTTCTATAGAAAAAATTTTTTAACGAAAATTTTTCTATAGAAAAAATTTTTTAACGAAAATTTTTCTATAGAAAAAAATTTTTAACGAAAATTTTTCTATAGAAAAAATTTTTCAACGAAAATTATTCTATAGAAAAAATTTTTTAACGAAAATTTTTCTATAGAAAAAATTTTTTAACGAAAATTTTTCTATAGAAAAAATTTTTTAACGAAAATTTTTCTATAGAAAAAATTTTTTAACGAAAATTTTTCTATAGAAAAAATTTTTTAACGAAAATTTTTCTATAGAAAAAATTTTTTAACGAAAATTTTTCTATAGAAAAATTTTCTAACGAAAATTTTTCTATAGAAAAATTTTATAACGAAAATTTTTCTATAGAAAAATTTTATAACGAAAATTTTTCTATAGAAAAATTTTATAACGAAAATTTTTCTATAGAAAAATTTTATAACGAAAATTTTTCTATAGAAAAATGTTATAGTGACAAATTTTCTATAGAAAAATTATGTAACAAAAATTTTTCTATAGACAAATTTTATAACGAAAATTTTTCTATAGAAAAATTTTATAACGAAAATTTTTCTATAGAAAAATTTTATAACGAAAATTTTTCTATAGAAAAATTTTATAACAAAAATTTTTCTATAGGAAAATTTTTATAACAAAAATTTTTTATAGAAAAATTTTATGACGAAAATTTTTCTATAGAAAATTTTTATAACGAAACTTTTTCTATAGAAAAATTTTGTAACGAAAATTTTTCTATAGAAAAATTTTATTACGAAAATTTTTTATAGAAAAATTTTATAACGAAAATTTTTCTATAGAAAAATTTTATAACGAAAATTTTTCTATAGAAAAATTTTATAACGAAAATTTTTCTATAGAAAAATTTTATAACGAAAATTTTTCTATAGAAAAATGTTATAGTGACAAATTTTCTATAGAAAAATTATGTAACAAAAATTTTTCTATAGACAAATTTTATAACTAAAATTTTTCTATAGAAAAATTTTAAAACGAAAATTTTTCTATTGAAAAATTTTATAACGAAAATTTTTCTATAGAAAATTTAAAACGAACATTTTTCTATAGAAAATTTTTATAACGAAATTTTTTCTATAGAAAAATTTTATAACGAAAATTGTGCTATAGAAAAATTTTATAACGAAAATTTTTCTATAGAAAAATTTTATAACGAAAATTTTTCTATAGAAAAATTTTATAACGAAAATTTTTCTATAGAAAAATTTTATAACGAAAATTTTTCTATAGAAAAATTTTATAACGAAAATTTTTCTATAGAAAAATTTTATAACGAAAATTTTTCTATAGAAAAATTTTATAACGAAAATTTTTCTATAGAAAAGTTTTATAACAAAAATTTTTCTATAGGAAAATTTTTATAACAAAAATTTTTTATAGAAAAATTTATGACGAAAATTTTTCTATAGAAAATTTTTATAACGAAACTTTTTCTATAGAAAAATTTTGTAACGAAAATTTTTCTACAGAAAAATTTTATTACGAAAATTTTTTATAGAAAAATTTTATAACGAAAATTTTTGTATAGAAAAATTTTATAACGAAACTTTTTCTATAGAAAAATTTTTTAACGAAACTTTTTTTTTAGAAAAATTTTATAACGAAAATTTTTCTATAGAAAAATTTTATAACGATTATTTTTCTTTAGAAAAATGTTATAACGAAAATTTTTCTATAGAATTTATTTATGAAAATTTTTCAATAGAAAAAAATCTTAACAACAATTTTTCTATAGAAAATTTATTTAAAGAAAATTTTTTCATAAAAATTTTTTAACGAAAATTTTTCTGTAGAAAAAATTTTTTAATGAATATTTTTCTATAGAAAAATTTTGTAACGAAAAATTTTCTATAGAAAAATTTTATAACGATTATTTTTCTTTAGAAAAATGTTATAACGAAAATTTTTCTATAGAATTTATTTATGAAAATTTTTCAATAGAAAAAAAATCTTAACGACAATTTTTCTATAGAAATTTTTTTTATAAAACTTTTCCTATAGAAAAAAATTTTTAATAAAAATATTTGTATGAAAAAAATTGTTGAGCAAAAGTTTTTAACAAAAATTTTCCTAAAAAAACATTCTTTAAAAAAATTTTTCTATGCAAAAATTTTTATAGAAAAAATTTTATAACGAGAATTATTTATATAAAAATTTTTTAATGAAAATTTTTCTAAAGAAACCGTTTTTTAACGAAATCTTTTCTATGGAAAAATATTTATAACTACAATTTTCTATAATTTTTTTTGTTTCTAAATGTTTCAAATCACTTTCCATTCAAATTCACTCAATTTGTCATGGTTTCTTTATTTTTCCATTCATTAAAATTTTCCAGAAAAACTAGAATAAAATAAAAATGTGGTTTATCTTAGAATATTTATGATGTTTTTCCTTCTTTTGCGCATTTTTTCCAGTAAATTAATGCGGAAGCAAATTTCAGTTTCCATTTCATAAAAGACGTTTCAAGAGACTTAAGTTATGCATTTGAAACATTTACATTGTCTTTGAGTTGGTAATGAATACTAATGTTAGTTTTGAAATCTATATTAAGTTAAGCTGTTAATGTTTCTTGTAGTTTTTTTTTATGTGATTTTGTACATCTATTGTCTTAAATAAACATAAAAATGAACATAATTAACGTTAGAATTGATATACATAAATTCACGCCTTGTTGCAGATGTTTAAGCGTAGAGAAGATTTGATGTGGAAATTTATCATGTTTATTAGGAAAATAAAAGTTGGGCTGAAAAGTTGAAAGTTGGCTAATATAATATACAACGATTGTCATGGTTATTGAAATTTTTAAAACTATTTTTGTTTTGGGCTTTAAAATTCTTATAAGTTTTAGCAATTAACTCTTCGTCCAAACTAAATTTGACGATGAATTAAATTGTCTTAAGAAAGCTTTATCGTAAGCTTAAACTTTTTCCCATACAAATTTAATGTCACGTGATATCATTGATAACCTTGTTTTAATTTTTAACTAAAATTTGTTTAACTAAAACTCACAATTTTTAATATTCTTTATCACCCTCATAATTACCTATAATTAACTATAATTTGAAGTTGTCATTACCACATCAAATCTGTATATATTTTACGAACAATTTTTTGTTTTTGCTTGATTTGTAAAACTTTCAAAGATTTACGTTTTTTTTTTTCTTAATAAATATTTTTTTAAAATTTATGTTCTTTTCGTCGATCGTCATTAAAGTTTTCATTGTCATTGTATTGATTTGAAATGTCAATGTGTTAAGTCATAACTTTTTTGTCTTTTCGATTGAGATTGTTTGTGAGAGAGCTTTTTATCTTGCGCTCAGTTAAGTTTTTTTCTTTAATTTTTTGCGATTTTTTCTCATTTTGTTTGATTTTTTGCAATTATTGTTGATTTAAAGTATTTATTTGAACTTGTTTTGTGGTGAGTCTGGTTAGACGACGATAACATTAATGGTGTTCCTTGACTTGTTTAATTTTATTTGTGTTAATAATAGCCAGTTGTCAATACGCTACTATAGGTAGTGACAGGCATTTTTAAATGAAAAATTTTCTAGAGAAAAAATTTTTTAACAAAAATTTTTCTATAGAGAAAATTTTTTAACAAAAATTTTTTCATAAAAAATTTTTAACAAAAATTTTTTCATAAAAAAATTTTAACGAAAATTTTTTCATAAAAAAATTTTTTAACGAAAATTTTTTTAACGAATATTTTTCTATAGAAAACATTTTTTAACGAAAATTTTTCTATAGAAAAAATTTTTTTAACGAAAATTTTTCTATAGAAAACATTTTTTTAACGAAAATTTTTCTATAGAAAAAATTTTTTTAACGAAAATTTTTTTATGGAAAAAATTTTTTTAACGAAAATTTTTCTATAGAAAAAATTTTTTTAACGAAAATTTTTCTATAGAAAAAATTTTTTTAACGAAAATTTTTCTATAGAAAAAATTTTTTTAACGAAAATTTTTCTATAGAAAAAAATTTTTTAACGAAATTTTTTTTATGGAAAAAATTTTTAAACGAACCTTTATAGAAAAAATTTTTTAACGAAAATTTTTCTATGGAAAAAATTATTTAACGAACATTTTTCTATGGAAAAAATTTTTTAACGAAAGTTTTTCTATAGAAAAGATTTTTTTAACGAAAATTTTTCTATGGAAAATTTTTTTTTTAAGTTTTTCTATAGAAAAGATTTTTTAACGAAAATTTTTCAATAGAAAAACTTTTTTAATAAAAATTTTTCTACAGACAAAATTTTTTTTTATGATAATTTTTCTTTAGAAAAAAATTCTTAATGAAAAGTTTTCTCTAGAAAAAAATTTTAAAAGAAAATTTGTCTATAGAAAAAGTTTTATAATGAAAATATTTCTTCAGAAATAATTTGACAACAAAATTTTTTCTAGAAACCATTTTTTAGAAAAAACTTTTTAACGAAAATTTGTCTATAGAAAAAATTTTTCTATAGAAAAATTTTTTCTAAAAAAAATTCTTGAATGAAAATTTTTATACAGAAAAATTTTTTAATGAAAATTTGTTTGTGGAAAGAATGTTTTAATGAATAGTTTTTTCTAGAAAAAAATAGAAAAATTTTAGCTTAAAACTTGTTTCTAAAGAAATTTTTTTTTATAGAAAAATTTTCGTTAAAAAATTTCTCCAATAGAAAAATTTTCGTTAAAAAATTTTTTCTAAAGAAAAATTTTCTATAGAAAAGTTTCTTTAGAAAGAATTTAGAAAGAAAACATTTTTTAACGAAAACTTTTCTATAGAAACATTTTTTGAATGAAAAGTTTTCTATAGAAAAAAATTTTTAATGAAAATTTTTCGACAGAAAAATTTTTTAAAGAACATTTTCTGTAGAAAAAATTTTTTAATGAAAAATTTGCGTAAAAAAAATTTTCTATAGAAAAATTTTCGTTAAAAAGATTTTTCTATAAAACAATTTTTGAAAAAAAAAATTTTCATTGAAAAATTTTCGTTATAAAATTTTTTTCAATAGAAAAATTTTCGTTATAAAATTTTTTGAAATTTTTTTATAAATTTATTTTTATAGAAAAATATAAATTTTATTTTGTAGAAAATTATAAAAATGTTTTTTAAAGAAACATTTTCATTATAAAAGTTTTTCTAAAATTTTTTCTTAAAAATTTTTTTCTAATTTTCGTTAAAATTGTTTTTTTCTATAGAAAAATTGTGTTGGTATACCAGTTTTTCTATAGAAAAAGTGTCGGCATAGCAGTTTTTCTGTAAAAAAGTGTCGGTATAACAGTTTTTTTATAGAAAAAGTGTCGGTATAACAGTTTCTCTATAGAAAAAGTGTCGGTATAACAGTTTTTCCCTATCAAAGTGTCGGTATATCAGTTTTTCTATAGAAATGGTGTCGGCATAATAGTTTTTCTATAAAAAGAAGTGCCAGTATAACACTTTTTCCATAGAAAATGTGTTAATATAACAGTTTTCAACAGAAAAAGTGTTGGTATAACAGTTTTTTTTTTAAATTGTCAGAAAAATTTTCGTTCAAAAATTTTTTTTATAGAAAAATTTTTATTAAAAAATTTTTGCTTCAGGAAAACTTTTGTTGAAAATTTTTTTCTAAAGAAAAATTTTAGTTAAAAATGTTCGTTATAAAACTCTTTCTTTAGAAAAATTTTCATTAACAAATTTTTTCTATAGAAAAATTTTCATTAACAAATTTTTTGCATACAAAAAATTTCGTTTTTAATTTTATAGAAAAAAATTTTCTATAGAAAGGTTTCTTTAGAAAGAATTTTCTAAAGAGAAGTTTTTTAGAAAAAAGTTCTACAGAAAAATTTTTCTATAGAAAAAATTTGTTAACCAAAATTTTTCTATAGAAAAATTTTTTTTCTATAGAAAAATTTTAGTTATAAAATTTTTTCTATAGAAAAATTTTCGTTAAAAGTTTTCGTTAAAAGTTTTCGTTAAAAAAAACGTTTCTATAGAAAAATTTTCGTTAAGAAAATGTTCTATGGAAAAATTTTCGTTAAAAAAATTTTTCTATAGAAAAATTTTCCTTAAAAAATCTTTTTTTGAAAAAAATATAAAAAAATAAATTTTTTACAAAATCTTAACCAAGAGCTCTTAAAATTCTATGAGCTAGTGCTTAAAAAATTAGACCAATAAAATATGGTACTATGAAGTCGGCAGCGCCTCCCATGTTAATAAAATAATATTTCAGTTCTAGCCGAAACAATAGAACTTCATAACAACGAGATGACTTATCAATTCGAAGGTGAATCGGCAATTTTTGGCTTACTCAGCAGTTTTAAGATGAGTCAGCAGTTTTAGTATGACTATGCAATTTTAAAATGACTTAGCAATATTAGGATGACTCAGCAGTTTTAAGATAACTTATGAATTTCAGGATGATTCAACTGTTTTACAATGAGCCAGCAATTTTAGGATATTTTAATATTTTTAGGATGACTCAGGAGTTTTATCATATTATTAGTATGACTTAGCAGTATTAGGATGACTCAGCAGTTTTATTATGATTAAGTAGTTTTAGGATGACTCTGCTATTTTAGGATGACTAAGCAGTTTTTGGATGACTCAGCAGTTTTAGTAACAAACAAAATTCCACGTTAATTTGTGTTTAAATCCCAAATTTATTAAAAATGTTGAAGTTCCAAACATTTTATTTGTTGAGTGATTTGCTGCATATAGAACTAGAGAGTCAAGCGACTGTCTATGTTGTAAATGATACCAGAATCACCAAAACATCTGCGACAGAATCGATTAAAAACCAGGATTTCAATTGGTCATCTGGAATAAACAGGCGACATAGCTCTTGGCTACTTATTTTCCAGATAAGATTGATTAAAATTGCATTTCATCTTTTTGGTTCGTAGGATTACAGGTTAACTGGTGTTAGGCACTGGCTTCCTGATCTGCCGAATGATTTCATTTTAAAACAAAGATCTTGTATATGACGTTCTATAATCTTAAATTTCCCATTCTGTAGCCAGCTAAAAGATATTTATACTCTACTTCATCAATGAGGCCCTATGCTCCACTGGGAGTCAAGGATAACAGAAGAAGAAGACTTCATCTATTCAAGGTATACCCTAACTACTACTAAGGTATCAAAATATTGATTTAAGACCCACCTTTAATCTATTTGCTATATCTCAAGTTAATCTTTCTTCATTTAACCCAATGATGAAAACTCTTTAATATATGGACACATATTTATTGACCATTGGTGTAGGGTATCATATGATCAGCTTTTATCGCCTGTAATACATTGTTACTTGTTTTTTCGTAAAATCATTTACTTTTTCTTAAATACGGGTATTACAGTTTATTTCCACATTTTTCCAGTCCATGATCTCATGATGATGTAGTGTGTCAGTTGGCGTTGATATTTTAGAATGATTGTTGCCTAATAAGCCAAGATGACTGGCTGATGGTATCTCAAGTCTTGCTTGGTTTTTTTTCTTATTTGCTTTATTTCATTTTTTTTGAAAAAAAAAACAAATGGAAAAAATAAATAATTTAATAAATATTTCAGCTTTTTCTTCTGTGTTGTGTAAAACAAAGAAGTGCAAATGTTTTAAGTGAATATAAGAGATATCAAATAAAAATATATGTGGGTTGCAATCATGTGGGTTTTTTTCAGTTGATCGATGTGTCTTTATATAGTAAAATGGTTATGAAAAAAAAAACAAACAACAGCAAAACATTAAGTTGTAAAGTGAAAAGTGATTCATAAGCCTAAGAAATAGAGCAGCATTTCGAAATGAAGTCTAAAATGTTGGTAATTAATTAAGGAAATAAATGGTTTTTATTAAATGTAAAAAATATTTTTATTTGCTTAAAGCAAATTAAAATGTCTTTCTTTGGTTTTTAATTATTAACATTAAAAGCTCTTGTGTCTTAAGTCTTTTGTTTTAGGTGGGAGTCTTGTAGATTTTTTTGTATATCGTAATACTTTTGTTATGAAAAACATTATTTACAGGGTAACTGATGTATGTTGCTACCAAAAACGAAAAGCTATATTATTTGTATACCCTTAAAAAAAGATCTTTGTATCTAATGAAAATGATTTGTAATCAATAAACGTTAATAGCTCATGTCTTAGTCTTAGTCTTTTGTTTTAGATGGAATTGTTGGAGATATTTTTGAACTTTATGTGCAGGGTAATCGATAATTTTTGGACAATAAGGTACATGGGGGGTTATGGTGACAATAATTTTTTTTTCTTTGATTTCAAATCTTTTTCTACGGAATATTGTGACACTAGGTCTAAAAGCTTAGATCTGAAAATTTGAGCCAAATCGGATAACGTTCTATGGGCGCGCATCGGGTCCAAAGCTTAAGAGCCCATTTATATGGGAAAAAATGGGTTATTTTTTTTGCGAAATTTGAACCAAAAATAAAAAATTTTTACAAAAAAAATTTTATTAAAGAAAACTAATCCAGCTTTATTTCAAATTATAAAAGACGAACATCCATGAAGTATTTTAAAAGTTATTGCAGTTTTCCTCCGAAAATGTATGTCCTTGAAAACGCGCCTAAGGATATGCACTAACAATTGTATGTTGTAAATAAAGAAATTCCAAAGTTAGACATGATTTATCATTAATGGCTTGTTACTAGTAAATAGTTCAGTTTTGTTTAAATATATTCAAATTTACTTAGTTTTTTTCATGTTGGAAAATGGTACATTTTTCTCAGGTCGGTTTCAAAAATCATTTTTTAATTTTTCGAAAATTTTGCAATTTGAAATCGCAGATACGGCGAAATGGTTCAAGATATCGACCTAATTTTTTTTAAGGTTTTATTCTCCCATTTGTCTGTTTTGACACATTGGAAAGCAAATTCTAAATTTGTAATATTTGTTGAACAAAATTTTCAGATCTAAGCTTTTAGACCTTGTGTCACAATATTCCGTCGAAAAATCATTTTCCTTTATACAAAGAATTGTCACCCTAATGGGGGATTTGTTTTGGAATTTCCTTAATATTGGCTCAAAAAACAAAAGGGATATATATGAATCCTTATGAAATTCTAAGACGATTGAGCGATGACCATCTGTCTGTATGTCTGTTTGTCTGACTGTCTGTCTGTTGAAAGCACGATTGGGCTTAAACAAAAGGAGCTGCTAAAATATTCTTCATTTCTTGGTATTGAAATTGGGCAAAATCCGTTAACATTTGACCATAGCTTTATGTCGCCAGCCAGTGTGTAAAATTTTGTTACAGTCGGTCACCATTTGACCATTTGATATTTGATAAAAAAAAAAATTTAAATCATTTAAAATTCTTGTGTCTTAAGTCTTTTGTTTCAGATGCCAGTGGATGGATACAAATTCAAAAATTCTTAAGGTTTGTAAGGGTTAAAAGATTTATCCAATTTGTATTCATATGTTCACAAATTTCCCCACCTTTGGCTCTGTAAAGTTTAAAACATCAAAAGCTCTTGTGTCTTAAGTCTTTTGTTTTTGATGGAAGTGTTTGTAAAAATTTCTAACGTATCAAGAGTTTTAGATTTAAAATCGAAATATTAATATTTATTTATATTAAAAACTTTATTTATTTAAGTTTTAACTTATATTTTCTTGCGTTTTCTTTCTTACAACCTCAATTTATAATTTTAAAATTTTAAAAATTTACCCTAAGGTTTTGTCTTACCCAGATTTTGTAAAGACGTGCCACAACATTTAAAAGAATAGAAAAAACATATATGTAAAAGGCAGCCTCAACTACAAATCTTAAAGTGGCTGGTTACCTAAAGACATCATCATCATCAAGTTTGTTCCTTCAGAAACTTCAAAATAACTAAAAAAAATTCTGAACAAAAAAAAAAAAAAAAAAACATGTCTAAAAACATGTCTAAAAAACTAAAAAAAGCCTTTCTAGATCTTTTGGATCTGCCACAAAAGGCAAATGTATTCGTACATTTGTTAGCCAAATGATTATTTATCTTGTGTGTGGTATGATTTGGCCAATGGATATATTTTAACTCAATTGGTTGGTCAGTTTATCTGTCTGTTTTTTTAGCCTAAAGTCTGTCCTTCCTTCCGTCTGTCTGGCTGTTAGACAAAACATCGCCTTATTTTATATTTATTCAAAAAACAAAACAAATCTTAACACATACATAATAAAACATACATATATCTACATATCTATTTACATAAATCCCTACAAATTTACATTTTACATTAAAATCATTCTTCTTGTTGAAGCATCAAAAAGCAGCAGCAAAAACAAAAAAAAAAAAAACAAAGAAGACAAACGCTTTTTGTTCTGCTCCAGACATATTAACAGACAGCTAGACGGACATGGTCTGGCGGCAATTTTAAATAATTTTTCTTTTCTTCTCAACTTTGTCTTCTTTTGCACATCGAGGCAACTTCAAAGTTTTGACATTAAAGTTCAGACCCTAAAGCT
>OW121744.1:25050298-25172798 GCA_933228675.1 Stomorhina lunata
AAAGATGTAAGATGTTTAATATATTTAATCTGATATCCGCTTGTTTGTCAAAACATTTAGAGAAGGAAATTCTTTTAGTATCAATGAACTTTTGTCAAATAAGTAACAATGTAGTGAACCATATATGTTATTAAGATGATCCTAAAAGTATGATACACAAATGTTTTTAAAATATCTTACATATCGATCGATATCGAATGCGATGATGGATGGGCCGTGATCTATTCTTCTGTATTCGAACTGTTAAAAGGATTTTCTATCTTACCTTAACACAAATAAGTCTTCTGGACCTGATAGCATATTTATAAGAACTAGTTTTAAGCGGTGTTCAATGACATAAGCTCATGCATTAGCCAACCTTTTTCGTCACCTTGTACCGTACTGGTCCATCCATGTGTCCATGTGTTGGATGGTGGCTTATACTCGGGAAACGGCCTAGCTTGGATTGTAGGCCTTATTTAGTACATGACAAATCGATAATACGCATAAGATTAAGAGTTATACACAAAAAACAATTTTAAAGAGGTTCGTCAACTTATGGACCCGTAGCTAAGCTAGTTTGAATCCGATTTTTTAATAGCAAATAAAAGAAAACAGATTGCGCTCTAAAATAGCATATCATTTTTGATACATTTGTAAATCAAAAGTATGTTTTTTTTGCTAGGAATATTAAAAAAAATTTTGTTCATATTTTTAACTTTAGAAGCTTTTCTGTGAAAGCTCAGAAAAGTTTATATGGATATAACAAAAGAATTTAGTTCCTAATAAAACGAGTTTATAAGTTTTTAAATCAGACAAAAAATCTGAAAGTTATTAAGCTTTTCATACACCGACTACCATTGTACTACGTATATAAACATTTTTACCCGAAATTGATTATAAAAAGTATTTTGTTTGCACTCGAAAATTTTGAACTTTGGAAAAAGTTAAATAACTTTTGTAAATATTAACCGATATTAATAAGTAATGTCTATTTTTTTTTCTATATATTTAGAACTAGCTTTAAAATGCGATATAAGACAAAGTTGGTTTTTGTTTAAAAAAGTTTTGAAATTTAAAGATTACGAAAAAATAAAAAAAATTTACTTTTCATAAAAACTTACCCAATATCTTGGAATTTAAGCCCTTTACATATAGCTTGTAAAAGCTTGATCCTTTGGCTATCTAAAACTATTTAAAGTTTTAAAATTGCTTTGCAAATGTGAGAGTTGAAGGTACTAAAGTACTACGACCTACCCGAAAACAGTTTTTTGCGAATATCTCAAAATTTTGCACGTGTTTTGATATTTTTGAAAATTGTTTTTGTATTTTCCCATCTAGGCCTGTAACTCCCACAAAGTCGCTTTCCAAATATTAACAAAAATTGCTTTTTTTATAAGAATTGTTTATTTCTCAAGAAAGAAGAATTATCAGCAAAATACGGATCCAGATTGCGGCTTCCACGCTCCAGCCGTAGCGACCACATGTCAGAAATCATATTTAAACATTAATTTCATAAAATTTTCCTTTTAATAAAGCACATTTTATTGACATTAAGAAAAATTAATTATGATTTAAACACCCTATAAAAATAGAACAGTTTGTTTTTAGAAAAATAATAGAGTCTAACTGTTTTAGCTGGAAAACTCGAAAAACAGTTCTTTTTTATTGTACAATATAAAATTTTGTACACAAAAATTAGGCAATACAATAGTTTTTTATGTTAAATTGTAAAAATGAGTAGCACTTTTCCATTAAAAAAGAAACTATTAACATTTTATACACAAAACTTTAATAGTTTATTTTATGGAATTAGAGACCTGCATTTTGCTAGACTTCTTGCTTGAAAAATCTTATAAAAAGCAGTTTTCTTTTTGACCATGAACAATGATTTACTTTTCATTTATGTTAGTCAGTTACTAAAAGTAGGTATTGCATTTCAAAGAAATTTAATTGTTTTATGGCGTGGAACGCATTAAATTATTTATAATGTTTTTTTTTCATCGGGATTTGTTTCGAGTTATCTGTCTTTGGAATCACTAAGATATTCTAGTTAACACTAGTTAACAAAGCTTAGCTTTTTGTGGAACATTTGAGCAATACTATATGTTTTTTTATTAATCGTCTGCGACTGACGTGATATATTTATTTATCACAGTTCTATGAATGTGGTTAAATATTATACACTATTTCCATGGCTTATAAATTTCGACGGTTGTCTAGTGTAACATGACTTTTGGCTAACGGAAGTGCAACTGTAACATTTTTGCTTTATTTGACTATTTAAAATTTTCAAATCTCAATAATATTTTCCATTTGAAAAGTCAATTCAAATTTTACAAAAATTATTATTAAATAATAAAATTTATTTGTAATTTAAATGAATGAAGAAGTTTAGTTTTAAATTGAGTTGTTTTAAAAAAACCAATAATTAGCTCCTTTGTTTTATGGCCAAAATAAAACTTAACACAAAAATTTGTTTGTATTTTTAAGACAACAATTGCCTTTTAACATGAATTTAACAAACAAAAAAAGCTTTAAAGGCAAAAGTATAGAGAAAAGCTAAAACTTTTAATTTGATTTGCATAAATAATTCTTGATAAAACAGTTAAATGTTCTTCATGCATGTCTGGATTTTATTTAAATTATTTAATTTTTTTCGTTGTAGCTGTTATCTACTTAAATAGTGCTTCATCTTCTAAATGTTTTGCACCCTGCCTTTTTATATTAAGTTCATTAAGTTACTTAGAAGCATAGGGGAGCTAAAGACAATAATATAAATCTTTATAAAATTTGTGGTATAACAGTTTTCTTACTAAACTTGTTAAAGCTAAACTCTTACACTCCCCTTTTCTTTCATTAGAAGACATTTTCCATTAAACAATTTTAAATAAAAGTTTTCTATAGAAAACTATTATACTATAATAGTTTTTTATAAAAAATGTTACACTATAAAAGTTTTCTATAGAAAACTGTCATAACATAAAAGTTTTCTTTAGAAAAATGTTATACTATACAAGTTTTCTATAGAAATCTGTTTAAGTATATAAGTTTTCTATAGAAAACTTTTATACTGCAAAAGTTTTCTGTAGAAAACTCTTATACTATAAACCAGAAAATTAAAAAAAAAACTTGTATACTATTAAAGCTTTCAATAGAAAACTGTTTAACTATAAAATTTTTCTATAGAAAACTGTTATTCTTTAAAAGTTTTCTATAGAAAACTGTTATACTATAAAAGTTTTCTATAGAAAACTGTTATACTATAAAAGTTTTCTATAGAAAACTGTTATACTATAAAAGCTTTCTATAGAAAACTGTTATACTATAAAAGTTTTCTATAGAAAACTGTTATACTATAAAAGCTTTTAATAGAAAACTGTTATACTATAAATTTTTTTATAGAAAACTGTTATACTATTAAAGTTTTCGGAAGAAAACTGTTATATTATAAAAGTTTTCTATAGAAAACTGTTATACTATAAGAGTTTTATATAGATAACTGTTATACTATTAAAGTTTTCTATAGAAAACTATTATACTATAAAAGTTTTCTGTAGAAAACTGTTATACTATAAAATTTTTCTATAGAAAACTTTTTTACCCCAAAAGTTTTCTGTAGAAAACTGTTATACTGCAAAAGTTTTTTGTAGAAACTGTTATACTATAAAAGTTTTCTAAAGAAAACTGTTGTACAATAAAAGTTTTCTAAAGAAAACTGTTATACTATAAAAGTTTTCTATAGAAAACTGTTATACTGTAAAAGTTTTCTATAGAAAACTGTTATACTATAAAAGTTTTCTATAGAAAACTGTTGTACTATAAAAGTTTTCTATAGAAAACTGTTATACTATAAAAATTTTCTAAAGAAAACTGTTATACAATAAAAGTTTTCTAAAGAAAACTGTTATACTATAAAAGTTTTCTAAAGAAAACTGTTATACAATAAAAGTTTTCTAAAGAAAACTGTTATACTATAAAAGTTTTCTGTAGAAAACTGTTATACTATAAAAGTTTTCTATAGAAAACTGTTATACTTTAAAAGTTTTCTATAGAAAACTGTTGTACCATAAAAGTTTTTTTTTAAGAAAACTTTTATAATATAAAAGTTTTCTATAGAAAACTGTTATACTATGAAATTTTTTTAAAGAAAACTGTTATACTATAAAAGTTTTCTGTAGAAAACTGTTATAATATTAAAGTTGTCTTTAGAAAACTGTTATACAATAAAATTTTTTTTACAGAAAACTGTTATATTATAAAAGTTTTCTTTAGAAAACTGTTATACTGTAATTTTTTTCTATACAAAACTGTCCTAGCATAGAAGTTTTTTAAAGAAAACTGTTATACTATTAAAGTTTTCTATAGAAAACTTTTATACTATAAAGGTTTTCTATAGAAAACCGTTATACTATAAAAGTATTATATAGAAAACTGTTATTACTATATCAGGAAACTGTTATACCATAAAATTTTCTATAGAAAATTGTTATACTAAAAAGTTTTTTTGAGAAAACTGTTATACTATAATAGTTTTCAATAGAAAACTTCTCCGGTTTTAATGTAAAATATGAATCAAGCTTATATTGAAACTAATGGTAGTCAAAAGGGGTAATTTCTGGGCTATAAGTCGGATGAGCCAAAACTTCCCATCCAAATGATTTCTGACTGGTCTTGCAACATGTGGCCGAGCGTTGCCATGATGAAAGAAAATACCTCATTGCTGTCTTTAAATGAATTGTCTTTTCGGCTCAGGCGATCACAGGGAACAGAACCGAAGAAATTTTCCACAGTTCGTAATACAAAATATTCTTCTGATCATACCAGGAAATGATGGCTTTACCTAGGCGTCATGGGGAACATCTACATATATGCCTTGGCTTCGCCATTAGTTTAGTTGGTTGGCCGTTCTTTACATATGAATTTTTGCGCTTAGGGCTATAGTAATATATCATTTTTTTTTCATGAGAAATAGAATAAAAAATTATCTTTTATGTAGTCTTTAAGCATAATTTTCGACACGCCTATTAACATCTCTTATCGTCGATACCCATGGGACCGAATAACCTTGTTTTTGAAGATATTCTAATGCTTTTATGCTTAGCGAAATGTATTGTTGGGTGACTCCCAATAATAATTCTTGAGGTTGACAACAATTTTCGTCGAGTGATGCTTCCGATTCCTCATCCTCAAACTTTTTTGGCTGACCAGACTTCTGTTTGTCTCCGTGTGGAAATAACTATCGTTCACTAGTTTTTTAAGTAAGATTTTTCTAACTATCCATGATTTTCAGCAGCAGTTTTCTTCATATAAAAAAAAGTTATCAGACTTTTCCCCAGAAGAAGTTAAGGCATAAAATGCGACATTTGTGGAAAGTGAGTTTACACTTTGTCGTCTGTCGAATTATAACAAATGTTTGCCCTCCAAATTTATTGGCAATCATGTCAAATGTTAGTTGCATTTCCTTAGATTTTATTATGATCTATACACTCTATTATTTAAGCTGCCTATTAGCTTGTTTAATTAACTTTGATATAAAATGGTAGTTATGTAAGCATTCAAGTAGGGCGCTTAAAAATTCTACAATGCTTATAAGTAATTACTTCAGTTTTTTTATTATTTGCAACTCCACACTTATCGGATTGTTCGAAAAATAAAGAGAAATATAAAGCCAGAAACAAGGTTATTTTAAAGCGGGTATCTCTACACGAAACGCTAAAACTTAACTGCTTATGTAGTTTTTTTTTTTAATATTTCGTTGATTAAGTATAAAATATGACATCATATCTCATCATTAAATAAATATTTTTTCATTAATAAAAAAAGAAGACTTTATATAAATTTTCAAGCTAAAACAGAACAAAGAATTGAAGTTTTCAAAGAATAAAACTTACCTTTGGCATGAGTTAATCCATTGAAAAATGTTAATCCAATTAAGGAAATATTTAAAAATAAACGCCAAAAATTTAAACTAAACATGATTTTGCTATAAAGAAAATTATAAATAATAAAGAAAATTTATTTTATATTTTTTTTGTTTATAAAGAGGTAAAATTATGAATTTCTAATTTGTTGGTTATTATATAATTTTAATGTATTATTTTAAAAGCACCGGAAATTTTTGTTGTTTTCTTTTTGGCTAAATTTTTTATTTATTTCTTGGCTTCTGGTTTTTATTTTTTTCAAATTTCCTTTTTTATCACTCAATTTATTTAAAATTTTTTATGTGTATAAAATTCCCAAAACGTTAATTTTTTTTTCGTTAAAACCCAGCACAATTTTTTCTTACAAATGATTTTTTTCTTTTTTCATGAACTATGAAAAAATAATTTAACATACTTTTTTTCTACACTACAGATATATTAGATTTATTTGTTTGCTTGTTATTTTCAGACCGTTTGAAACGCGTACCGCTGGAACTCTAACAACAACACGTCTTCAGCTGTTGCCTGTTTTACGCCAACTGAATCTAAAACCATTTGGTAAAAAGCCAACTCGGCCAAACTCAAAATTTTGCTTGTGCTTGTGAGCGTTTATGACTGTTATTCAACTCAACGTTTGAAACTAGTTTTAATTGCACAGCTGATGATTCACATATTTTATTTTATTGGCTCTTCGTTAACGTTCAATGTTTTTTTTTTCATATTAAAGCCGTGGTGAATTTTCTGTTTTGTTTTAGAGAGAGTATCGCAAAATATTATCGCTTTAATTCTCCTTAATTGAAAATAATGTTGCCAGTTGTAAATTTTTAAAAATTTCTTATTATTTTGTTTGATTTTTTTCTTGTTGGTTTCCGTTGTTATAGCAGAATTTTATTAACACGTGAATGTTAAATTTTGGGTAAAATCATTTGCGCTTGTGTCTTAAGTCTTTTGTTTTGTTTGGTTGGTTGTTTGAGTGTTTGATAATTTTCTTTATGTGAATTGTAGAAATGATGATGAAAATAAGAGTTATAAATCTTTGAGTGTTAATTGGTGGAATAATTTTGTTATTTATGTTTTTTCTTTAGGCAGGGAATATTTTTGTACAGACCAGTTGAAATTATTTTGATATATACTATATATTTAAAGATGATAAAGAGTGTTCCGAATAAATTATGAAGAACTATAGTGACTAGTTCATTATAAACACGTGCCGGCACTCCCTACTAAAGAGTGTTCTAAAAAAATATGCATTTACTATTTTAGACAAAATTTATCCATAGTGCAAGAAATAATTTATTTTTTGATCAAGTTAGTTTCTATAGATATGTCAGATACTATTATTTTAGAAATTATTAATTTTCAATAGTTATTTCAATCAAAATGGACTGCGAAAAGAAAGTTCGTGAAAATATAATTAAAACTTTTCAAAAAAATCCGTCATAGACTTTTAAAAAAATAGCTAAAAATTTGAAAGTTGACCCTCGAACGGTTTCTAATGCCATCAGACGGTATAAGGAAAATCTGAGCATTGAAAGAAAACCTGGATCAGGGAGGAAAAAAGGTCCTACAGATATTGGTAAGGCAAAAGAAGTCGAGCGACTCTTTCGAAGAGCGCCTATCACTTCTTTAAGAAAAGCAGCTCGTATGGTGAAATGTTCTACTAATTTTGCACATAGAGTCAAAGCTTATGCTGGACTGAAGATATACAAAGTCCAAAAGGTTCCAGATCGCAATGCTATAAAGAACTTAGAAGCAAAAAAACGAGCGAAAAAATTGAAGTCTGATTTTATAAAAAAATACACCTATTGTGTGATGGATGATGAAACATACGTACTGGCAGACTTTTCTCAACTTCCTGGTCAAGATTTTTATGTTGCTGATAAACGGGGCAATGTTCGGCAAGAGTTTCGCACAAAAAAACAAACAAAATTCCCTAAGAAGTTTCTCGTGTGGCAAGCTATTTACAGTTGTGGCAAAAGAAGTAAAGTATTTGTGGCATCTGGCACAATAAACACAGAAATTTATATAAAGGAGTGCCTACAAAAACGGTTGTTACCCTTTTTAAAAGAGCACAGAGTGACTACATTTTTTTGGCCCGATTTGGCATCATGCCATTATGGAAAAAAGGCACTTAAGTGGTACTCAAAGAATAATGTAATTTTTGTACCAGGAGAGGCAAATCCACCTAACTGTCCAGAGCTTCGGCCTGTGGAAATGTATAGGGCTCTGGTAAAAAAGGAATTGAAGAACATAGGAAAGATTTCCAAGAACATGTCCGATTTTAAGCGCAGGTGGAACACATGCTCCAAAAAGGTATCAGAAGCAACTGTAAAATCTTTAATGGGAGGGTTTCCGAAAAAAGTCGATAATTTTGCAAAACCCGAGTACTAAGTAAACATTTTAATGCTAAATGATTTTGTATAATATGTCATTATATTTGCGTATTTTGTAGAGTTTTTATATTAAAAGATTTGATTTTTATTTAAGAAAATCCAACTACAAATTTATTTAGAGCACTCTTTACCAGGAGCCGACTACTTTTCGTTATTTTCGTAACACAATACGATCGTTAAAAAAAAGTAAAAAGTCCAATCATATTAATGCAAGTTCAAATCAAAGCAGGTAGACTTCACTTTGTTGAAAAAGGAAATAAAATATACAGTGAAAAGCGAATGCAGAATTATTCCGCCAGTCAGCTGAAAGCAGACTTTCGGCGAAGGAGGTTCATGACGCTTTATTTGCAAAATTTAATTTTTATATCTTTTAAGTCTCAATTATTACTCCAATCTCTTTGTGCCGACCACTGATTATATACACAAAAGTAAGGCGAGGACAATAAATTTACAGTTGATGCTAATTATCAGAGGTTGGCACAAAGAGAACAAAACCATAGTTCGTAGAGTTGCTGTTTTTATACTTTTAACTAAAATAGGTACATATTTTTATTGAATGTGTAGTTCTATAAAGAAAAACTTTTCTACTCCATTTTTTTAAAACATTTTTATCAAAAAATGTTCTATAGAAAATTTTTTTATCCAAAATTTTTCTATAGAAAATTTTTTTATCAAAAATTTTTCAATAGAAATTTTTTTAGCAAAAATTTTTTCATAGACAATTTTTTTTATCAAACAATTGCTATAGAAAAGTTTTGAATAAAAAAATATTCTATAGAAAAATTTTTGACGCAAAAATTGTGAACAGAAAAATTTTTGGTAAAAAAATATTCCATACAAAAATTTTTGTTAAAAAAAAAAGTTTTTGATAAAAAATTTTCTATAGAAAAATTTTTGATAAAAAATTTTCTATAGAAAAATTTTTGATAAAAAATTTTCTATAGAAAAATTTTTGATAAAAAATTTTCTATAGAAAAATTTTTGATAAAAAATTTTCTATAGAAAAATTTTTGATAAAAAATTTTCTATAGAAAAATTTTTGATAAAAAATTTTCTATAGAAAAGTTTTTGATAAAAAATTTTCTATAGAAAAATTTTTGATAAAAAATTTTTGATAAAAAATTTTCTATAGAAAAATTTTTGATAAAAAATTTTCTATAGAAAAATTTTTGATAAACAATTTTCTATAGAAAAGTTTTTGATAAAAAATTTTCTATAGAAAAATTTTTGATAAAAAATTTTCTATAGAAAAATTTTTGATAAAAAATTTTCTATAGAAAAATTTTTGATAAAAAATTTTCTATAGAAAAATTTTTGATAAAAAATTTTCTATAGAAAAATTTTTGATAAAAAATTTTCTATAGAAAAATTTTTGATAAAAAATTTTCTATAGAAAAATTTTTGACAAAAAAAATTTTATAAGAAAAATTTTTGCTGCAAAAATTTTCTAAAAAAAATACAAAAAATTGTACATATAAAATTTTCTATGATAAAAAATTTTCTTTAGAAAAATACTTTTATTAAAATTTTTTTTTTATAGAAAAATTATTGATAACAAAATTTTGTATAGAAAAATTTAAGATAAAAAAATATTCTATAGAAAAATTTTTGATAAAAAAATTTCTATACAAAAATTTTTGATAAAAAAATTTCTATACAAAAATTTACGATAAAAAATTTTCTATAGAACAATTTTGAATAAAAAATATTTTTAGAAAAAAACTGTCTACAGAAAAATTTTCGATAAAAAAATTTTCTATAGAAAAATATTTGAAAAAAAAATAATCTATCGAAACATTTTTGATAAAAAAAATTTTTGAAAAAAAAATTTTCTACAGAAAAATTTTTGATAAAAAAATTTTCTGTACAAAATTTTTTTTATAGAAAAATTTTTGATAAAAAAATTTTCTAGAAAAAATTTTTTTCAGAAAATTTTTTATCAAACATTTTTCTATAGAATTTTTTTTTATGGAATGTTTTTTTATCAAAAATTTTTCTGTATACAATTTTTTTTTAAAAATATTTTTTGATCAAAAATTTTTTATCCAAAATTTTTCTATGGAAATTTTATTAGCAAACATTTGACTAAAGAATATTTTTTTATCAAAAATTTTTCTATAGAAATTTTTTTTTATCAAAAATTTTTCTACAGAAAACTTTTTTATAAAACTATTTTTTCATCAAAAATTTTCTATAGAAAATTTTTTTATTCAAAATTTTTCCGTAGAAATTTTTTTTATAAAAAATTTTTCTATGGAAAATTTTTTAATCCAAAATTTTTCTAAAGAGATTTTTTATCAAACATTTTTCTATAGAAAATTTTTTTATCAAAAAATTGTCTATAGAAAATTTTTTGATAGAAAATTTTGCTAAGGAAAATTTTTTATCACAAATTTTCTATAGAAAATTTTTTTAAAAACATGTTTTCTTTGTAGAATTTATTTTTTTAGATTTATCTAAAGAAATTTTTTTTTGAAAAAAATTAATTTTAGTTGCACCAGAATTTATATTGATGGTCGTGAGTTCTAGTCGGGCCTAGGTTCATGTCATAAATTATTTATTCATCTAATTTAAAAAACTTATAAATTAAAAAAAAAAAAATATTTTATGACATGAACCTCACGAACATCAACATAAATTCTGGTGCAACTAAAATTAATTTTGTTCAAAAAAATTTTTCGTTCAAAATCTGTTTATCAAAAATTTTTCTATAGAAAATTTTTTCATCAAAAATTTTTCTATAGAAAATTTTTTGATAAAAATATTTTTCTTTGGAAAGTTCTCTTTTGGAAAGTTTTCTGTTTTTTCTTAAGAAAATTTTTTATCAAATTTTTTTTTATAGAAAAGTATGTTATTAAAAATTTTTTAGAAAATTTTTCTGTAGAAAAATATTTCTATCAATATTTTTATAGAAAAATATTTTTTATCGAAAATTTTTCTTTAGAAAAATATTTTTTGTCGAAAATTTTTCGTTAGAAAAAAGCTTTTATTAAAAAGTTTTTCTATACTATATTCTATTTTTTTTAAATCAAATTTTTCAATAGAGAAATATTTTCTTTTTAATTTACACAGAAAAATATTTTATCGAAAAATTTTCTATAAAAAATAATTTTGATCGATAAATTTTCCAAAGAAAAATATTTTTGTTAAAAATTTTGCTATCAAAAAATGTTTGTATGTACAAATTTTTTTTTTATTTAAAAAAATCTAAAATTGGTTATTGTAGTATTATAATTTATGTCTATTTCGAAAAGTATTCCAGATTCTGTTAAATTTATTTCAAATAATATTTACAAAAATTATGTTGTTGTGGCAACAATATTCGAGATCATATATTTTTGTTTTCCCGAACCATGTATTTTGTTGCTATCAATTGGATTGTGTTTTTGCACGAACCGACTTTGCTAAAATCCAAATTCCAACTGCACGATATAAATACTCATTTTCATGAGTTTCATTAATAGTCGTTATATTTACGAAAATTACAAAATGTCATCGGCTTCTGGTGGTATGAGCTGCCTACGAGTGCTAATGATATACGTGTGTTGAAGAAAAGGTTCCGTGATGGCAATATAGCAAGTAAATCTTATTTTATATATATTATTTCATTCAAATCAAAACTTTTATTAAAAACCAATATCTAAGAATCTTCTACTTACTACCTTAATCTATTTCGCGATTTTTGCAAATAATTTTCGTCTTCTGAAATATATGTATGTATATCTAGTGATACCTCTTGATTATCTTCTTATACATTTTTACTTCCATCAATTGTAGAAGAAGTCGTTAAGGTGTAACTTCAAAGAAGTTATCTCCAGGCTACTTCTAATTCGTTCATTTTGAGACCTGTCTCAAAACCCACCCAGCTAAAGGATGATGATTAAGAGTACTAGCTTTCTTTTTCTTACATATTTAGCACCAAATTATTTTCTGATGCATAGTGTTACCTCCATATTAACTGCAAGTAGCCAAATGTGTAGCCATATATATCAAAATCTACCATCTATCTCTTAGATACCTATATTATATTAATTTTTAATTATCTTCCATTATTATAAAAAAATAACACTTAAATATTAAATTCCAGCTAATTCTTCTAGTTAATGGTGATTTGATTAATGTAACGATTAACACAAGCATCAGCCAAAACCAGCATAATTGATATAATCAGTAGAATAATTAAAATGGGTTTCGATTTATTACTCCTAATTCTTTACCATATATCAAAATAGCACGTGATAACCCGTTATAGACTACGAGGAAAAGCATAAATTCCTAATTAAAAGATTGAGTAGACATAACGTTAAAGTCCATAAAATGGTTGTAACCATCACTTTTTTACTTTTTCATTATTTTTTGGACTCTTCTTTTATGTAGTTAAGAAATTTAAAGTAGTAAATGATTTGTTTACAATGTCTAGCGTTACCGATAAAGTAGATTAACCCTTTAAGTCGTGATATACATATAAATACATTATCTTCTTGAGCTAATTCAAAAAGTCGAAATTCGAATTTTGATAGAAACATTTTTATAGAAAATTTTCTATATAAAAATTTTTATAGAAAATTTTCTATTGAAAAATTTTTATAGAAAATTTTGTTATTTTTTGAGAAAATTTTCAATAGAAAAATTTTTATAGAAAATTTTCTAAAGAAAAATTTTTACAGAAAATTTTCTATAGAAAAATTTTTATAGAAAATTTTCTATAGAAAAATTTTTATAGAAAATTTTCTATAGAAAAATTTTTATAGAAAATTTTCTATAGAAAAATTTTTATAGAAAATTTTCTATAGAAAAATTTTTATAGAAAATTTTCTATAGAAAAATTTTTATAGAAAATTTTCTATAGAAAAATTTTTATAGAAAATTTTCTATAGAAAAATTTTTATAGAAAATTTTCTACAGAAAAATTTTTATAGAAAATTTTCTATAGAAAAATTTTTATAGAAAATTTTCTATAGAAACATTTTTATAAAATGATTTTGTATAGAAAAATTTTAAGAGAAAATTTTCTATAGAAAAATTTGTATAGAAAATTTTCTATAGAAAAATTTTTATAGAAAATTTTCTATAGAAAAATTTTTATAGAAAATTTTCTATAGAAAAATTTTTATAGAAAATTTTCTATAGAAAAATTTTTATAGAAAATTTTCTATAGAAAAATTTTTTATAGAAAAATTTTTATAGAAAATTTTCTATAGAAAAATTTTTATAGAAAATTTTTATAGAAATTTATTTTTATAGAAAATTTTCTATAGAAAAATTTTTATAGAAAATTTTCTATAGAAAAATTTTTATAGAAAATTTTCTATAGAAAAATTTTTATAGAAAATTTTCTATAGAAAAACTTTTATAGAAAATTTTCTATAGAAAAATTTTTATAGAAAATTTTCTATAGAAAAATTTTTATAGAAAATTTTCTATAGAAAAATTTTTATAGAAAATTTTCTGTAGAAAAATTTTTATAGAAAATTTTCTATAGAAAAATTTTTATAGAAAATTTTCTATAGAAAAATTTTTATAGAAAATTTTCTATAGAAAAATTTTTATACAAAATTTTCTATAGAAAAATTTTTATAGAAAATTTTCTATAGAAAAATTTTTATAGAAAATTTTCTATAGAAAAATTTTTATAGAAAATTTTCTATAGAAAAATTTTTATAGAAAATTTTCTATAGAAAAATTTTTATAGAAAATTTTCTATAGAAAAATTTTTATAGAAAATTTTCTATAGAAAAATTTTTATAGAAAATTTTCTATAGAAAAATTTTTATAGAAAATTTTCTATAGAAAAATTTTTATAGAAAATTTTCTATAGAAAAATTTTTATAGAAAATTTTCTATAGAAAAATTTTTATAGAAACTTTTCTATAGAAACATTTTTATAAAATGATTTTGTATAGAAAAATTTTAAGAGAAAATTTTCTATAGAAGAATTTGTATAGAAAATTTTCTATAGAAAAATTTTTATAGAAAATTTTCTATAGAAAAATTTTATAGAAAATTTTCTATAGAAAAATTTTTATAGAAAATTTTCTATAGAAAAATTTTTATAGAAAATTTTCTATAGAAAAATTTTTATAGAAAATTTTCTATAGAAAAATTTTTATAGAAAATTTTCTATAGAAAAATTTGCAAATTTTCTTTTGAAAAATTTTTATAGAAAATTTTCTTTAGAAAAATTTTTATAGAAAAATATTTATAGAAAATTTTCTACAAAATAACTTTTAGAGAAAATTTTCTGTAGAAAAATTTTTATAGAAATTTTTCTATAGAAAAATTTTTATAGAAAATTTTCTATAGAAAAATTTTTATAGAAAATTTTCTATAGAAAAATTTTTATAGAAAATTTTCTATAGAAAAATTTGTATAGAAAATTTTCTAAAGAAAAATTTTTATAGAAAATTTTCTTTTGAAAAATTTTTATAGAAAATTTTCTATAGAAAAATTTTTATAGAAAATTTTCTATAGAAAAATTTTTATAGAAAATTTTCTATAGAAAAATTTTTATAGAAAATTTTCTATAGAAAAATTTTTATAGAAAATTTTCTATAGAAAAATTTTTATAGAAAATTTTCTATAGAAAAATTTTTATAGAAAATTTTCTATAGAAAAATTTTTATAGAAAATTTTCTATAGAAAAATTTTTATAGAAAATTTTCTATAGAAACATTTTTATAGAAAATTTTCTATAGAAAAATTTTTATAGAAAATTTTCTGTAGAAAAATTTTTATAGAAAATTTTCTGTAGAAAAATTTTTATAGAAAATTTTCTATAGAAAAATTTTTATAGAAAATTTTCTATAGAAAAATTTTTATAGAAAATTTTTATAGAAAAATTTTTATAGAAAATTTTCTATTGAAAAATTTTTATAGAAAATTTTGTTATTTTTTGAGAAAATTTTCAATAGAAAAATTTTTATAGAAAATTTTCTATGGAAAAATTTTTGTAGAAAATTTTCTATGGAAAAATTTTTGTAGAAAATTTTCTTTAGAAAAATTTTTATAGAAAATTTTCTATAGAAAAATTTTTATAGAAAATTTTCTATAGAAAAATTTTTATAGAAAATTTTCTATAGAAAAATTTTTATAGAAAATTTTCTATAGAAAAATTTTTATAGAAAATTTTCTATAGAAAAATTTTCTATAGAAACATTTTTATAGAAAATTTTCTATAGAAACATTTTTATAGAAAATTTTCTATAGAAAAATTTTTATAGAAAATTTTCTATAGAAAAATTTTTATAGAAAATTTTCTATAGAAAAATTTTTATAGAAAATTTTCTATAGAAAAATTTTTATAGAAAATTTTCTATAGAAAAATTTTTATAGAAAATTTTCTATAGAAAAATTTTTATAGAAAATTTTCTATAGAAAAATTTTTATAGAAAATTTTCTATAGAAAAATTTTTATAGAAAATTTTCTATAGAAAAATTTTTATAGAAAATTTTCTATAGAAAAATTTTTATAGAAAATTTTCTATAGAAAAATTTTTATAGAAAATTTTCTATAGAAAAATTTTTATAGAAAATTTTCTATAGAAAAATTTTTATAGAAAATTTTCTATAGAAAAATTTTTATAGAAACTTTTCTATAGAAACATTTTTATAAAATGATTTTGTATAGAAAAATTTTAAGAGAAAATTTTCTATAGAAGAATTTGTATAGGAAATTTTCTATAGAAAAATTTTTATAGAAAATTTTCTATAGAAAAATTTTATAGAAAATTTTCTATAGAAAAATTTTTATAGAAAATTTTCTATAGAAAAATTTTTATAGAAAATTTTCTATAGAAAAATTTTTATAGAAAATTTTCTATAGAAAAATTTTTATAGAAAATTTTCTATAGAAAAATTTGCAAATTTTCTTTTGAAAAATTTTTATAGAAAATTTTCTTTAGAAAAATTTTTATAGAAAAATATTTATAGAAAATTTTCTATAAAATAACTTTTAGAGAAAATTTTCTGTAGAAAAATTTTTATAGAAATTTTTCTATAGAAAAATTTTTATAGAAAATTTTCTATAGAAAAATTTGTATAGAAAATTTTCTATAGAAAAATTTTTATAGAAAATTTTCTATAGAAAAATTTGTATAGAAAATTTTCTAAAGAAAAATTTTTATAGAAAATTTTCTTTTGAAAAATTTTTATAGAAAATTTTCTATAGAAAAATTTTTATAGAAAATTTTCTATAGAAAAATTTTTATAGAAAATTTTCTATAGAAAAATTTTTATAGAAAATTTTCTATAGAAAAATTTTTATAGAAAATTTTCTATAGAAAAATTTTTATAGAAAATTTTCTATAGAAAAATTTTTATAGAAAATTTTCTATAGAAAAATTTTTATAGAAAATTTTCTATAGAAAAATTTTTATAGAAAATTTTCTATAAAAAAATTTTTATAGAAAATTTTCTATAGAAAAATTTTTATAGAAAATTTTCTATAGAAACATTTTTATAGAAAATTTTCTATAGAAAAATTTTTATAGAAAATTTTCTGTAGAAAAATTTTTATAGAAAATTTTCTGTAGAAAAATTTTTATAGAAAATTTTCTATAGAAAAATTTTTATAGAAAATTTTCTATAGAAAAATTTTTATAGAAAATTTTTATAGAAAAATTTTTATAGAAAATTTTCTATTGAAAAATTTTTATAGAAAATTTTGTTATTTTTTGAGAAAATTTTCAATAGAAAAATTTTTATAGAAAATTTTCTATGGAAAAATTTTTGTAGAAAATTTTCTATGGAAAAATTTTTGTAGAAAATTTTCTTTAGAAAAATTTTTATAGAAAATTTTCTATAGAAAAATTTTTATAGAAAATTTTCTATAGAAAAATTTTTATAGAAAATTTTCTATAGAAAAATTTTTATAGAAAATTTTCTATAGAAAAATTTTTATAGAAAATTTTCTATAGAAAAATTTTTATAGAAAATTTTCTATAAAAATTTTTCTATAGAATTTTCTATAGAAAAATTTTTATAGAAAATTTTCTATAGAAAAATTTTTATAGAAAATTTTCTATAGAAAAATTTTTATAGAAAATTTTCTATAGAAAAATTTTCTATAGAAACATTTTTATAGAAAATTTTCTATAGAAACATTTTTATAGAAAATTTTCTATAGAAAAATTTTTATAGAAAATTTTCTATAGAAAAATTTTTATAGAAAATTTTCTATAGAAAAATTTTTATAGAAAATTTTCTATAGAAAAATTTTTATAGAAAATTTTCTATAGAAAAATTTTTATAGAAAAGTTTCTATAGAAAAATTTTTATAGAAAATTTTCTATAGAAAAATTTTTATAGAAAATTTTCTATAGAAAAATTTTTATAGAAAATTTTCTATAGAAAAATTTTTATAGAAAATTTTCTATAGAAAAATTTTTATAGAAAATTTTCTATAGAAAAATTTTTATAGAAAATTTTCTATAGAAAAATTTTTATAGAAAATTTTCTATAGAAAAATTTTTATAGAAACTTTTCTATAGAAACATTTTTATAAAATGATTTTGTATAGAAAAATTTTAAGAGAAAATTTTCTATAGAAGAATTTGTATAGAAAATTTTCTATAGAAAAATTTTTATAGAAAATTTTCTATAGAAAAATTTTATAGAAAATTTTCTATAGAAAAATTTTTATAGAAAATTTTCTATAGAAAAATTTTTATAGAAAATTTTCTATAGAAAAATTTTTATAGAAAATTTTCTATAGAAAAATTTTTATAGAAAATTTTCTATAGAAAAATTTGCAAATTTTCTTTTGAAAAATTTTTATAGAAAATTTTCTTTAGAAAAATTTTTATAGAAAAATATTTATAGAAAATTTTCTATAAAATAACTTTTAGAGAAAATTTTCTGTAGAAAAATTTTTATAGAAAATTTTCTATAGAAAAATTTTTATAGAAAATTTTCTATAGAAAAATTTTTATAGAAAATTTTCTATAGAAAAATTTGTATAGAAAATTTTCTAAAGAAAAATTTTTATAGAAAATTTTCTTTTGAAAAATTTTTATAGAAAATTTTCTATAGAAAAATTTTTATAGAAAATTTTCTATAGAAAAATTTTTATAGAAAATTTTCTATAGAAAAATTTTTATAGAAAATTTTCTATAGAAAAATTTTTATAGAAAATTTTCTATAGAAAAATTTTTATAGAAAATTTTCTATAGAAACATTTTTATAGAAAATTTTCTATAGAAAAATTTTTATAGAAAATTTTCTGTAGAAAAATTTTTATAGAAAATTTTCTGTAGAAAAATTTTTATAGAAAATTTTCTATAGAAAAATTTTTATAGAAAATTTTCTATAGAAAAATTTTTATAGAAAATTTTTATAGAAAAATTTTTATAGAAAATTTTGTTATTTTTTGAGAAAATTTTCAATAGAAAAATTTTTATAGAAAATTTTCTATGGAAAAATTTTTGTAGAAAATTTTCTATGGAAAAATTTTTGTAGAAAATTTTCTTTAGAAAAATTTTTATAGAAAATTTTCTATAGAAAAATTTTTATAGAAAATTTTCTATAGAAAAATTTTTATAGAAAATTTTCTATAGAAAAATTTTTATAGAAAATTTTCTATAGAAAAATTTTTATAGAAAATTTTCTATAGAAAAATTTTTATAGAAAATTTTCTATAGAAAAATTTTTATAGAAAATTTTCTATAGAAAAATTTTTATAGAAAATTTTCTGTAGAAAAATTTTTATACAAAATTTTCTATAGAAAAATTTTTATAGAAAATTTTCTATAGAAAAATTTTTATAGAAAATTTTCTATAGAAAAATTTTTATAGAAAATTTTCTATAGAAAAATTTTTATAGAAAATTTTCTATAGAAACATTTTTATAGAAAATTTTCTATAGAAAAATTTTTATAGAAAATTTTGTATAGAAAAATTTTTATAGAAAATTTTCTATAGAAAAATTTTTATAGAAAATTTTCTATAGAAAAATTTTTATAGAAAATTTTGTATAGGAAAATTTGTATAGAAAATTTTCTATAGAAAAATTTTTATAGAAAATTTTCTATAGAAAAATTTTTATAGAAAATTTTCTATAGAAAAATTTTTATAGAAAATTTTCTATAGAAAAATTTTTATAGAAAATTTTCTATAGAAAAATTTTTATAGAAAATTTTCTATAGAAAAATTTTTATAGAAAATTTTCTATAGAAAAATTTTTATAGAAAATTTTCTTTTGAAAAATTTTTATAGAAAATTTTCTTTTGAAAAATTTTTATAGAAAATTTTCTTTTGAAAAATTTTTATAGAAAATTTTCTTTAGAAAAATTTTTAAAGAAAATTATCTTTATAAGAATTTTTATAGAAAATCTTCTTTAGAAAAATTTTTAAAGAAAATTTTCTATAGAAAAATTTTTATAGAAAATTTTCTATAGAAAAATTTTTATAGAAAAATATTTATGGTAAATTTTCTATAAAATAACTTTAAGAGAAAATTTTCTGTAGAAAAATTTTTACAGAAATTTTTTGTAGAAAAAATTTTATAGAAAATTTTCTATAGAAAAATTTTTATAGAAAATTTTCTATAGAAAAATTTTTATAGAAAATTTTCTATAGAAAAATTTTTATAGAAAATTTTTATAGAAAATTTTCTATAGAAAAATTTTTATAGAAAATTTTCTATAGAAAAATTTTTATAGAAAATTTTCTATAGAAAAATTTTTATAGAAAATTTTCTATAGAAAAATTTTTATAGAAAATTTTCTATAGAAAAATTTTTATAGAAAATTTTCTATAGAAAAATTTTTATAGAAAATTTTCTATAGAAAAATTTTTATAGAAAATTTTCTATAGAAAAATTTTTATAGAAAATTTTCTATAGAAAAATTTTTATAGAAAATTTTCTATAGAAAAATTTTTATAGAAAATTTTCTATAGAAAAATTTTTATAGAAAATTTTCTATAGAAAAATTTTTATAGAAAATTTTCTATAGAAAAATTTTTATAGAAAATTTTCTATAGAAAAATTTTTATAGAAAATTTTCTATAGAAAAATTTTTATAGAAAATTTTCTATAGAAAAAATTTTATAGAAAATTCTCTATAGAAAAATTTGTGTAAAAAATTTTTCCATACAAAAATTTTCATTTTATTTATAGACTATTTTATCTATTATATTGTTTATAAAAAATGTTATCTTTATTCCCTAATGGGTTAATCAACAATTTAACTGACCATAACGTGGCAATAAATTAAGAGATTTTCATATGAAATTTCTATGGCTCAAAGAATTTCATTCTATTTTGCTTAATTTCTTCTTTTTTTTTCATTGTAGGCAAACGCTAAAGTAAAACAGAAAATAATTACTTCTTATTTTGATGATAAAAGTCATGAGTAGCTTTAAAACATTTTAGAAGTTAAAAAAAATAATACTTCTTTAAAATCCATTTTAAGTTATAATTAAAATGCAATCTTGTTTTAGTTAAACTAACCGAAAAAAAAAAATAAATAAATTTTATAAAATAAAGTTCTTAGACAAAAAGGGTGCAAACATTTTATTATATATTTAATGTTTTTATTAATGGCACTTCCTTACACAAAAAAAAATAGTTCAGAAAAAATTTTGATAACTCCGTTTGTTAAACACAAAAAATATTTTTAACAATGCATGTATTTGACTTAAATATTATTTTTATCAATGATACAACTTTTAGAAAATGCAGTCAATAAACTATATTTAATAAGCAAATTGTTGAATACTTTCAAATATTTAATAAAAATTATACTTGAATAATCGTAAAACTAGATTTTTCTTTAAATTTTGTCAGTTGTTTTAAATTTTTGTCCGTTAATTTGAATTTAAGCATGATTTATTTCGATCATTTTTTTTTTGCACTTTTGTTTTTGTTTTTCTATCTAAATTGGAGTTGTAACTAAGAATAGAATAAAAAACATACAGGTTTCTTCATATGTTGTTTTTGTAATCTTCTTTATTTTAAACTATTTTAGTTAGTTGCTTTTTGATCTTCGCCGCGATAATATGTATTAAACGTGTTAGTGGAAATAAAGAGTAAAAAAATATAAATAAAAAGTGAATTCTAATAGAAAAACTAATATATAAAATATAACAAAATGGTAATTAAGTGTTTTATGTGTGAGGAGATATTTAATCATCCAGAAAGTTTATTTTTTCATCTAAAAGAACATCATACTCCACCTGGTACAATATATATTTGTAATTTTATAGAGTGTTATCAAAAGTTTACAGTGAAACAAAATTTTAAAAGACACGTTTTAAGACATTTTAAGAACAGTGGTACTGTAACTGGAAATGATACAATCTCTAAAGATTTTAATTTTACAAACGGTTCTGAAGTTTTTATTCCACCTATGGATTCTGAAACAAACTACAGTACTGGTGATGTCCCTTGTATCGTATCTGAATTTAACTATAACAATAGTTTGCAATGTGTTATTAATTCCGTGAATAAATTTATTATACAGTTACATTCTAAAAATAATTACACTCGTTCCGATATACAATCTTTTCAAAAATCTATTGAGATTAGTATATTAGATCCTATTATAATTTTCTTGCAAAGTTGCCTTAATAATACCGAATCAAATAAGCAAATGTTAGCTCAAATTTCTAAAGATTTTAAAGGTTTATTTAATAATGTCAAATCAGACTACAAGCTCGAGAAATCAATGATAGATATGGGACTTGTCGAAAAAGCCCAGACATATAATATTGAAAATAATTCAAATTCTAAAGGAACAATAATGCCTCTTAAATTTCAATTTAAAAAAATTTTTGAAAAAGACGATTATTTAGAAGAAGTATTAGCTTACATGGATACAATTGAGAAAAGCTCAAAATTTACAAATTTTGTGCAGGGAGATTTGTGGAAACAAAAGAAATCATTGTATCCGAATCGTACTTTAATTCCATATTTCCTATATGATGATGACTTTGGAATTAATAATTCGTTGGGGTCTAAATCAAATAAACATGCCGTATGTAACTTCTATTACAGCTTTCCATGTTTACCACAAAAGTCATCTTCTTTGAATGATGTTTTTTTGGCCTGTTCAATGCATTCTGCAGATATTAAAAAATACGGCAATAACTCTTTTAAGCACCTTGTTGAGACAATTAACGACTTGGAAGTTCTTGGAATTGATATAGAAACAAAAAATGGAACAAAGAAAGTTTATTTTATAATGGGCTTAATTTTGGCAGATAACTTGGGATTAAACGTAACTCTTAATTTTGCAAAATCCTTTTCGGCAAATCGGTTTTGCCGTTTCTGTGTTATTAGCAAATCTGATTCTCAAAAAGCTGTAAAACAGAATTCAGAAATTCTAAGAAACAGGATAAATTATAGAATTTCCTTATCAGATGAAAACCTATCAGAATCTGGAATAACAGCTAATTGTATTTTTAATAATATTCCCTCCTTTCACGCTACAGAAAATTACTCAGTCGATATAATGCATGACATATATGAGGGTATATGTCATAATATATTTTCACAGTCATTATTATACTTTATCAAAAATATGAAATACATGAATATTGATGACATAAATAATAAAATAGAATCATTCCCTTATTTTAAAGGTGATAAAGGTGCTAAAAAGTTTAACTTAACAATCAAAGAACTCGAGAAAGGAAAATTTAAAATGTCAGCCAAACAAATGATGTCATTTTCATACTATTTTCCTGTAATATTTGGAGAATATGTACCGTATAATGACGAAGTTTGGCAGTTTTTAATAACGTTTCTTGAACTCATAGAAGATTTGCTATGTTATGAAATTTCAAATTCTTTAATTGTAAAAATTAGAGCAAAAATTTCGATAGTAAACAGAGATTATCAAATTTTATTTAAAAAAACTCTAACCCCAAAATTCCACATAATGCTTCATTATCCAATGATAATGCAAAAATCTGGGCCGTTGAGAAATTTGTGGACTTTTAAATTCGAAGCTAAGCACAAAGAGTTTAAAATATATGCACATATTATAACAAGTAGAAAATGTATTCCGAAATCATTTTCTATAAAACATCAAATGAAATTCGCAAATTATATATTAAATTCGAAAGATAGTAAGATCGGGGAATTAAAAAAAATAATCACAGACCCTAAGATAAAACAAACTATTTGCGATAAGTTTCAAATTAATCAAATTACTGTGTATTCAGAATTTAAAATATGGGGTTATCAATATGATAATAAATCATTCATAGGGAGATTTAAAAATAATGTCGACATTTTCATCGTTCTTTATATAATAAAAAAATGCGATACTGACGTCTTTTTATGCTGTAAAAAAGTTATTTCTGACTATGATCTGCATTTCGCAGCATATCAAATTACAAATATTTCGAACTTGTACGAACTTGTACCAATGAGTGAAGTAGTTGGCCCCCCTGTTGAAAAAATAAAAACATCTTTCGGCAAAACTTTTGTAAAATTGAAAGAGTTTTATCAAAGTATATACTAAGTTTTTACCAATTTTTTTTAGGATAACACTACAGCTGTTGATAGTACTTTATATGACTTATTGTCCACATGGAACCTACAACATTTATATAATCATTTCGCAGGTATGTTTTTCGAATTCAAAATTATTTATATATTTAATCGTACTAATTCGTACTTTATTAGAACATCGTATAACAATTGATGTATTAAAAATTTTAAAAACCAGACATATCGATATTCTTTTTTATGGTCTTGCTGTTGGTGACCTTGCTCTTTTCGAAAACTATTTGGAAAAATGGAAATCGACACATGCTTCTCCAATGCCATCAGCTGAACTCCAAACACCTTCCACAAATAATGATTTAAGCCGGAATACTCTCTCTGTTATGGAAATTCTTAAAGACACACATAATGGGAGATCTGTCCTGAAATACTACGAAGAAAAGAGCCTACTTCATGATGAACAACGCCAATTGCTTATAAAAACTATTGGGTCGTATATAGAAGCTAGGGGACTGTCATGTTCTGTTTCAGATTGTTCTGCAATGGAAAAAGAAATCTGTTCAATTTTTCCAACAGAAGAACTGGTAATATTACGTCCGTAGTAAAATTTTATGGTTTATTACTATATTTTTCTTTTTATTTATTTAGGAATATTATAATACGGGAAAAAGAGGAAAGTTATACTCCAAAATTTATAATTTAAAACGACATTCGAAAAACGTTTTCGAACTAAAAGATACTCAAAAAACTGATCAAAAATTCGGTAATATATAATTGTCAGATGTCACAAAAATTATTTTTATTATTTCATATCTTTCAGTCCAAGATTCTGATGCCACTATTGCCCTTCAAAGCTTGCGAAGTGGAAACGTTTCGGCAGACGAATTTGATATATATTGGCGAAAATGTTCTCAATTACGTTTTAAATCAATGTCAGAGTCCAGTTCAACAAACGATATTTTGAAGGAATGGCCAGAGTATTTAAAACCCTCGGGATTCAAATTGGTGAGTACTAAAATTCTTTAAAAATATGTATGTATATATTTATGTATTGTAAACATATCTGTTTTTTAATATTTCTTGCAGATTGAAATTGATTTTTCTCTTAAATATGTTGAAGCGAAAGATTTAATTTCAAAATGGCCACTTTTTGAACCAAAGCTGATACAATTACTCAGGGCTAAAGTAACCAGTTCACTTGCTTCTAAACAACTATGTGATATATTATTATGTGACGAAGGTAAACCAATATAAATTTATATATGTATATATATATATTTTTACTTATACATAAATTTATTTCTTATTTCAGAATCGAAAAAATTTGGTATTTTCTGGCATTTGCATAACCTCTTTCCCCCGCAACAAAAAAGCATAACGGATAAGTCTGGAGCTAAAATTAAAAAAAAAATTTCTATTTGTGATTCGCAAAATGCTTTTGCTTTAGTAGCCAACTGCGAAAAAGAACTAAATATTAAGCTAGATCTCCTAAAGATTCAGAAGCAGAATATTCAACCTATGTTATTAGTTATAGGAAATATACTGGAAGTCAAGCAAATGTTTCTTTATTTTGATGGCATAAAGTATCCAATGCTAAAAGTATTAACAGCTGTAGATATATTGTATAAGTTATTTTTTGTATTCAACTTAGAATTTCCTAAAGAAGCTGAAATTTTTTACAACTTCTTACAAGTTTTTTTTTATGAAATGCCGAAAAATAAAAATTTTTCAAAAATTTTTACTGTAAAAAACGAAATTTTAAATATAGATAATATTTAAGCAATTATATATGTTCATATATATTTCTACTTTCCTATTTTTTAAGAAATTTGTAAAAATTTAGTTTTTTCTTTAAATAAAAACAAAAATTTAAATTTTTTTGCGTTTTTTTTTTGGGTGAAATAAAAATCAGAAAGTCAACGAAACTTTTCATCAACTCAACTCATAGTTTTATTGAATAAAAATTCTAATTCAACAACTTTTTTTATTAATTCAACAACTTTTTTTATCAAAGCAAAATAAAAACTTGAAAAACTCATTCTTTAAGTTGATGAACTCTGTATTCAATTATTTTGCAACATTCAACGAATTTTTTTATTGAAACTGAAATAAAAAACAACAAATATTTTTGTTAACTTAATGACAAAAGTTCTTGACTCAAAATAGAAAAATTTTAATAAACACACTTACAAAAGTTTTTATCAATTCTGCAAAAAAAGTCATCGCATGAAATTTAACAATTTTTTTGATCAAATCCTTGAATTTCGTATTCAAACATGAAAATTATTTTTTTCTGTGTATCTTTTGTTAAATGAAAGAATTTTTTTCTACCTCTAATTATAATTTTATATATTTAACTTGAAATTTATATTTCCACGATTAAGATTTTCTAAAAATGATAACATTTTGATGAGTTACAAGTTTACATTTTGTAGGTTTTATGAGCTTTTTCTTCTTCAACTAAATATTTTAGTCAAGTGTTATTCTTTTTCTTTCCAGATTGAATTCCATACTAATGTTTTATTTGGTTCGCTTTTATTAAAAAATGTGTGGGTTTTTTAATAATAATAAATTATTTCAGAGATGAGAAATTTTCGGCACAGAAACGAATTTATAAACTTTGATATTTTTAATTTTTGACTGGGGGTTAAAATCTATATCGAGAAAATCTGTATTACCTTAATAAAACATTTTATTAAAACTATGCGTCAGTCAGTAAAATATTTTTAAGCCTATCCTAGTTAATGTCTTAGTTGTCTTATAGAAAACTTTTTTATAGAAAAATTTTTATAGACAAATTTTTTATAGAAAAATTTTAATAGAAAAATTTTTTATAGAAAAATTTTTTATAGAAGAATTTTTATAGAAAAATTTTTTATAGAAGAATTTTGATAGAAAAATTTTTTATAGAAAAATTTTTATAGAAGAATTTTTTATAGAAAAGTTTTTATAGAAAAAGTTTTTATAGAAAAATTTTTTATAGAAAAATTTTTATAGAAAAACTTTTTATTGAAAAATTTTTATAAAAAATTATAAAAATTTTAAAAAATTTTCAATAAAAAATTTTTCTATAAAACTATTCAATAAACAAATTTTCAATAAAGAAATTTCTATAAAAAATTTTAATAGAAACATTTTTATAGATTTTTTTTATGTCTTAGTCTATTTCATGGTCTGTATCACAGTTTATATCAGAGTCTATATCTTAGTCTTTTGACTAGTCCTATGTGTCTTTGCCAATGTTTTATTCTATGTAATAGACTGGGATTAAATGTGAATATTTTTTTTTATAATTTAATAGAAACATTTTTTAAAGAAACAATTTTATAGAAAATTGTTAATAAAAAATGTTTCTATAAAAGTTTTCTATTTTTCTGTAAAAATTTTCTATAAAAAATGTTTTTAGAAAAATTTTCTATAAAAATGTTTCTATTTAAAATTTTCTATAAAAATTTTCTATAAAAACATTTTCTATAAAAATTTTTCTATAAAATTTTATAAAAAAAAAAAAATTATTTTAATTTTTCTAAAAAAAATGTTTCTATAAAAAATTTTTCTATAAAGAATTTTTCTATAAAAATTTTCTACAAAAATTTTTTATAAAAAATTTTTTTATAAAAATTTTCGATAAAAAATTTTTTATAAAAATTTTCGATAAAAAATTTTTTTATAAAAATTTTCGATAAAAAATTTTTCTATAAAAGACTTTTTTGTAAAAATCAACTATAAAAAAATTTTCTATAAAAATTTTCTATAAAAAAATTTATATAAAAAATTTGTTTGTAAAAATTTCCTATAAAACTTTTTTTTATCAAAATTTTCTACAAAAATTTTTAATAGAAACATTTTTATAGAGAAATTTTTATTGACAATGTCTTAGTCTTTTTTAGTCTATGTTTTAGTCTATGCCTTAGTCTATGTCTTAGTCTAAGTCTTAGTCTATGTCTTAGTCTATGTCTTAGTCTATGTCTTAGTCTATGTCTTAGTCTATGTCTTAGTCTATGTCTTAGTCTATGTCTTAGTCTATGTCTTAGTCTATGCCTTAGTCTATGTCTTAGTCTATGTCTTAGTCTAAGTCTTAATCTATGTCTTAGTCTATGTCTTAGTCTATGCCTTAGTCTACGTCTTAGTCTACGTCTTAGTCTAAGTCTTAGTCTATGTCTTAGTCTATGTCTTAGTCTACGTCTTAGTCTACGTCTTAGTCTAAGTCTTACTCTAAGTCTTAGTCTGTGTCTTAGTCTATGTCTTAGTCTATGTCTTAGCCTATGTCTTAGTCTATGTCTTAGTCTATGTCTTAGTCTATGCCTTAGTTACGTCTTAGTCTACGTCTTAGTCTAAGTCTTAGTCTATATCTTAGCCTATGTCTTAGTCTATGTCTTAGTCTATATCTTAGCCTATGTCTTAGTCTATGCCTTAGTCTACGTCTTAGTCTACGTCTTAGTCTAAGTCTTAGTCTATGTCTTAGTCTATGTCTTAGTCTACGTCTTAGTCTACGTCTTAGTCTAAGTCTTACTCTAAGTCTTAGTCTGTGTCTTAGTATATGTCTTAGTCTATGTCTTAGCCTATGTCTTAGTCTATGTCTTAGTCTATGTCTTAGTCTATGTCTTAGTCTATGTCTTAGTCTATGTCTTAGTCTATGTCTTAGTCTATGTCTTAGTCTATATCTTAGCCTATGTCTTAGTCTATGTCTTAGTCTATGTCTTAGTCTATGTCTTAGTCTATGTCTTAGTCTATATCTTAGCCTATGTCTTAGTCTATGTCTTAGTCTATGTCTTAGTCTATGTCTTAGTCTATGTCTTAGTCTATGTCTTAGTCTATGTCTTAGTCTATGTCTTAGTCTATGTCTTAGTCTATGTCTTAGTCTATGTCTAAGTCTATGTCTTAGTCTATGTCTTAGTCTATGTCTTAGTCTATGTCTTAGTCTATGTCTTAGTCTATGTCTTAGTCTATGTCTTAGTCTATGTCTTAGTCTATGTCTTAGTCTATGTCTTAGTCTATGTCTTAGTCTATGTCTTAGTCTATGTCTTAGTCTATGTCTTAGTCTATGTCTTAGTCTATGTCTTAGTCTATGTCTTAGTCTATGTCTTAGTCTATGTCTTAGTCTATGTCTTAGTCTATGTCTTAGTCTATGTCTTAGTCTATGTCTTAGTCTATGTCTTAGTCTATGTCTTAGTCTATGTCTTAGTCTATGTCTTAGTCTATGTCTTAGTCTATGTCTTAGTCTATGTCTTAGTCTATGTCTTAGTCTATGTCTTAGTCTATGTCTTAGTCTATGTCTTAGTCTATGTCTTAGTCTATGTCTTAGTCTATGTCTTAGTCTATGTCTTAGTCTATGTCTTAGTCTATGTCTTAGTCTATGTCTTAGTCTATGTCTTAGTCTATGTCTTAGTCTATGTCTTAGTCTATGTCTTAGTCTATGTCTTAGTCTATGTCTTAGTCTATGTCTTAGTCTATGTCTTAGTCTATGTCTTAGTCTATGTTTTAGTCTATGTCTTAGTCTATGTCTTAGTCTATGTCTTAGTCTATGTCTTAGTCTATGTCTTAGTCTATGTCTTAGTCTATGTCTTAGTCTATGTCTTAGTCTATGTCTTAGTCTATGTCTTAGTCTATGTCTTAGTCTATGTCTTAGTCCATGTCTTAGTCTATGTCTTAGTCTATGTCTTAGTCTATGTCTTAGTCTATGTCTTAGTCTATGTCTTAGTCTATGTCTTAGTCTATGTCTTAGTATATATCTTAGTCTATGTCTTAGTCTATGTCTTATTCTATGTCTTAGTCTATGTCTTAGTCTATGTCTTAGTCTATGTCTTAGTCTATGTCTTAGTCTATGTCTTAGTCTATGTCTTAGTCTATGTCTTAGTGTATGTCTTAGTCTATGTCTTAGTCTATGTCTTAGTCTATGTCTTAGTCTATGTCTTAGTCTATGTCTTAGTCTATGTCTTAGTCTAAGTCTTAGTCTATGTCTTAGTCTATGTCTTAGTCTATGTCTTAGTCTATGTCTTAGTCTATGTCTTAGTCTATGTCTTAGTCTATGTCTTAGTCTATGTCTTAGTCTATGTCTTAGTCTATGTCTTAGTCTATGTCTTAGTCTATATCTTAGTGTATGTCTTAGTCTAAGTCTTAGTCTATGTCTTAGTCTATGTCTTAGTCTATGTCTTAGTCTATGTCTTAGTCTATGTTTTAGTCTATGTCTTAGTCTATGTCTTAGTCTATGTCTTAGTCTATGTCTTAGTCTATGTCTTAGTCTATGTCTTAGTCTATGTCTTAGTCTATGTCTTAGTCTATGTCTTAGTCTATGTCTTAGTCTATGTCTTAGTCTATGTCTTAGTCCATGTCTTAGTCTATGTCTTAGTCTATGTCTTAGTCTATGTCTTAGTCTATGTCTTAGTCTATGTCTTAGTCTATGTCTTAGTCTATGTCTTAGTCTATGTCTTAGTCTATGTCTTAGTCTATGTCTTAGTCTATGTCTTAGTCTATGTCTTAGTCTATGTCTTAGTCTATGTCTTAGTCTATGTCTTAGTCTATGTCTTAGTCTATGTCTTAGTCTATGTCTTAGTCCATGTCTTAGTCTATGTCTTAGTCTATGTCTTAGTCTATGTCTTAGTCTATGTCTTAGTCTATGTCTTAGTCTATGTCTTAGTCTATGTCTTAGTCTATGTCTTAGTATATATCTTAGTCTATGTCTTAGTCTATGTCTTATTCTATGTCTTAGTCTATGTCTTAGTCTATGTCTTAGTCTATGTCTTAGTCTATGTCTTAGTCTATGTCTTAGTCTATGTCTTAGTCTATGTCTTAGTCTATGTCTTAGTGTATGTCTTAGTCTATGTCTTAGTCTATGTCTTAGTCTATGTCTTAGTCTATGTCTTAGTCTATGTCTTAGTCTATGTCTTAGTCTAAGTCTTAGTCTATGTCTTAGTCTATGTCTTAGTCTATGTCTTAGTCTATGTCTTAGTCTATGTCTTAGTCTATGTCTTAGTCTATGTCTTAGTCTATGTCTTAGTCTATGTCTTAGTCTATGTCTTAGTCTATGTCTTAGTCTATATCTTAGTGTATGTCTTAGTCTAAGTCTTAGTCTATGTCTTAGTCTATGTCTTAGTCTATGTCTTAGTCTATGTCTTAGTCTATGTCTTAGTCTATATCTTAGTGTATGTCTTAGTCTAAGTCTTAGTCTATGTCTTAGTCTATGTCTTAGTCTATGTCTTAGTCTATGTCTTAGTCTATGTCTTAGTCTATATCTTAGTGTATGTCTTAGTCTAAGTCTTAGTCTATGTCTTAGTCTATGTCTTAGTCTATATCTTAGTGTATGTCTTAGTCTAAGTCTTAGTCTATGTCTTAGTCTATGTCTTAGTCTATGTCTTAGTCTATGTCTTAGTCTATGTCTTAGTCTATATCTTAGTGTATGTCTTAGTCTAAGTCTTAGTCTATGTCTTAGTCTATGTCTTAGTCTATGTCTTAGTCTATATCTTAGTGTATGTCTTAGTCTAAGTCTTAGTCTATGTCTTAGTCTATGTCTTAGTCTATGTCTTAGTCTATGTCTTAGTCTATGTCTTAGTCTATGTCTTAGTCTATGTCTTAGTCTATGTCTTAGTCTATGTCTTAGTCTATGTCTTAGTCTATGTCTTAGTCTATGTCTTAGTCTATGTCTTAGTCTATGTCTTAGTCTATGTCTTAGTCTATGTCTTAGTCTATGTCTTAGTCTATGTCTTAGTCTGTGTCTTAGTCTATGTCTTAGTCTATGTCTTAGTCTATGTCTTAGTCTATGTCTTAGTCTGTGTCTTAGTCTATGTCTTAGTCTAGGTGTTAGGTTTTGTCTAAGTCTTTGTATTAGTCTTTGTCTTAGTCTATGTCTTAGTCTATGTCTTAGTCTATGTCTTAGTCTATGTCTTAGTCTGTGTCTTAGTCTATGTCTTAGTCTATGTCTTAGTCTATGTCTTAGTCTAGGTGTTAGGTTTTATCTAAGTCTTTGTATTAGTCTTTGTCTAAGTCTTTGTATTAATATTTTTCTATATATTAGTATATGTCTTAGTCTATGACTAGCTTCCATAAAACTCTTCGGTCCAAATTTTACCCTGGCTCTCATATAAGTCCAAATGATGGAAACAGCCTAAATATATGAGTTTTGAGAAAATGTTTGTATGATGGCAAAATTTAGCAAATATTTTTCTTTATACAGGAAAAATAACACCTTTGACCTTAGTGGTGATCGTATGGTATCGTATGGTCTTGACCGACTATAGCGCTTTCTTACTTTTTTTTTAATTTTTAAGAAAAAAATAATTGTATTTTACACATGACTCACATTCTAAAATTTTTAGGTTTATTAGGTTTTTTTAACTTACCTTAAATCCGCCATTGGGGGCACTGGTGTTTATTGAGTAATATGTTGCATGTTGCTTATGTGCATACATATCAAAATATGATCTTGCGTTTCAAAATGTTTCTTATCGAAACTCTTTGTTACTTTAAGAAATGACATTTAATTATCATTTTTGCAATATTTATTAATTTAACCCTCTAGCTTATGACTCAAAAACAAAATTTCAAAAAGTAATTAAAATTTCGAAAAATTTTTCGAAATTTCGTTTTTGAGTCATAAGCCACCTTTTCCCTTTTCACAGACCGCACAGTGGTTTACGGACGCTTTTTTTTGGAAATAATTCTGTAACTTTTGAACGACTGGAGATATTTGAATGAAATTTGACATGGTGGTAGTCAAGGAGTATTTGAGTTGGTTTTTAAAAGCACTGGTCCATGAGGGGTCGGGAGAATGATTGATGGACCTTCAAAGTTGGTCACCTCGGGTGTTCGACTTTTTTAAAAATTCGCCAAAAATCCATTTATGTATGGATTGAAAAGAAATTTTAAACTTAAGTTGTCCTTGAGAAGATCTACAAAAAATATGCTTAAATGTGTAGGTTATCTCCTTTGGATTTCGAGATATTTGGGTAAAAAGGAATTTTTAGGTTGATTTTTTACCTCTTTTTTTAAGCTTTTTTTGATCTGGTGGACGCATCTGAGGACCAAAAATTTTTTAAGAATATTCTTTAAATTTGTAATAAAATTCTGAATAATTTTTGTGCAAGTTAGTTATAGAAATCTTCTTTTGTTTAAAAGTTAAAAATATTCAAAGTTGAAACTTACAAAAAATTTCGCTTTTTTTTTAGTTTTTCCCCAAAAGATAGCTATATTTTTTCACTAATAAAAAAATATTTTCTTAAGAAACATAAAAAGATTTTTAAAGTTTTTAAAAGAAAACATAATGAGAATGCGTATAAAACAAATTTCTTGCTAATTGGACTTTTGGTCCTCGCACATGTCCTCTCCAAAAAATGGCAATTTGTAAAAAAAAAAATTAGTTTAAACAAAAATTTCTCAAAAGGCAAAGCACCGATTTGAAAAAAATTATAATGTTCATATTTTCCAATATATCTGTTATTGATTAGAAAAGTTTTTTCTGAAACGCGCTGCAAATAGAGACAGTGTTGCCATATTTGTAAAAAAACTCATTTTTTGAAACACCTTTTTCCCCAGTTGGGAATTGGGGAATTTTTAAGTTAAAATTGGGAATTTTTTTTAGTCTATTGCTTTTACATCTTATTGGTCTACATTACTACAAAATTTCATTGTAATATCTTTATCCATGTCATTTCCACAGAATATCAAAGATTAAAAATATTTTCCTTAAAAAAGCAGAAAAACAATTTTTTTTTGTTTTACGATACAAAGTGTAAAAAAAGTAACGCACTTAAAAAAAACTTTTACTTAGTGCTAATCTCCTAGTCTTTCCCGATCTAATGATACTAAACATGTATATAAAGCATTAATACCGAGTCTTAAAAAACTCTGAAAACTTTGGCCCCCGTAGCATTTTTACACTGTTTATTTAAATATAAGTGATGAATTTGTGCATATAAAATTAATAATCATACTCAAATATTTCACTATAAGATGACAATGATCCTTCGATAACAAACAAATATTTTTTTATTTTTTTAAAGAAAATATCATGAGGATTTATGAAATATCAAAATGTAAATAATTTGTACTTATATTAAAAGGTGAAATACATTTTATTGAAGTATTTGTAGTTAAAGTTTAAACTTACAGTTTTTATTACATATTTATATAAAAGTAGTTATTTACTTAATTTTTATTTTCAGTAAAATAATCAGTACAATCTATTATATCAAGAACCTCTTCCAGGTGTTCGTTTTCAGAAGTTTTTGTATAACTGCTCCACCATTTCTTTCTTATCGTTGATAGAGCAGGATCAGAAGACAACAAGAGATAATTTATTAGATCCTGATTTTGCGATTTTCTTGAGCATTTTCTGGTATTAAATAGTTGGATATACTTGAAATCTGAATTCCGCGCTTCCTGGGCCTCTTCTGTCAGTTCACCAAGTGGGAGAAGATTTGATTCAATTATTTCACGACCATGTTGAAGGACTTTATGAACTGTTGGTGTAATTTCTTTCCAGTGATACAAATGTCGTATACGAGTTAACGCGTTGAGGGCATAGCAATGAAATTTTTCAGCATTTATTTGATATTTGCTATTTATTGCCGATAATATTACGTAACATTTACGAAGAACTTCCTCATCAATTCCAGTAATCTTTGAAGTTGTTTCATAATTTTCAAAGAATTGCCTGGCCGTATTACCATCGTTTGTACTGCCATATCCTACAAGTGGTTTGTCTATGTTTAGACCCGTCATAGTTTTGAATTCTTCCTGAATCCTTTTTTTTTTCACTGGATCTCATTTCAATCAGTTCCTTATTATTTCTCACGGATTTTAGCTGATTATCAGGTATATTCCTATATTTCAGATCATATGCTATATGTAGCATAAATTCTAAAAATCGGATACGTGCATGTAGGGGCGATATACCAAATTCCAGAACCTCTTGATTAATTGCAGTACTAGCTGATGCATCTTCTGAAGTTTGTAGAAATTCCGATTTCTTCTTTCCGCATAATGAGCATTTCCAAGTTGAATGGGTTTCCGTTATAGCGTTGCTTACTTTTCCATCTATCATTGTCAATTGAAGCTCAAAATTTACATTAATCAAATATCCATGTATGTCTATGCAGACTGGACTCAAATTGTCTATTGAATATTTGATATCATCAACCCAATTTTTTGTGCTTGCTGCATTTTCTTTTAAATATTCGAATCTGATCGGTCTGCAAAATGCCTTTGATCCTGGAGATGTGTTAACCCACACATATTCAGTACGCTCTTTTGATGTGGATGGTTCAGAACGATTCTTTCTTAATCTTAGTGGTACTAGGGATGCCATAAAAACGCTTCTGTAGTCATTTGTGTTCTGATGAGATGTTGATTGTTTGTATTCCGGTAATCCAGATAAACCGTCACATCCCCATTTACATATTAAAGTTAAGTCCTTGTTGTCAAGTTTCTTGGCTTCTTCTTCAGACAATGTAGTAGATATCAGCCTTGATGCCGTATTTTCCAATAATTTTGATAAATCCACAGATGCACTTTCGTCTCCTATCACGTTTGTTGGTATTAAGTTTTTTTTGGTTTTTAATAACGCATTATATCCTGGTAAAATTGAGTGTCCTTTGTCTCGTAATGCCTTACAGAGTTTAATATATTTATTTTTACTCAATTTCAACTCGAGCATAAGAGCAAGTGCTTCTTCCTCCGAAAATTCTGATTGAGAAGAAGGAGTTGGTATACTCTTAATAATTCGCTTAAGACGTTAGGAGAAGCCTCTGGGAGAATATCTGCTATTTGTTTAGCTTCAGCTGGTTGATTATTTCGTTTGAGCACTTCCTTAAAGGAATCTTTGATTTCAGTATCCGAATGAGTAGAAAGAACTTCGGATAATCGCATCTTTTTAGATCTTTCTCCGAGATCATCATAGTTTTTTAGAGGGGCTCCAGCACCAGAAGTTTTAAGCTCAATTGAGTCCTTCAGCCAGTCTTTAAATTTAGATTCAAATCTTTTTAAACAGTAATTAACCGACTTAATTTTAAGTTCAAATAACTTTACAAATTTTACGACTTTGTCTTCCTCACTATTGAGAATCATGGAGTTAGTTTGACTTTTAGCATATCGCATGATTATTTTAATTTTTTCTGCTCTCGAACTGCTTGGTTGTTCAAAAAGAATATCGCACAACACTTTAAATTCCAATGTTATAGCCATGATGTTTTAACTGTTAATAGCAGTTACATTTAAAACTTTCTTTTTTATATTAAAAAAAAACATTTTTTATATATACCTGTATCCAAAGAATAATAAAGAAATCAATGAATTAATGTATTTTTTACCTCTAAAAATAGGTGCATATATAACTCAACCAATATGTGCGTCTCGTAAAACCTACCTGTATGGAGGTGAGTAACCATATCCTTTCTGACCATTATGAAAAACCCAAGTTGTAACAATTTTTACCTATTGCATTAACTTTCACATTAAAAAACATTTTATAACCTTAACATAATTTTGCAATTTTTTCAAATACACCAATTTTAAATACCGGAAAAATGCCTTTAAATCTTATTTTAAATAAATTGTCACACTGTTACTATAAAAGTACTCTTCTAATTAAACTTTTGCTACAAATTATGGATATATTACCTTTACACTGTTATCAAAATCGGTGCCTTACTCGTACTTACTTATTTAGAATCTTTTACTAAAATTTTATTTTTTAGCTTGGAACAAAAGGCAAAATCGAATAAAATTTTTTTAAGTCATTCTTATACAGCCCAATTCTGAATAAAAATTCCCCGGGGAATTTTATTCCCTCATTTTTTTTACATTGTGAAACCTATAAGAAAAAAAAATATTGGGAAAAATTTCCTGGGGAATTTTTATTTAGAATTGGGCTGATAATGTTTTCTTTAAAAAAATAAAAAACTATTTATATCTTTTTGAAGAAAATATTTGTTTATTAGCGAAGGATCATTGTCATCTTAAAAATAGTGAAATATTTGAGTATGATAATTAACTTTATATGCACAAATTCATCACTTATATTTAAATAAACAGTGTAAAAATGCTACGGGGGCCAAAGTTTTCAGAGTTTTTTAAGACTCGGTATTAATGCTTTATATACATGTTTAGTATCATTAGATCGGGAAAGACTAGGAGATTAGCACTAAGTAAAAGTTTTTTTTAAGTGCGTTACTTTTTTTACACTTTGTATCGTAAAACAAAAAAAAATTGTTTTTCTGCTTTTTTAAGGAAAATATTTTTAATCTTTGATATTCTGTGGAAATGACATGGATAAAGATATTACAATGAAATTTTGTAGTAATGTAGACCAATAAGATGTAAAAGCAATAGACTAAAAAAAATTCCCAATTTTAACTTAAAAATTCCCCAATTCCCAACTGGGGAAAAAGGTGTTTCAAAAAATGAGTTTTTTTACAAATATGGCAACACTGTCTCTATTTGCAGCGCGTTTCAGAAAAAACTTTTCTAATCAATAACAGATATATTGGAAAATATGAACATTATAATTTTTTTCAAATCGGTGCTTTGCCTTTTGAGAAATTTTTGTTTAAACTAATTTTTTTTTTACAAATTGCCATTTTTTGGAGAGGACATGTGCGAGGACCAAAAGTCCAATTAGCAAGAAATTTGTTTTATACGCATTCTCATTATGTTTTCTTTTAAAAACTTTAAAAATCTTTTTATGTTTCTTAAGAAAATATTTTTTTATTAGTGAAAAAATATAGCTATCTTTTGGGGAAAAACTAAAAAAAAAGCGAAATTTTTTGTAAGTTTCAACTTTGAATATTTTTAACTTTTAAACAAAAGAAGATTTCTATAACTAACTTGCACAAAAATTATTCAGAATTTTATTACAAATTTAAAGAATATTCTTAAAAAATTTTTGGTCCTCAGATGCGTCCACCAGATCAAAAAAAGCTTAAAAAAAGAGGTAAAAAATCAACCTAAAAATTCCTTTTTACCCAAATATCTCGAAATCCAAAGGAGATAACCTACACATTTAAGCATATTTTTTGTAGATCTTCTCAAGGACAACTTAAGTTTAAAATTTCTTTTCAATCCATACATAAATGGATTTTTGGCGAATTTTTAAAAAAGTCGAACACCCGAGGTGACCAACTTTGAAGGTCCATCAATCACTCTCCCGACCCCTCATGGACCAGTGCTTTTAAAAACCAACTCGAATACTCCTTGACTATCACCATGTCAAATTTCATTCAAATATCTCCAGTCGTTCAAAAGTTAAAGAATTATTTCCAAAAAAAAGCGTCCGTAAACCACTGTGGACCGGATCACATATATAGAACAAATATAAATAAACTAAAGGTTATTAAAGGGTTAACAGTCTTTAGTGAACAATAATTTGTCTTGGCTGGTTTTAAAGTCTATTCTTTGGCGCTTCAAAGACACTTTTTTGGCTTTAATAAAACAATGGAATAATTGTTGTCGTTTTAATTATAATTATACCTAGAATCTCATTTAAAGTTAATGGAAACAAAGAAAGAATCTTTGTGAGAAAATTTTAATATATGAATTATTTATTCGTTAAGCAAACAATTTGCTCATTTGGCAAGATTCGCATATTAAGATAAAAATAATTAAATACTTTATAATGATATTGTCAAATATGTTTTGTAATGAGGGCTAGAATGGCTTGAGACTTACAATTAAACATAATTTAAAAATTTCTTTAATTCTGAAGAATTTTTTTTGATTAAATAGAATCAAACACCATTTACCTGCTTCAAAAATTTCCATTTTGATAACGTATCAAAAAAGCTGTTTTATTCAAATTTTATTTCTCAAGTGCTAAATTTTTTTCCTTAAAAAAAATTTCTTAAATTTCTATAAAATTCATTTAACAACCTCATAAAAATATCAACGAAAAAAGTTTTCTCATAAAAACTTAAGAGATTCTATCATTTCTTAAAGAAATAACTAAAAATAGCAAAAACTATAAATATCTATGATGTTTGCATTTAGCAACTTCTCCTTCATTCTACGTAATTTTAAAATGTTTAACATTTGCAATGCGTTTTACTTGAATATTTTAATGATTTTCGCATTTACGTGCACAAACAAAATGAAAAATATATATATATATATATATATATATGTACAAATAAAATCAACAAAATATCTTCACTTTTTCTCAAATATAATTCGTTGTACCCTACAAAAAAAAAAAAAAAAAAACACTCTATAGAAAAATTTTTATAGAAAATTTTCTATAGAAAAATTTTTATAGAATATTTTCTATAGAAAAATTTTCTATTTTATAGAAAATTTTCTATAGAAAAATTTTTATAGAAAATTTTCTATAGAAAAATTTTTATAGAAAATTTTCTATAGAAAAATTTTTATAGAAAATTTTCTATAGAAAAATTTTTATAGAAAATTTTCTATAGAAAATTTTTTATAGAAAATTTTCTATAGAAAAATTTTTGTAGAAAATTTTCTATAGAAAAATTTTTATAGAAAATTTTCTATAGAAAAATTTTTGTAGAAAATTTTCTATAGAAAAATTTTTATAAAAAATTTTCTATAAAACAATTTTTATAGAAAATTGTCTATAGAAAAATTTTTATGGAAAATTTTCTCAAGAAAAATTTTTATAGAAAATTTTCTCTAGAAAAATTTTTATAGAAAATTTTCTCTAGAAAAATTTTTATAGAAAATTTTTTCTAGAAAAATTTTAATTGAAAACTTTCTATAGAAAAATTTTTATAGAAAATTTTCTATAGAAAAACTTTTATAGAAAATTTTCTATAGAAAAACTTTTATAGAAAATTTTCTATAGAAAAATTTTTATAGAAAATTTTCTATAGAAAAATTTTTCTATAGAAAATTTTCTATAAAAATTTTTCTACAGAAAATTTTCTATAGAAAAATTTTTATAAAAAATTTTCTATAGAAAAATTTTTATAGAAAATTTTCTATAGAAAAATTTTTATGGAAAATTTTCTATAGAAAAATTTTTATAGAAAATTTTCTATAGAAAAATTTTTATAGAAAATTTTCTATAGAAAAATTTTTTAGAAAATTTCCTATAGAAAAATTTTTATAGAAAATTTTCTATAGAAAAATTTTTATAGAAAATTTTCTATAGAAAAATTTTTATAGAAAATTTTCTACAGAAAAATTTTTATAGAAAATTTTCTACAGAAAAATTTTTATAGAAAATTTTCTATAGAAACATTTTTATAGAAAATTTTCTATAGAAAACTTTCTATTGAAAATTTTTGTATATAAAATTTTCTAAAGAAAAATTTTTATAAAAAATTTTCTACAGAAAAATTTTTATAGAAAATATTTATAGAAAAATTAAAAAAAAAATTTCTATAGAAAAATATTTATAGAAACTTTTCTATAGAAGAATTTTTATAGAAACATTTTTATTAAAAATTTTCTATAGAATAATTTCTATAGAAAAATTATTATACCAAAATTTTGATAAAAAATTTTCTATAGAAAAATTTTTGTAAAAAAATTTCTATAGGAAAAGATTTTATAGAAAATTTTCTATAGAAAAATTTTTATAAAAAATTTTTTACAGAAAAATTTTTGTAGAAAATTTTCTATAGAAAAATTTTTATTGAAAATTTTCTATAGATAAATTTTTATAGAGAATTTTCTGTGGAAAAATTTTTAAAGAAAATTTACCATAGGAAAATTTTTATAGAAAATTTTTTGTATAAAAATTTTTATAAAAAATTTTGTACTAAAAAATTTTTATTGAAAATTTTCTATAGAAAAATTTTTATGGAAAAATTTTCTAAAGAAACATTTTTATTGATAAATTTTTTACAGACAAATTTTTTATATAAAATTTTTATAGAAAATCTTTTATAAAAAATTGTTCATAGAAAAATTTGTATAGAAGATATTTCAAAGAAAATTTTTTATTGAAAGTTTTTCATACAAAATTTTGTATAAAAAATTTTCACAGAAAATTTTTTTATATAAATTTTTTATAGAAAATTTTTTGTAGAAAATTTTTAATGGAAAAAATTTTAATAGAAATTTTTTTTCTACAAAAAAATTGTAAAAAAGAATTTTTCTTTGTCTTAGTCTATGTCTTACCAAATGTCATAGTCTATGTCTTAGTCTATATCCAAGTCTATATCCTAGTATATATCTTCTTTAGTCTTTGTCAATAACTAATCTAAATCGATTATTCAAAGACAGATTTGAATCGAACTTGATTTGTGTCCAAATGTAAACCAAACTGAATATACCATCTCTAAATAGTAGTGGATGTCATTACAAAATCTTTATGTTTATAGCAGACAGAAGAACAAAACAGTTCGTTTAATGCGAAGCAAATCATGTGTTGGGAGTACAAATTTTACTTCAATTTTGCTCTTTTTTTTCATTTTTGCAAAATGTTAGAAAACTAATATTTTTGCGTAAATGCGGCTGCATAACAGCAGCAAACATGCAATAAATGTTCCATAACAGACGTTAACAGTAAAATATTGTTTTATGTTAAAAGTTTTATTTTTGCGCTTTACCTCATTTTCTCTATAATAAACAGGTAAAAACAGGTCATCATCATCGATCGGTAGTTGCGGTTTTTCAAGATTATTTTTTGATTATACGCAAAAAACAAGAGAAAAAAAAAAACAGCCAAACATTTAAATGTTATAAAAAAAGAAACATTTTTATTTATATAAACTTGAGTTAAAAGTTAGCGAAGTCTTTATATACATAACTATTGAAGCAGCCCCGGGGGAGTCTAATAAAAAATTAATTTATGATTAATTCTTTGCCATCGATGGACTTTAGTATTCTTGGAAATATGAGAATAGAAATTTCTTTTTAAGCCAAATGCTGTAAATTTTTTGTATGCAATTGTTTAACATGATTTTGGAGTTTCAGAAATTCAGCTGTAAAAAAATTAGAAATTAAGAAAAAATAATAAAAAATTAAAACAATTTAATTATAAGTTTAAATTATACCTTGATCGTTCGGTGAAGTTTCATTTAATTTAAGTACCAAACTCGTGTTGATTTCATACAAATTTTCATTTTCATTTGTTAAGTCACGTTTTGTTCGATTTTCTTTGGATTTTCCTCCAATGCATTGAGGTTGTAGACATTTATTCAAGCAAATTTTAATATTGGCCCGAAATTGCACAAATGCTGTATCAGGAAATTTAAATGCTCGAAATTTGGATTTCAAGGCATTTGTTTCAGTTAAATTGAAGTTCTCAAAAAGATAAGGATCAACCGTGCATCTGTTTCAAAAAAAGGTTTTCAAATATTTATTTAATTACACTACTTCACAAAATTAAAGTTTTTGCTTTACATTTGATTACAACTTATTTGTTGATTTTGAAATAATTTGTTATAAAATTTGGTATTCGATTTAACAATTTTCTGCAGAAAATTTTCGATATAAAAATTTTGTATAGAAAATTTTTGATATAAAAATTTTGCATAGAAAATTTTTGATATGAAAATTTTGTATAGAAAATTTTGATATGAAAATTTTGTATAGAAAATTTTTGATATAAAAATTTTGCATAAAAAATTTTTGATATAAAATTTTTGTATAGAAAATTTTTGATATAAAAATTTTGTATAGAAAATTTTTGATATAAAAATTTTCAATAGAAAGTTTTTGATACAAAAATTTTCTATAGAAAGTTTTTGATATAAAAATTTTGTATAAAAAATTTTTGATATAAAAATTTTGTATAGAAAATTTTTGATATAAAAATTTTGTATAGAAAATTTTTGATATGAAAATTTTTGATATAAAATTTTTATATATAAAAATTTTTGATATAACAATTTTCTATAGAAAATGTTCGATATAAAAAATTTATATAGAAAATTTTCGATATAAAAATTTTATATAGAAAATTTTTGATGTAAAAATTTTATACAGAAAATTTTTAAAACAAAGAATTTATATAAAAATTTTTTGATAGAAAAATTTTAGATAAAAACTGTTTGATAAAAATTTTTGATATACAAATTTTCGATATAGAAATTTTTATCAAAAAATTTGCGAAATAAAAATTTTTTATAGAAAATTTTTGAAATAAAAATGTTCTATAGAAAATTTTCGATATAAAAATTTTATATAGACAATTTTCGATATAAAAATTGTACATAGATAATTTTCGATATTAAAATTTTATATAGAAATTTTTAATATAAAATTTGCATATAGAAAATTTTCGGTACAACAATTTTATTAAGAAAAAAAGTTTTCTATACAAAATTTTCGATATCAAAATTTTATATAGAAAGTTTTCTATATACAAAATTTATATTGAAAATTGTTAATATACAAATTTTACATAGAATTTTTTATATAAAAATTTTATATAGAATTTTTTTGTGGATATCAAATTTTTTTATAAAAAATTTTCGATATAAAAATTTTATATAAATTTTTTTTTTATTTTATATAAAATGTTTTTATAAAAAAATTTTCGATATAAAATTTTTATACAGAAAATTTTTGATATACAAATTTTATATTAAAAATTTTCGATGTAAGAATTTTTTATAGAAAATTTCTGTTACAAAAATTTTCTATAAAAAATTTTCGGTATAAAAATATTCTATAGAAAATTTTCGATCTATAAAAAATTTTCTATATAAAAATTTTAAACAGAAAATTTTCGATATAAAAATTTTCTATAGAAAATTTTCGATATAAAAATTTTATATAGAAAGTTTTCGATATAAAAATTTTATATAGAGAATTTTTGATATAATAATTTTATATAGAAAATTTTTGATATAAAAATTGTATATAGAAGATTTTCGATATAAAAATTTTATATAGAAGATTTTCGATTTAAAATTTTATATAGAAAATTTTCGATATAAAAATTTTGTATAGAAAATTTTCGATATAAAATTTTATATAGAAAATTTTTTATATAAAAATTTTATATAGAAAATTTTTGATATAAAAATTTTTAATAGAAAAATTTTATTAAGAAACTTTTCGATGTAAATGTTTTCCATACAAAATTTTTAATATAAAAATTTTATATTGAAAATTTTTTATATAAAAATTTTATGTAGAAATTTTTGGTTATAAAAATTTTTTATAAAAAATTTTCGATACAAAAAATTTTTATAAAAAATTTTCGATACAAAAATTTTCTTTAAAAAATTTTATATAAAATTTAAAACAAAAAATTTCGATATAAAATTTTTATATAAAAAGATTTTGATGTACAAATTTTATATAAGAAATTTTCGAGATAAGAATTTGCTATTGAAAATTTCCTCTACAAAAATTTTCGATATAAAAATTGTCTAGAGAAAATTTTCTAATAGAAATTTCCTATAGAAAATTTTTAATATAAAAATTTTCTATAGAAAATTTTGATATAAAAATTTTATAAAGAAAATTTTCGATATAAAAATTTTTTATAAACAATTTCCGAGATAGACATTTTCTATAGAAAATCTTAGATATAAAAATATTCTACAGAAAATTTTACATGAAAATTTCATGTAGAAACTTTTCGATAGAAAATTTCATTTAAAATTTTTTCGACATGAAATTTGCTTATAATAAATTTTTCATATAAAAATTCTATAAAAAATATTTTCGATATACAAATTTGATATATTTTTTCAAAATAAAAATTTTTTATAAAAAATTTTCGATATAAAAATTTTCTATATAAAAATTTTATATAAAAATTTTCTATATAAAAATTTTATATAAAAATTTTCAATATAAAAATATTATATACAAATTTTTTATAAAAAATTTTTGATATAAAATTTTCAATAGAAAATTTTCAATAGAAAATTTTCGATATAAACATTTTTTATAGGAAATTTTTAAAAAAACCTATTGAAAATTTTTACTAGAAAATATTTGATATAAACATTTTCTGTAGAAAATTTTCAATATAAAAATCTTTATAGAAAATTTTCGGTATTTTCTATTGAAAATTTTCGATATAAAAATTTTCTATAGAAAATTTTCGATATAAACATTTTCTATATAAAATTTTCGATATAAAAATTTTCTGTAGAAAATTTTCAATATAAAAATCTTTTATAGAAAATTTTCGGTATTTTCTATAGAAAATTTTAGATATAAAAATTTTCTATATACAATTTTAGATATAAAAATTTTCTATATAAAATTTTCGATATAACAATTTTCTACAAAAAATTTTTGATAAAAAAATTTTCGATATAGCAATTTTGTATAAATAATTCTGGATGAAGCAATTTTCTATAAAAAGTGTTCGATTAAAACTTTTCAAAAATCAAAAATTTTGAAAAGTTAAAGAAATAGATTTGAAAATTTAAATTTTCTAGAATTTCTGTACACATAAAAAAATAATTTAAGTTAACATTATTTTGGCATATGGCCAGTTGTTAAACCTACCCTTTAAATAATATTGTCTCAGACATTTCAGCCATATCCGTTACTTCCAAGTACTTAATACTCAAGCCATAAATCTCATTAGCGCTTTCATTTAGCTTCACTTCCATTACCAAGGGAGTGCCGGGTATCACTGTAACCTCACGATCTATTAGTTGATCATTTTGTCGAACTTGCATTGAAACTTCAGGAATGGGTGCCTGCTGATCTATTGTGTCCAATATCTCAATGTCACTAATAAAAGAATGAAAGGAATAAAACAATTTTTGGAATAAAAATATTTTGTTAAACTATAACTCACTCATCTTCTTTAAAATCTGGAGGTAAAGCTTCGCGTTTTACTAGAATGTGATTTTTGTGGGTTTTTCTGATCTTGTAGAAGCACTTAACATTTACCCTGTAGATTGAGTTATCATTCTCGGTTATAATGAGATTTTGATGATAAGAGACGAAATGCTAAAGTTAAAAGTAAGGAAAATTTAAGTACTAAAATAAGAAATTTAGGTGTTCTAGGTAACTTAGCCACAGATCAGTGACTAATAAGCATTTGTTATATACAAATTTTATATAGAAAAATTCGGTATAAAAATTTTGTATAAAAAATTTTCGATACAAAAACTTTTATTGAAATATTTTGATATACAAATTTTTTATAAAAAATGTTCGATAGAAAATTTTCGATATACAACTTTTATATAAGAAATTTTCGATATAAAAATTTTATATAAGAAATTGTCGATATCAAATTTTTATATAAAAATTTTCGATTTTATTTTTTTTTATAGAAAATTTTTGATATAAAAATTTTATATAAAATTATATATACAATATTTTTTAGATCAAATTTTTGTATACAAAATTTTCGTTATAAAAATTTTATATAAAAATTCTTCTATAAAAAAATTTATATTGAAGATTTTCGATATAAAAATTTTATCTAGAAAATTTTAGATATTAAAATTTTATATAGAAAATTTTCGATAAAAAATGTTGGATATAAACATTTTTTATAGAAAATTATCGATATAAAAAATTTCGATATAAAAATTTTATATAAGAAATTTTTGATATAAATATTGTATATAAAAAATTTTCAATATTAAGTTTGTATATAGAAATTTTCGATATAAAAAGTTTATATAAAAAATTTTCGATATACAAATTTTATATAGAAAAACTTCGATATAAAAATTTATATAGAATTTTTTTGCTATAAAAATTTTATATGGAAAATTTTCGATATAAAAATTTTTTATAGAAAATTTTTGATATAAAAATTTTATATAAAATATTTTTGATATCAAATTTTTATATCGAAAATTTTCGATATAAAATTTGTATGTAGAAAATTTTCGATTTAAAAATTTTATATAGAAAATTTTCGATAGAAAAATTTTATATAAAAAACTTCGATAAACAACTTTTATATTGAAAATATTCGATATGAAAATTTATATAGAAAATATTTGACATTAAATTTGTATATACAGAATTTTCGATATAAAATTTGTATATAGAAAATTTTCGATATAAAAATTTTATATAGAAAATATTCCATAAAAAAATTTATATAGAAGACTTTCGATATAAAAATTTTATATTGAAAATTTTAGATTTTAAAATTTTATATAGAAAAATTCCGATATAAAAATTTTTTATAGAAAATTTTCGATATAAAATTTTTTTATAGAAAATTTTCGATACAAAAATTTTTTAAAGAAAATTTTCGATATAAAATTTTTATATAGAAAATTTTCGATTTAAAAATTTTATAAAAGAAATTTTTAATATAAAAACTTTATATAAAAAATTTTCGTTTTAAAATTTTTATATAGAAAATTTTCGATATAAAAATTATATGTAGAGAATTTTGAGATCAAATTTTTATATATAAAATTTTCGATATAAAAATTTTATAGAGAAAATTTTTGGTAAAAAAACTTATATAAAGAAAATTTTCGATATAAACATTTTTTATAGAAAATTATCGATATAAAAATTGTATATAAAAAATATTTGAGATCAAATTTGTATACACAAAATTTTTGGTATAAAATGTGTAAACAAAACATTTTCGATATAAAAATTTTATATAGAAAATAGTCGATATAAAAATTTATATAGAAAATTTTCGATATAAAAATTTTATATAGAATATTATTGATATTAAAATTTTATATATAAACAATTTTTGATATAAAAATTTATGATATAAAATTTTTTATAAAAAATTTTCGATATAAAATTTTTTTATAGAAAATTTTCGATATAAATTTTTTTTTTAGAAAATTATCGATATAAAATTTTTATATAGAAAATTTTCGATATAAAACTTTATATAAAAAATTTGCAATATAAAATGTTATATAAGAAAAGTTTCGATTTAAAATTTTTATATAAAAAATTTTCGATATTAATATTTTATATAGAAAATTTTCGATATAAAAATTTTATATAGAAAATTTTCGATATAAAAATTTTATATAGAAAATTTTCGATATAAAAATATTATATAGACAATTTTCGATATAAAAATTTTATATAGAAAATTTTCGATATAAAAATTTTATATAGAAAATTTTCGATATAAAAATTTTATATAGAAAATTTTCGATATAAAACTTTATTTTATATAGAAAATCTTCGATATCAAAATGATATAGGAAATTTTCGATATAAAAATTTTATATAGAAAATTTATGATATTAAAATTTTATACATAAAATTTTTGATATTAGACTTTTAAATAGAAAATTTTTGATATACAAATTTTATATCGAGAATTTTCGAAAAGAAATTTTCGATGTAAATATATAGTTAAAAAATTGTATATAGAAAATTTTTGATATTCAATTTTCGATATAAACATTGTTTATAGAAAATTATCGATAGTAATGTTTTATATAGAAAATTTTCGATAAGAAATTTTCGATATAAAAGTTTTTTTTATAGAAAATTATCGATATAAAAATTTTATATAGAAAATTTTCTATGGAAAATTTTTGATATAAAAATTTTCTATAGAAATTTTTTACATACAAATTTTATATAAAAAATTTTATAAACAAAATATTCGATATAAAAAGTTTGATAATTTCCTTGGCAAACTTACCTTTAGTTTATTCACAGTTTTCGTAAAACCACATTTATCAAAATCTTTTAAAAATATCTTTAAGTGGTTACCTGTCAAATTATCAGATATTTGACACTCTTTTACAGATATTAATTTTAAATTCTCCCAATAAATTTTATTACGAAACAACTTCGTCTGATTTGATGTCAAAGGCAATTGCATCAAAATAAAATCCTTATTACAATAAACGTGAGGCAGCACTAAAATTTGTATACGAAAAAGAAAATAAAAATTCAATTAAAAACCAAAAAAAAAAAGGAAAGAAATTTTAAATAATGTGCGAATAATTTTTGTGCTTGAAAATTTGTTATGGAAATTATATTCAAACAAGTAGTGATCACTGATCATAGGTGGAAATCATAGAAACTCCTCCACATATTCTGAGATTCAATAGAAATTTCCGCTTAACTAACAACAGACACATATTCTCAAGCTTAAGGAAATTTTCAACAGCAATTGTAGCTGTTTCTTCGTAAGAACTCCGCAGGCAGTAAAAGGCCATTATAGTTAAGGCGTGCAATGAAATGATTTGTTTATCATTTGTTAGCAAACAAATGCAAAATGCAAAAGATTCAAAATTCGTTTATTTCCATTTCTTTTAGATAACACTGATTGACAAAATTTAAGTTTTTGGTTTACATTTGATATGAAATTTCATTAGTTTTTCTACTTAGGGAACCACAACTTTTGAAAAAATTAGTTTAACTTGAATTTTTTTTTATCTGTTGCTGAGTGTAATCAGAGTTTTGCTTTCCCAATGTGACTGAGAAACAATTTGTTTTGGCATTGGAACATGTGGAAATTTGTTAAAATTATACAATATTTATACTTAAAGTTTATGCAATATTGGTGAGATGGTAATTTTTTGTTTTTGTCTAAAGCCTGAGTCACGTTTATACTTATGCAGCTTAAGAGAGACAATAAAATAAATAGTCAGATTATAGACTTTAGGTTATTTAGAAAAAAAAAAAAAAAACAGTAATAGTAATGTTTTATTAATGCTGAATTATGTAAAATGTTTTGAGAATTGCGCCACAATAAGAGGAACTTTAGAATATTACAAAAAAACAAAAGACTTAGAAAACGAACCTGATTTGAAGTATAGACATAAAAAAATAAACAGAAATAGAATTAAATCCTAAAGCAGACAAAGAAGTAGTATTAGGACTTTTTGTATCAATTTATTTTAATTTCTTTACTTTTTATTCTCAAAACGTTAGCAACATTAATTAAACAACAAATAAAATAAAAACTTTAATTTTCATTAAAATAAAATTACTTCACTTTAACAATTAAATTTAAATCACACAAAGGAAATTCTAAGAACTTTAAAAATGAAACTAAGAATACGATAGTAAAAAAACTAGAAACAATTTTATAATCATATATTCTTAAAGATATAATGCCTCATGGCTCATAAAATCTTAGTTTATGATGATTTCTTACTCGTATGGCTAAAAAAAAACGTAAAATCTAAAATGTTTAAGATAATCAAGAGACTATGTTCAGTTGCTTAATCAATAAAAACCCTTATGTGATTCTTTAATAAACTTTTGCTTTTACAATGAAAAGTTTTAACGATGCACTGTGCAAACACAGCGAAGACTGCCATAAATTATTCCAATGAAAATAGAAGCCAAAAAAATTTAAATTAAAGAAAATGTTTGTTTTAATTTTATAGGGAAACATTATTTCAATACTGATTAATGTAATAGGGATAAAAAATTGCACTTGTTGCTCTTAACAGAGGCAACTTTAAATTTATAACTTCTTTTTATATCCACCATAAAAAAACTGGGGAGTATATTGAGATTGTCATTCCATTTGTAATTGCCTTAATATTGGCTCTAAAAACAATCCTTATAAAATTCTAAGATGACTAAATGATGTTGGTCTGTCCATCTGTCTGTATGTCTATAGAAAATTTCTTTATCAAAAATTTTTCTAAAGAAAATTTTTTATCAAAAATTTTTCTATAGAAAATTTTTCTATCAAAAACTTATTTATCAAAAATTACCTATAATAACCCTTCACTACCATAGGTCGAAAGGGGTATTATAGTTTTGTGCTGATGTATATAACGCATAGAAATATTTGTCGTAGACCCACCATTTAGTATACCAAAAAGCTTAGAATCACTTTCTGAGTAGATTTAGCGATGTCCGTTCGTGTGGGTGGCTGGACCCACATGTAAACCTTGTAATCAAACTACAGTTCGCAATTCTAAAGATAATTTTATGAAATTTGGCACAGATCATTTTCTTAATAATGGGACTATGGCTGTTGAAATTCACCAAAATCGGTCTATTATTTATGGTACCTCGCATAGGTCCCACTATCCGGAATTGATATATTGGCCACAAATATTACTATTTTTCAATGAAATTTAAAACAAATACTGCTTATGTAAACTTAAATCACTGTACAAAATTTCGTTGAAATCGGTCCACATTTGACCATAGCTCCCATACAAACTTTTCTTTAAAAACGCACTCAATGAGACAAAAATCACTAAAACGCTCGTAAATCTAAAGATAATGAGAATTTCAAGTTAATTTATTGCACACATAATGTTTTTTAACAACTGTAATCAATTTGCCATTTCGAGATAATTGGTCCACATTTGACCCTAGCTCTCATATAAGTCCAAACGACGAAAACAGCTTAAATATATAAGTTTTGAGAATATGTTTGTATTATGGCAAAATTATACAGGAAAAATAACACCTTTGACCTTAGTGGTGGTATGGTCGGGCTTGACCGACTATATCACTTTCTTACTTGTTTTTATAGGAATTTTGTGACTTGTTTTGTCTAAAAAATCTGAGTGAGTCACTTATAAAAAATATTTTTTTACTGCTTTACTGTCTGCTTCTAAAGAGAAATTCTCACATCTAATTGTACATATTTGAGTGTTTTTTTGTTAATAAAAATATTAGAGTCTAAGTGATATTTTTCTAAAAAAAATTCTAATTTTTTTTTTAATAAAAAATTTTTGTGTCGTTTTTGCTAAATAAAATCTCAGTGAGTGACTATATATTTAAAAAAAAAAAACGAATTTTTGTATGAAAAATTCTTAAATGTTTCTTTGTTTTCTGGAGCTCTTTTAGGATAGTTTGAGTACTTTTGTTAAAAAAAAAATCTGAGTGAATAACTGACTATTCATCTCTCTAGAAAAAATCTCGAATCTTTGCGTTTAATTATTTGAGTGCTTTATTCTTTAGAAATATTTTCAGTGTCTGAATGAATTTCCGTGTAAAAAGTTGTAATTTCTCTGCATTTTATACAGAAAATTTTGAGTATTTTTTTGAGTTTTTTTTAAACAATTTTTTTTTGAATCGCTTTGACTAAAAAAATCTTAGTTTCTGAGTAACTGTAGTTGTAAAATGTTTATTACTCAGTGCCTGGATATCTATTTTTTTTTTTATAGATGCATGAGTGAGCTTTTCTTTTGAAAAATAATCTCAGTGTCACAGGGACTATCCCTGTTGCAAAAAAAAAAATTCTTGTATTCCTGATGTTTTTGCAACATTTTTCAAAGAAATTTTCTAATTGATTCAGAGACATATTTCATCTATATCTTATCGTTAAACATCTGACCACCCCAAGTGCCAATGACACCTAAAGTGTGACTCAAAAAACAACATAATTTTCAAAAGGTGTTTGACTTCATGACTCCATACCTTCGCTTAATTTAACTTCTTATACAGATTTTAAAGATAAAACTTTTGCTTGTTTGTAACTTCTCTGTCCGTCTGTGCAATTGTCTCTATATAAGTTTCATTTCCAACAATGACAACTTCAGTGTGAGTTTTTTTTTTCTACATATACATATATATTTTTCACCTTAACATACGAAAAATTAACAATTATTTTTAAGTTCAAGACTCCACTAAATATTCAGACAAGTGTCCTCTCTGTACCCCCCTTGTACTGCAAAAAGTGGTAAAGTCAAGCAAATCGACAGTGGTTTTGTGTTAATAAGAACCTCGAGCGTCACCTTTAAGTTGTTGGTTGGAGTTCTACTCGTGCTGTTTTGTTGTAGAGTAAATGAGTGTTTTTTTTTTTGTTGTGTCTTTCTGTTTGTTTGGGATTTCACATGCGTATAAATTTACTGCGTTATCTTCATTAAAAGATGGTAATAAAAATGTTTTGTATGTTTGTTAAGTATTTATATGAATGTAATATTAGGTACCCTATACAAGGTAGAATATGTTATAGAAGACGCATAAAAAGTTTACTTACAACTATTATTTTGTATTTTGTTTTTCACATTATAGTATCACTCTAAATATGGATTTTTATTAAAATTAAACTCAATGAGATAACTGTTATTAAAAAATGTTCATTAGGGTATCACATTATCACCTTAGTCCACCCTTTTGTCTAAACACTTGTTATTTTTGTTAATTTTTTTTGTTTTTTAATTTTTCAAATGAATTAAAATTTATTTCTTGTTAAACATTTTACCAACAGACATTCCGATGTTTAAATTTATCTGGTCTTCAATGTTGAGTTGTTTATGTTAATTGCGAATTTGTTTGGCATTTGTTAATGAGAAGGGAGGAAGTAAATTTTAGTCACATGATCATGTCCTGTTTCCATGCAATAACAAAATTTCTCAATTGTTGCCAATTTTAAAGCAATAGTGATTAAGTTATTCTAAAAAGAAGGCATATTTCCCAAATAAGAAATTTTCTAGATATACAATTTTTTCCGGAGTAAGAAAATTTTCTATTGACATTTTTTTTTTATGATAACAATTATGATAATATAAAATTTCAATATAATTTTTTTATTAAAATTTTAGGTTTAAATTAAATTTTCGATATAACTTTTTTTTTTGCCATATCATTGAAACAATTTTTGATATAAAAGTTTTTACCAGAAAAATTTTCGATATAATATTTTTTCTATAAAAATTTTTTCGATATAAAATATTTTCCATCGAAAATTTTCTGTATAACTTTTTATCTATAGAAAAGTAATAATAATATTTATAAAATATTTCTATCGAAAAATTTTGATATTGAATTTTTTGTATAGAAATTTTTTCTATACATATATAAATTTTCTATATAACATTTTTTCTATATAAAAATTTTCGATACATAATTTTTTCAGTAAAAAATTTCGATATGAAATGAAACGAAAATTAAATTTTCGATATGAAATTTTTTCTAAAGAAAAATTTTCGATATGAAATTTTTTCTAAAGAAAAATTTTCGATATAAAATTTTTTCTAAAGAAAAATTTTCGATATAAATTTTTTTCTATAGAAAAAATTTCGATCTAAAATTTTTTCTAAAGAAAAAATTTCGATCTTATATTTTTTCTATAGAAAAAATTTCGATCTAAAATTTTTTCTATAGAAAAAATTTCGATCTAAAATTTTTTCTATAGAAAAAATTTCGATCTAAAATTTTTTCTATAGAAAAAATTTCGATCTAAAATTTTTTCTATAGAAAAAATTTCGATCTAAAATTTTTTCTATTTCGATCTAAAAAATTTCGATCTAAAATTTTTTCTTTAGAAAAAATTTCGATCTAAAATTTTTTCTATAGAAAAAATTTCGATCTAAAATTTTTTCTATAGAAAAAATTTTGATCTAAAATTTTTGCTATACAAAAAAATTTCGATCTAAAATTTGTTCTATAGATAAAATTTCGATCTAAAATTTTCTCTATAGAAAAAATTTCGATCTAAAATTTTTTTTATGGAAAAAATTTCGATCTAAAATTTTTTTTATGGAAAAAATTTCGATCTAAAATTTTTTTATGGAAAAAATTTCAATTTAAATCTTTTCTATAGAAAAAATTTCGATCTAAAATTTTTTTTAATGGAAAAAATTTCAATCTAAAATCTTTTCTATAGAAAAAGTTTCGATCTAAAATTTTTTTTATGGAAAAAATTTCAATCTAAAATCTTTTCTATAGAAAAAATTTCGATCTAAAATTTTTTCTACAGAAAAAATTTAGACACAAGGTTTTTTTTCTATAAAATAAGAGTTTTATTTGAGAAAAAGGAAAATGTCGAAGAAAAGAATTACACAAAGAAAATTGTTTTCTATAGAAAAATTTTCGTTAAAAAATTTCAATCTAAAATCTTTTCTATAGAAAAAATTTCGATCTAAAATTTTTTTTTATGGAAAAAATTTCAATCTAAAATCTTTTCTATAGAAAAAACTTCGATCTAAAATTTTTTCTATAGAAAAAATTTCGATCTAAATTTTTTTCTATAGAAAAAATTTCGATCTAAATTTTTTTCAATAGAAAAAATTTCGATCTAATTTTTTTTCTATAGAAAAAATTTAGACACAAAGTTTTTTTCTATAAAATAAGAGTTTTATTTAAGAAAAAGGAAAATGTCGAAGAAAAGAATTACACATAGAAAATTGTTTTCTATAGAAAAATTTTCGTAAAAAATTTTTTCTATAGAAAAATTTTCATTAAAAAATTTTTACTTTAGAAAAATTTTTGTTATCAATTTCGTTATTAAAATTTTTTCTATAGAAAAATTTTCATTATAAAATTTTTTTATAGAAAAATTTTCATTGTAAAATTTTTCCACAGAAAAATTTTCATTGCAAAATTTTTTCTATAGAAAAAATTTCGATCTAAAATTTTTTTTATGGAAAAAATTTCGATCTAAAATCTTTTCTATAGAAAAAATTTCGATCTAAAATTTTTTCTATAGAAAAAATTTAGTCACAAAGTTTTTTTTCTATAAAATAAGAGTTTTATTTGAGAAAAAGGAAAATGTCGAAGAAAAGAATTACACATAGAAAATTGTTTTCTATAGAAAAATTTTCGTTAAAAAATTTTTTCTATAGAAAAATTTTTGTTATCAATTTCGTTATTAAAATTTTTTCTATAGAAAAATTTTCAATATAAATTTTTTGTATGAAAAAGTTTTCGATATAAAATTATTTCTATAGAAAAAATTTCGATACACAATTTTTTCTTTAAAAACTATTTTATTATAAATATTTTTCTATAGAAAAAAATTTGATCTAAAATTTTTTATAAAGGGGTTTTCCAAAAAAATATTTTCGTTATAAATTTTTTTCGTTAGAAAGTTTTTTCTATAGAAAAATTTTCGTTAAAAATTTTTTCTATAGAAAAATTTTCGTTAAAAAATTTTTTCTATAGAAAAATTTTCATTAAAAAATTTTTTCTATAGAAAAATTTTCGTTAAAAAATTTTTTCTATAGAAAAATTTCCGTTAAAAAATTTTTTCTATAGAAAAATTTTCTTTAAAAAATTGTTTCTATAGAAAAATTTTCGTTAAAAATTTTTTCTATAAAAAAATTTTCGTTAAAAAATTTTTTCTATAGAAAAATTTTCGTTAAAAATTTTTTCTATAGAAAAATTTTCGTTAAAAAATTTTTTCTATAGAAAAATTTTCGTTAAATAATTTTTTCTATAGAAAAATTTTCGTTAAAAAATTTTTTCTATAGAAAAATTTTCGTTAAAAAATTTTTTCTATAGTAAAATTTTCGTTAAAAAATTTTTTCTATAGAAAAATTTTCGTTAAAAAATTGTTTCTATAGAAAAATTTTTGTTAAAAAATTTTTTTTACAGAAAAATGTTCGTTATAAAATTTTTTCTATAGAAAGATTTTTGTTAAAATATTTTTTCAATAGAAAAATTTTCGTTGTAAAATTTTGTTTAAAGAAATATTTTCTTTATAAAATCTTTTCTATAGAAAAATTTTCGTTATAAAATTTTTTTTATAGAAATATTTTTTTTTTCTATAAAATTTTTTTGTATAGAGAAATGTTCTTTATTTAATTTTTACTATAGAAAAAATTTTGTCATAAAATGTTTGCGATTGAAAACTATTGAAAACTATTTTATCAAAAATTTTTTATAGAAAATTTTTTAATCAAATATTTTTCTATAGAAAATTTTTTTTTATCAAATATTTTTCTATAGAATGTTTTTTATCAAAATTTTTTCTTTAGACAAATTTTGGACATAAAATTTTTTTCTAGTGATAAATTTTCGATCTAAAACTTTTTATATTCAAAAATTTGCGATATAAATTTTTTTTTATAAAAAAATTTTCGATACAAAATTATTATAAATTATTATTATTAAATTTTTTGTATAGAAAATTTCTGTTATCAGAGTATTTCTACGCAAAAATTTTTTAATAAAATGTTCTTTAAAAAATTTTTTCTATAGAAAAATTTTTATTACAAAATTTTTCTAAAGAAAAATGTTCTTTATTAAATTTTTTCTATGGAAAAATTTTTATTAAAAATTTTTTTCTATAGAAAAAATTTCTTTAAAAAATTTTCTATAGAAAAATTTCGACATAAAATTTTTCCTGTAGAAAAATTTTCGTTATAAAATTTGGCTATAGAAAAATTTTATCTTATAAAACTTTTTCGGGAAGAATAAATGAATGGGTAACTTTCTATACAAGATTTCTATATTTTCGCTGATTGACAGAACCTTTAATGTTATTTGTTTGATATATTCCCACATTAGTTTAATTTATAAAAAAAACTCCAAGATAAGCATCAATTTCCTAAAGTTGTGGTTAAATTTCTTGACCACAAATCTCTATGACAGGTCTCTTTGTCTGTCAGTCACTTTTGAGCGATTAAACAAAAGCTTGTCAAAGTGAATATTCTACAAATTTTGAAATCTACTTCATTTAGAAAAAACTTAAAGCGTAGCTTGTCATGATGTGGTGTCTTCAAAATATAGATAATAATAGAAGAAAAAAATCAGAAAAAAGTGCAAAATGCCTATACTTCAGTATTTGCTGGCAGACTGAAAGGCAGCTTAAAGATAAGTAGATATTCTTGATAAACCACAAAAAGATTGAAAGAAAACCAATAAACCATTAAAACGGCTGCCAAGCTCATGCTGTTAATGAGATTTATGAGAATGAAAACTGTCCATGGAGCTTTACCATAAAAGATGATTTGGTTCGCATTTTGTGGTCGGTCAATGCAGTTTAACTGAAAAGCGATAATTGTTTTGTAATTGAAGCCTTAAGCTTAAGGCGGATTTTTTTTTTCATGTTTAGGTATTTCATATTCTTATGTATTGATTTGTGTTAAATATTTTAAAAGAAATTCATTTATTGGGCTTATAATCAAAATTGAATAAAAACTTAATGTTCAAGTTGACACTTGAGGATTTAAAAATTGTGCAAATTTCTTCTTCTTTATAGCTTAGCTAACATTTTTAATTAAGAATTCATACCAAAACAAATGTCTTCGGGGTGTCTAGCATATTATCAACTGTCAGTTTTATTAACTCATTTTTTATTTTTTTAAAATTACTAACAAGTTATTTACAAGAATATGTTTCACTCTTGAATGCGAAATTTTTTATGAACAAAGAAAAATTGGTTCACTCAAGCGGCAGACAGACAGACTCTAGCGGCTGAGTTAATCGAAACATGATCATATTAATGTCACTTTTCTAATTAGGTCGAATTTCTAAATGCGTAAATTGTAAATTTTTATTAGAAAAGGAAATTCTATTCAATGCCAATAAATTAGACTCATAAAAAGATTGCGACAATTTCTTTAAGATAAAAAGAACTAGATTTGCAAGAGCAAAAAAAAAAAAAAATACAAAGTGAAAAGATATTCTAAAAGTATAATATCATAATAAATATAAACAGATAAAAGATACAATGATGATCCAGAAAAAGTTGTTGTTGTTGTTGTTGAGACACTTTTTATATCTACCATCAAAAAGAATGGGGGGTATATTGAGATTGTCATTCCGTTTGTAATTTCCTTAATTCTGAATCCTTATGAAAACCTTATGAAATTCTAAGACTATTGAGCGATGTCCGTCTGTCTGTCCGTCTATCTGACTGTCTGTTGAAATCACGATAACGCCTAAATGAAAGGAGCTAGCTCACTGCAACTAAGTTAAAATATTCTTCATATCTGAGAAATTTTGGTATTGAAATTGGCCAAAATCGGTATACATTTGACCATAGCTCCCGTATAACATCGTCTAGGCTAATCGCTTATTTGTTAATAAATGACAAATTATAGCAGCTATGACGATCAAATTTAATATCTAGAAGTTTTACATTAGCCCTAGGCAGCGTGCAAAATTTCATTAAAATCGGTTCACATTAAGCCATAGCTCCCATACAAAAAACTTACAAAAACAGCCTAAAATACACTTAAATGCCAATAAATCTAACAGTATAACAGATATAACCACTAAATTTGGCACAAGGAAGTCTTATGTCAATTCCAGCCAGTGTGCAAAATTTTGTCGCGATCGGTCACCATTTGACCATAGCTCCCATATAAAAAACTTACGAAAATACAAAAATTCAAAAAGAAAAGGGGATTTATGTCCGTCTGTCCGTCAGATAAAATCGTGATAGCTCCTTAACTACAAGAAATACTAAAACTAAATTAGGCACAAGAAAGTCTTATGTCAATACCAGCCAGTGTGCAATATTTTGTCACAATCGGTCACCATTTGACCACAGCTCCCATGTAAAAAACTTATGGAAACACAAAAATACATAAAGAAAAGGTTGTTTATGTCCGTCTGTCTGTCAGATAAAAGCACGATAGCGCCTTAACGAAAAGAGCTAGAGGGACAAAATTTTACAAAAGTATTTTAGATGTTTTGAAAAAGACGTGTGTTGAAAATGGACAACATCGGTTCAAATTTAGTTAGAGCTCCCATATAACCCCGCCCCGGGAAACACAATAATGCTGATAAATTGAATACAATTGTAATAGCTATGACGATTACATTTAAAATAGGGAAGTTTTATGCAATTTTTGATCAGTTTATCAAATTTTATAGGAATCAGTCCATATTTGACTTTAGCTTTCATATAAAAAACACTCACGGAAACCAAAAAATTTAGCAAAGTATAGTTAAAAGCCATTAAATTAGAAACTATGATAGCTATGGCCACTAAATTTTGCAAGAATAAGCTCTATATATATACCAGCTAGTGTGTAAAATTTTGTTACAATCGGTCAACATTTGGCTATAATTCTTATATATATAACATCCCCTTTTTATATCTACGATCAAAAAGATTTCGAGGTACATTCATTATATTAAGATTGCACCTATGAAATTATATAGGCATCAATCAATGTTCAGCCCAGACTTAATATATGATGAATGCATGTTTAGCCTAACTACATATTAAGTACAACGAAAAGAATTTAACAACTTATTAATGTAAAACTATACCCGGTTATGAGATCGAATTTTGATCAAAGTAAATACTGGGGAAACCACTAAAATATTGATTTTTTCAGTTTTGGTCCAGATTTTGAATTAGCTGCACCCTGTTTCTGAATTTAACACAACTTGATGGTGGGTATATAAGATTCGGCACAGCCGATATAACACTCTTACTTGTTCTATATAACAAAAATTATTGATATACATTTTTTTCTAGAAAAAATTTTCTTTGTTAATTTTTTTCTAAAAAAACCTTTTTTTTATTAAATTTTTTCTATAAAAAAATATTCGATAATTTTTTTTTTTTAATTTTCGATGTACACTTTTGTTTATGCATGCTATGTTAGTTTCATAATTATATTTGTAAATTATTAGTTTTTCTTACAAACCCTATGAATTGATCTTTAGAACACCCTGTGTCCTAAAGCTCTCCCTCCCATTGGAACGGGAGTTATTGAAAGTTCTCTCTCTTCGTTAAGAAGAGCAAATTTGGTATTTTTAAAGTTATCATGGGAAGAATTTTTATTTAACAAGATCAGTGCTGGATCTACCACGAAATACTCAAGGTGATTGTTACCCCCATTTAACATAAAATAAATTGAATTATAAATTAATAAAATATATTGTGGTCTTTTAACTTTGGCATCTCCGGAAACATTTTTCATCATTTTTATCATCCCCGCCTGAACATTTTGCTGGTCCTTCGAGCCGGATTCAACACCAGGAAAGGAATTTTCTGCTCTAATCTATTTTTGGAAAGTGATTACTTGTGTAAGCCATCCCCCCAACATACGCTTAAAAATCCACGGACTCCAGAAAAAAAAAAGCAAGTAAAAAATTGAAGAATTAAAGTGAGTATACATAAAATTTTGTATAAGGTTTTTAAACACGTAATATACAAATTTATTATTAATCTTGTGAACTCTGTGCTTTTTACCGTGATTTTTACCGTTTTTTGAATTCGCCTTAAATTTTTTATAAAATTAAATACCGTAAGATAAGAGTGGAAATATTTCACCATAGTGAATAAAAGTCCCCAAAAATAGAAAACTTAAACATATATTTTTATAAAAGTGAATGCCTATACATACTCTTACCAAAGTTCGTAAAGTTTTTAAAACAGAAATCTCTTGAGAATTAAAAAATTTGTATTCAAATTTGAGTAAAAACAATTTTCTGAAACTTGCCTACAAAATAATTGAATTTATTTTTACATCGGAGAATTTTCTACCAACGCATTTTTAATCGAATAGTACTATATACATTTTAATTCGAATTTGCATGTTTCTAAAAGCCATTACTATTTTTATACAGTGCGCTATTAAAATTTTAAAATAAAAATCTACGCTAATTTTAAACAATTGTCTACAATATTTTTTTTTATTCTCTTTCTAAAACTCGATTTAAAATTAAATATTTCCAATCGCTCTCAGTAGAGTGAGAACGACTCTCTTATTTTCGAAATCGCTTCATGTTCGAAAATTACAGCACTTTTTATCACAGTTTTATTTGCTCTTATCCATAAATTTCTCTCTCTCTCTCTCTCCCGCTCTATGTATAAATCGTTTTTATATCACTTTGTTTTTTAAAATTAAATACAAATCCCTTTAAAATTTTTAAATATTTTCGAAGTTCTTTATGAGTGTTAACTAATTACGTTACTTTAATTTCAAAACCTCTCTTTAATTCCTAAAACCGCTTTAAACTTTAAAATTAAAAGTTGGTTTGTTAAAATTAATCTCTCCTCTCTTTACTAAATTTTCGAATACTTCGCAATAATATATCTCAATCATATCATTTTATTACTCTTATTTTGAACATTAACCCATTGTGGTAACAACGTCCCTATTTTTTCTTGATATTTTCGGAACATTTGTTATTACATTGCCAATACGTTTTCACCTCAATCCTTAGATCCCTATTTTATAATGTCAGAGCTAGAGTCGTTTATACGTGCATCTGATCGCGTTGTGGAATTTAATGCATATTTTTCGGAGCTGTCCCCCGATCAGCATACTGTTCACACATTAGAAGTCCAAAAGGATGAAATTGTTCACCTTTGGACAACATTGCGTACTTCGTATGACCATCTTTTAGACAGGATAAGCTCTTTAGAGGAAGATATTAACCTCGAAACGGTTAAGAATAAGTTTTATGTAGCTTATAGTGCTCATCTGAAATGTCTCTCTAAAGCTAATGAACATCTGGATGCATTAAAGAGTCGTTCGGTGAATTTGACTGACCATGTAGCATCCAGAGCCCCGGTAATGACCCGAATAAACCTTCCACCCTGTGATATGGAGAACTTCTTAGGAGATTACGACTCTTGGCCTACCTTTCGGGACCAATTCACAGCCCTTTATGGTGGACAGGAACACATTCCTCCCGTGGAAAAGCTTTGCCATCTCCTAAAGAAAACCAAAGGTGAACCCCATGAAATCGTGAAATCTTGCCCGTTCACAAATGCTGGTTTTCAGATGGCTTGGAAAAACTTAGAGGATCGGTACGAAAACCAAAGGGTTCTAATTAATGCGCAGCTAAAAATTCTTTTTGGCTTAACACCTATTTCAAAGGAGACCGGCCCGAATATTAAAACACTTCAGCGCACAGTTAATAACTGTGTCTCAAACTTATCCCTGCTCCATATTGATACGGACAATTGGGATGTTATTTTTGTCTACTTGTGTTCTACATGTTTACCCGATACCACACTTAACCTCTGGGAACAATCATTACGAAATAGCTCCGACTTGCCAACCTGGAAGGATATGGACGCTTTTTTGACAAGCCGTTTCCACACACTCGAGTCCGTTAGCGACATACGGTCTAACAATTTATCGTCAAATCTTCCTAAAAAGCCCCAGCTGCCTAAATCAGACAACTTTCGTGATTTCCGCAAGGTAAATTCATTCCAGACAAATGTGTCCTCGAACAAGACCAAATGTTCTTTGTGTCAGGATTTTCACCCCCTACGTTTGTGCTCCACCTTCCTGCGTATGTCTGTTGAGGATCGATTTGCAACTGTCAAATCCCAAAACCGTTGCACAAATTGCCTTGCTACATCTCATGAATTTAAAAAATGCAAAAGTCCCTACGTTTGCTCTGTATGTAAAATGAAACATCATTCGCTTTTACATCGGCCCTCCTCACCAACGTCGAATCAAAACCCTCAAACGAACTCGACACCCCCTAATAATGCGTCAAATGTTGGATCATCTACTTTGAACACTTACCCCTCACATTCAACACAATATCCTCAACCATCAACTTCATCTGAGGCCGCAAGGATGCGTCAATCCTTTTCTACTCACATACAGTCCGCTCAATCTAGTACGATGATTCTTGGAACAGCCTTGGTCAATATAAGTGTTGAAGGTTTTAGCTACCCCGTTAGGGCGCTTATAGATCCTGCATCTGAAGCTTCATTCATATCAAGGTTTCTTCAAAGAAAGTTGTCATTGCCCTCTACAATTGCCCACACACACATCGTTGGTCTAAGTGGATCTGTTGCTGCTACAGCAACTCGAATCAGTACTGTTCAAATAAAATCACCTTTAGAACCAACTTTTGAGACTGATGTTGACGTTTATGTTGTTGACAAACTTACTGGACAGTTACCATTTCAACCTCTCTCGACATCTAGTTGTTCTGAATTCTCAGGGTTACCAATGGCTGATAACATTCATCGGTCGTCGACTCAAATCGATCTTCTTCTGGGTTGCGATGTTTATCCTCGGATTATTCGAAACGGAGTTCGCTGGAACCGAGACAAATCTCTCGTTGCACAGTGTAGCGCTTTTGGTTGGATAATAACTGGTCACACTTCTTTTCCCTCTGCCAATTCTGCAGTAGCTTCGTTTTTTAATAAACTCGATATCGACCACTTGCTCAATCGCTTTTGGGAGATCGAAGAGGTTCCTCGACCTAAACAGATTTCTGATGACGACAAATACTGCGAAGAGCTTTTCCAAAAAACAACATATCGCGACGGAGCAGGTCGTTTTGTGGTTTCTCTTCCATTTATACGCTCTTTTCTTAAGCAAAAATACCTAGGTCAATCTCGTAACATTGCTTTCTCTCAGTTTACTAGAAATGAAACTCGTTTGTGTAAGAATATAGAGTCAAAGTCTAAATATGATAGTGTAATATTGGAATATTTAACACTTAATCATATGAAAATTGTAACCCCGGATTTTTCCACAAACCCCCATTCTTATTACCTACCCCATCACGCCGTATTGAAGCCTGATAGTACTACTACTAAGTTAAGAGTGGTTTTTAATGCCTCTTCTCCCACATCAAATGGCGTCAGTCTAAATGATGTTCTCTACCCCGGTCCGGTTTTACAAGCCGATTTAACCACTCTTATTTTAAGATGGCGACTTTTTAAGTACGTTTTTAATGCGGATATCGAAAAGATGTACCGCCAAATACTAGTAAACCCCGAGCATACCCCTTATCAACGGATTTTGTTCCGTGATTCACCCCATGAAGAAGTTAAGGACTTCGAGCTTAGCACTGTAACATTTGGTGTTAATTGTGCCCCTTATCTGGCAATTCGAACATTGCTAGAATTAGCTAGTCAATGCGAAAAGAATCACCCCCATGTTTCAGACATTATTCGCCACTATATGTATGTAGATGATGTGTTGTTTGGAGCCCATGATATAGGTGGAGCTATCAAATCCCGAAATGACCTCATCGAGGTACTAAACTCAGCAGGTTTCCCTCTAAGAAAGTGGACTGCCAATAACACACTCATTCTGAAAGATCTACCCCCCGAGCATTTATTAAACGCAGAGTTTTTAAACCTTTCCGACTCTTGTACATCGAAACCATTAGGTTTACGATGGAACGCTGGGCATGACATTTTCTATTTTACACCCCTAAAACATCTTTGCACAAATAACTTTACAAAACGGGCAGTTTTGTCAGAAATCGCCAAGTTATTTGACCCCGCTGGATGGCTAGCTCCGAAGTTGATTGTTGCGAAAATGCTTATGCAACAAATCTGGAAAGATGGTACGGAATGGGACGAAGTTATAAAACCCCAAACTTTGAAACAATGGACTAATTTTCTGGAAGATTATCCAAATATTGACCGTATCAAGATCCCTAGATTTCTGAATTACCACCCATCTTTTTCAATCGAAATTCACGGTTTTTGTGACGCATCGGAAAAGGCGTATGCTGCTACCCTTTACATTCGCTGTGAGACACCAGAAGGCAAAGTTTTCACACATCTGTTAGCCTCAAAAACTAAAGTTGCACCAATCAAGTATATCACATTACCCCGAAAAGAGCTTTGTGGTGCTGAACTTCTGGCTAGAATGTTCAAACACTTTAAAACCGAATTCCCTTTGACGAACTATCGCTTTTCCATGTGGTCTGACTCTACCATTGTTTTAGCCTGGTTACAGAAACCTCCTTATCACTGGACCACTTTTGTAGCCAACCGCACAGCTTCGATTTTAGAGAAAGTAGGAGCTAGTATTTGGTCACACGTTGATTCCAAGGACAATCCTGCCGATATAGCATCTCGTGGATGCAGTGCCAACGAGCTGATCGAAAACAAATTGTGGTGGCATGGTCCCTCGTGGTTAGGATTACCTCATCAAGACTGGCCTGTCAACAATAATAGCTTCGAAACTAGCGAAGAAGTTAAACCCATTCGAGCACATGTCTCTAAAGTCTCCCGTACTGATATCTTGGACCGCTTTTCAGATTTGCCCCGGGCCATGAGAGTCTTATGCTATGTTTTTCGTTTTTTTCATCGTGTTCATAGCGTACACCGTCAGAATTACCGATATGCCTCGAATATGCTACAGCAATCTGAAATTAAATTTGTAAAAGATCGACTTACAACTCTTTGCCAGCGTTTGCATTTTCCTGAATATGATTCGCTATCTCGTGGTTCTGTACTTTCTCGAAAAGATACTCTATTGCGTTTTAATCCATTTATTGACGATGTTGGCGTTTTGAGAGCAAATGGTAGATTGTCTCAGTCTCTGATTCTCAACTACGATGAGAAATTCCCTAAGATACTACCTTATTCAGGAAGATTTACCCGTTTATATCTTGAAATGATGCATAAATACTCCCTTCATGGTGGAAATTCTCTAATGACTCGTTTAATGCGGAGAGAGTTCTGGGTCCCTAAGTTGAGAAATTTAGTCAAAACGATAATTCACAACTGTAAAACGTGTGTAGTGCATAAACATCAAACAGGCCGACAAATAATGGCAGCGCTTCCTGTAGAAAGATCCACTTTTTCTCGACCTTTTACATGCACTGGGGTCGATTTTGCCGGCCCCTTCGACATCAAATCTTACGCTGGTCGTGGTTTTAGGATATCTAAGGGTTATGTTCTAGTGTTTGTTTGTTTCTCCTCTAAAGCGATTCACTTAGAAGTTACTAGCGAAATCTCTACTAACGCTTTTTTAGCAGCATTTGCTCGGTTTTTCTCCCGCCGTGGCTGTCCCTCGTCTATGTACTCAGACAACGGCACGGCTTTCGTAGGAGCGGTTAACACTTTGTTACACGATCGAACTCAATTTCTAACTTCTGTACGTCATGAGTTACTCTCACAACACGTCTTCCAGAATCTTGACTGGCATTTTAATCCTCCTGGTGCCCCCCACATGGGTGGCCTGTGGGAAGCAGGAGTGAAAAGTTTCAAGTTACACTTAAAGAAAATTACCAACTGCCAAACTTTTACATTTGAAGAGTTCAGCACTATGTTAGCCCGAATAGAAGCCTGTCTGAACTCTAGGCCCCTTTGTCCTATTAGTGATGACCCTGCGGAGCTCAACGCTCTAACTCCGGGTCATTTCCTAGTAGGAACCCCACTTCTATCCCCAGCAGAACCCGACGCTACTGACATGACCGCAAGTCACGCGAACAGATGGCAAAAATTAAAGATCCTTCACCATCGCTTTGCATTAATATGGAAGGATGAATATCTTAAGGAGTTGCATAAGCGCAATAAATTTCAACTCCCTGAAAGAGATTTTAGAATAAACGACTTGGTTGTAATTAGGCGCGAAAATCTACCTCCTACCCAATGGCAACTAGGTAGAATAGAAAAGGTAACACCCGGTTCTGACTCCAAAGTAAGAGTTGCACAAGTTCGTACATCACGAGGGCTAGTAGTCAGACCCATAGTCAAACTTGTTTTACTACCAACAGATGGAACAAATTAATGCTTATTTCTTTTATTTACAGTCACGATGGCAACTCCACCCCGCCGCCTTAAAATCAACCGTGAAAGCTCCGCGTCAACATCAGCACCAACACAGAAGCCGAAATCATCAACTCAAAACTTCCAACGTAGACATAAAGATTGTCGCTATTGCGACCAGGAGCATCCGCTGCGGAAGTGTTTTCGTTTTCGGCGACTAGCTGTACAAGAACGCTGGAGTGTGGTTCGTCGTTTTGGGTATTGTTTCAATTGCCTTGCCCACTCTCATATGGTCAAGAATTGTAAAAGTCGAGACAGATGTAAAATATGTCTGGACGAACACCACACGCTTTTACATAATGAGAAGAGAACCAAAAGAAAGCCCAAACCACCCGTCAACAAACACCAGAAGCAGTTTTCAACTCGTCCTCGTTTGCCTTATAAAACTGAAATCAGGGACACTCCGCAGGCAGAAAGTACTTCTAATGGTGCTCCAACTATTGTCATAAACGTATCATCAAAAAATTAATTCAAGATTCAAAATTTTCTTTTTCTATTTAATTTAATGAATTTTGTAATGAATTATAATGAATTTTATAATAATCTATGTTATGATAAATTTATAGTATTGAATCTTAAAACTATTGTATATTATTTTTTACTGAATTTATCCGAGGAAACTGTACTATTTTTGAATTTATTGTAAACTTAAGGATTTTTGTATTTTCCCACTCTGTCTTCTTTTGGACATTGCAATTCCTGCAAAGGGGGCGGAATGTTTATGCATGCTATGTTAGTTTCATAATTATATTTGTAAATTATTAGTTTTTCTTACAAACCCTATGAATTGATCTTTAGAACACCCTGTGTCCTAAAGCTCTCCCTCCCATTGGAACGGGAGTTATTGAAAGTTCTCTCTCTTCGTTAAGAAGAGCAAATTTGGTATTTTTAAAGTTATCATGGGAAGAATTTTTATTTAACAAGATCAGTGCTGGATCTACCACGAAATACTCAAGGTGATTGTTACCCCCATTTAACATAAAATAAATTGAATTATAAATTAATAAAATATATTGTGGTCTTTTAACTTTGGCATCTCCGGAAACATTTTTCATCATTTTTATCATCCCCGCCTGAACAACTTTTTTCTACAGAAATTTTTTTCCAAAAATTTCTTTTATATTCGATATTAAATTTTTTCTATAGAAAAATTTTCGATATAAAATTTATTCTATTTAAGATATAAATTTGTTTCTGTAGAAAAATTTTTCATATCAAATTTTTTCCATGAAAAAACTTTTTCATATAAAATATTTTCTATGAAAAAATTTTCCATAGAAAAATTATTTCTATAGAAAAATTTTCCATACAAAATTATTTCTATAGAAAAATTTTCGACATAAAATTTTTCTATATAACTTTAGATATAAAATTTTTTCTTAAAAAAAAATTTAATATTAAATTTTGTTTATACAAAATTTGTTCTATTAAAAAAAATCCTACTTAGAAAAATTTTAGATAAACAATTTTTGCCAAAGAAAAATAATTGATATAATTTTTTTTATAGAAATATTTTCAATATAAAATTTTTCCATCAAAAAATTTTCGATATACAATTTTTTATATAGAAAAAATTATGATATAAATTTTTTTCTATAGAACAATTTTCGATATTAAATTTTTTCCATAGAAAAAATTTTGTATAAAAATTTTTATATATAATTTTTCTTAAAGAAATGTTTTTGAAAAAAATTTTTTTCTATAATGAATTTTCGATATAAAATTTTTGTAGAGAAAAATTTTAGATATAAAAATTTGTCTATGGAAAAATTTTTGATTTTAATTTTTGCGATTTAAAATTTTTTTCTATATAAAAATTTTTTCTCTAGAAAACTTTTCAATAAAAAAAATTTTCTGTAGAAAAAAATGTCTATCAAAATATTTGCTATAGAAAAACATTTATATCTAAAATTTTTTTATAGAAAAAATTTAATATCAAAAGTTTTTCTATAGAAAAAATTTTATATCGAAAATTTTCCTATAGAAAATATTTTATATCGAAAAACTTTCTATAGAAAAAATTTTATATCAAAAAATTTTCTATGGAAAAAATTTTATATCTAAAATTTTGGTATAGAAAAAATTTTATATCTAATATTTTTCTATAGAAAAAATTTTATATCTAATATTTTTCTATAGAAAAAATTTTTTATCGAATATTTTTCTATAGAAAAAATTTTTTATCGAAATTTTTTCTATAGAAAAAATTTTATATCAAAAATTATTCTTTAGAAAAAGTTTAAATCGAAAATTTTTCTATAGAAAATATGTTATATCGAAAAATTTTGTATGGAAAAAATTGTATATCAAAAATTTTTGTATAGAAAAAATTTTATATCGAATATTTTTCTATAGAAAAAATTTTTTAACGAATATTTTTCTTTTGAAAAATTTTATGTCCAAAATTTTGCTATTGAAAATATTTTATATCGAAAATTTGTCTATAGAAAAAATTTTATATCAAACATTTTTCTATAGAAAAAATTTTCTATCGAAAATTTTTCTATAGAAAAATGTTCATATCGAAAATTTTTCTATAGAAAAAATTTTATATTGAAAATTTTTCTATAGAAAAAATTTTATATCGAAATTTTTCTATAGAAAAAATTTTATATCGAAATTTATCTATAGAAAAAATTTTATATCGAAAATGTTTCTATAGAAAAAATTTTATATCGAAAATTTTTCTATAGAAAAAATTTTGTATTGAAAATTTTTCTATAGAAAAAATTTTGTATTGAAAATTTTTCTATAGAAATTTTTTTTTTATAACGAAAATTTTTCTATAGAAAAAATTTTATATCGAAATTTTTTTTACAGAAAAAATTTAATATGGGAAATTTTTCTATAGAAAAAATTTTTTTACAGAAAAAATTTTATTTGGAAAATTTTTCTATAGAAAAAATTATATATCGAAAATATTCTATGGAAAAAATTTAATATCGAAAATTTTTTTGTAGAAAAAATATTATATTGAAAAATTTTCTATGCAAATAATTTTGTATCAAAACCTTTTCTTATAGAAAAAATTTTATATCGAAAAATTTTCTACAGAAATGTTTTTTTATATCGTAAATTTTTCTATAAATAAAATGTTATATTGACAATTTTTTTTATAAAAAAAATTTTATATCGAAAATTTTTCTATAAAAAAATTTGTATAAAAAATTTTTCTTTAGAAAAAATTGTATATCGAAAATTTTTCTAGAGAAAAAATTTTATATTGAAATTTTCCTTTAGAAAAAATTTCATATCGAAAATTTTTCTATATAAAAATTTTATATCAAAAATTATTCCACAGAAAAAGTTTTATATCGAAAATTTTTCTTTAGAAATAATTTTATATCGAAAAATTTTCTATAGAAAAAATTTTGTATCAAAAAATTTTCTATATAAAAAAATTTTATATCGAAAAATTTTCTATCGAAAAAATTTTATATCGAAAATTTTTTTTATAGAAAAAATTTTATATCGAAAATTTTTCTATGGAAAAAATTGTATATGGAAAATTTTTCGATAAAAAAAAATGTTAAACATTTTCTATAGAAAAAAACTTCTTATCAAAAATTTTTCTATAGAAAAAATTTTATATCGAAAATTTTTCTATAGATAAAATTTAATTTCGAAAAAATTTCTATAGAAAAAATTTTATATCGAACGTTTTTCTATAAAAAAAATTTAAATAGAAAATTTATATAAAATTTATATTGAAAATTTTTCTTTAGAAAAAATTTCATATTATAAATGTTTCTATAGAAAAAATTTTATATCCAAAAAATTTCCATAAAAAAATTTTATATCGAAATTTTTTCTATAAAAAAAATTATTTTGGAAATTTTTCTATACAAAAAGTTTTGTATCAATTCTATAGAAAAGTTTTTGATAACAAATATTTTTTTAAAGAAAGTCCCAAGATGAGATAATTTTTCTATATAAAATTGCTATTGTCAAGCCCTAATTATTTAAAAGTTTTCCTAAATTTTTCCTACAGTCGTGTTACCTAACAAAATGATTAATAGCATTCATGTCTCTTGTCATGTACCTTTAAACTTAATGCACTCAAATATTTTCATTCATTTTCTTGAAAATTTCTCCTTCACAAAAATTTATGTTAAACGCTTCATTTATCAGGAAAATTTGTGATATTTTCCATTTTAGCTGTTGTTCGCATCTTTGACCATAATCGCTCAAAGGAGTTCGACACATTTTGTTGCGGTTGTGAACAAAAGGTCAACACATAAAATTTGTTAAAATGTCGATAAATCAAGGTAGACCGAAGTTAAAGTTTACAACTAAAAGATATGGAGAGAGTTAAAGTATGGGATAAATGTAATTTTCAATACTTTCCAACAAAATACAAAGAAAGCGATAAATGATAAGTTTGAACAGTTGCCCAGTTGGGAAATTGAGTTGTAACGAAAAACTCTTTAATTTAGTTTTCAAAGAAAATACGGAATTTGTGCTCTGTAACATTTTCTATAAAAAAGTGCTTAGTAACTGAGGCACTTTTTCTTTAGAAACAAATTTCTAAAACAAAATTTTTTTATAGAAAAATTTTCGATATAAAATTTTTTGTATATAAAAATTTTAGTTAAAATAATTTTTCTATAGAAAAATTTTCGTTAAAAAATTTTTTCTATAGAAAAATTTTCATTAAAAATTTTTTCTACAGAAAAATTTTTTTTAAAAAAATTTTTCTATAGAAAAATTTTCGTTAAAAAATTGTTTCTATAGAAAAATTTTCGTTAACAAATTTTTTCTATAGAAAAATTTTCGATAAAAAATTTTTTGTATAGAAAAATTTTCGTTAAAAAATTTTTTCTATAGAAAGATTTTCATTAAAAAATATTTTCTATAGAAAAATTTTCGTTAACAAATTTTTTTTATAGAAAAATTTTCGTTTAAAAATTTTTTCTATAGAAAGATTTTCCTTAAAAAATTTTTCTATAGAAAAATTTTCCTTAAAAAATTTTTTCTATAGAAAAATTTTCGTTCAAAAATTTTTTCTATTGAAAAATTTTCGTTAAAAAATTTTTTCGATAGAAAAATTTTCGTTAAAAATTTTTTTCGATAGAAAAATTTTCGCTAAAAATTTTTTTCTATAGACAAATTTTCGTTAGGAAATTTTTTCTATAGAAAAATTTTCGTTAAGAAATTTTTTCTATAGAAAAATTTTCGTTAAAAAATTTTTTCTATAGAAAAATTTTCGTTAAAAAATTTTTGCTATAGAAAAATTTTCGTTAAAAAATTTTTGCTATATAAAAATCGTTAAAAAATTTTTTCTATAGATAAAATTTTCTTAAAAAATTTTTTCTATGGAAAAATTTACGTTAAAAAATTTTTTCTATAGAAAAATTTTCGTTAAAAAATTTTTTCTATAGAAAAATTTACGTTAAAAAATTTTTTCTATAGAAAAATTTTAGTTAAGATATTTTTTCTAGAGAAAAATTTTAGTTAAAAAATTTTTTCTATAGAAGAATTTTCGTTAAAAATTTTTATTGAAAAATTTTCGTTAAAAAATTTTTTCTATAGAAAAATTTTCGTTAAAAAATTTTTTCTATAGAAAAATTTTCGTTAAGATATTTTTTCTAGAGAAAAATTTTCGTTAAAAAATTTTTTCTATAGAAGAATTTTCGTTAAAAATTTTTTCTATAGAAAAATTTTCGTTAAAAAATTTTTTCTATAGAAAAATTTTCGTTAAAAAATTTTTTCTATAGAAAAATTTTCGTTAAAAATTTTTTTCTATAGAAAAATTTTCGTTAAAAAATTTTTCCTATAGAAAAATTTTCGTTAAAAAATTTTTTCTATAGAAAAATTTTCGTTATGATTTTTTTTTATAGAAAAATTTTCGTTAAATTTTTTTTTCTATAGAAAAATTTTCGTTAAAATTTATTTTCTATAGAAAAATTTTCGTTAAATTTTTTTTCTATAGACAGATATTCGTTAAATTTTTTTTTCTATAGAAAAAATTTCGTTAAATTTTTTTTCTTCAGAAAAATTTTCGTTAAAATTTTTTTTCTATAGAAAAATTTTCGTAAAAAAATTTTTCTATAGAAAATTTTTCGTTAAAAAATTTTTCTATAGAAAATTTTTCGTTAAAAAATTTTTTCTATAGAAAATTTTTCGTTAAAAAATTTTTTCTATAGAAAATTTTTCGTTAAAAAATTTTTTCTATAGAAAATTTTTCGTTAAAAATTTGTTCTATAGAAAAATTTTCATTAACAAATTTTTTCTATAGAAAACTTTTCGTTAAAAAATTTTTTCTAAAGAAAAATTTTTTCTATAGAAAAATTTTCGTTAAGAAATTTTTCTATAGAAAAAAAATTTTAACGAAAAATTTTCTATAAAAAAATTTTTTAACGAAAAATTTTCTATAGAAAAATTTTTTAACGAAAATTTTTCTATAGAAAAATGTTTGTTAAAAAATTTTTTCTATAGAAAAATTTTTGTTAAAAAATTTTTTCTATAGAAAAGTTTTTGTTAAAAAATTGTTTCTATAGAAAAATTTTCGTTAAAAAATTTTTTCTATATAAAAATTTTCGTTGAAAATTTTTTTTCTATTGAAAAGTTTTCGTTAAAAATTTTTTTCTGTAGAAAAATGTTCGTTAAAAATTTTTTCTGTAGAAAAATTTTCATTAAAAATGTTTTTCTGTAGAAAAATTTTCGTTAAGAAATTTTTTCTATAGAAAAATTTTCGTTAAAAAATTTTTTCTATAGAAAAATTTTCGTTAAAAAATTTTTTCTATAGAAAAATTTTCGTTAAAAAATTTTTTCTATAGAAAAATTTTCGTTAAAAAATTTTTTCTATAGAAAAATTTTCGTTAAAAAATTTTTTCTATAGAAAAATTTTCATTAAAAAATTTTTTCTATAGAAAAATTTTCGTTAAAAAATTTTTTCTATAGAAAAATTTTCGTTAAAAATTTTTTTCTATAGAAACATTTTTTCTGGCACTTTGCTATAAAAATGAGGTTAGTAACTGAGATATTGATTGAGCAACTTTTCCGGTTGGGTGCAATAGTTTTCAAATATTTAAGTCCAACAAATATTTCTAAAATATATTTTTATAATTTAAACGTGTATTTGTGTATTTGGGAATACACCTTAAAACTATTCAACAAATTAACCGCGAAATAAGAAAACTATTTGGCACACTCATCAATCTTAATTCATGTGGCTGGTATTTTGTAAAATTTACAAATAAAGAAAAAAAAAAAAAAAATACGAATCGTTTATTAAGTTCAAATTTGTTTCGTTGTTTGAAATACCAAATGGTAACTGAAACATACATACTTATATCTAACATATAACCATATAACATATGTTTGCCGATTACTTAAGTTACCAAAATGATAAAAGAACTAGGAACATTGTATTGTCCATATGAAATATTGTTACTTTTTCCGCTTAGCTTTGTTTCATTTGTTCCAGTAGAGGAAACTTTAACCACACCTTATCACCATCAACGAAAAAAAAAACTTGGACATGGACACAAGCATATAAATGATCATCTATTGTGTTCCGAAATGAAAGAAAGAAGAACCTAGTAACCAAGTGACCACTTATACCTTTTTCATGTTCATATGTTTATGTTTTATTTATGCCACTTTTTGTTTATCTACTAAAGACCTAGATATTTAGTTTTTGTTCAATGAACCCATCCATTGAAGAGTCAATTAGGGTTTGTGCTATGGTTTATTGCAGGATAGAAGAATGTTTGAGTTATATCTTAAAAAGAAAAAAAGTAAAGCTGCCTTTAGTTAAATAAGATCTGCAATATTTGTATATAATCTCAAATTCTTTAGATCTAAAGAAAATCCGGTCGTAATCTAAATATATAAAAAATATTGCCACTTTGCGTTGTAATTTTATAACTCAAGAACGGGCTAACATATCTAAACCGAATGTTTTGGCTTTATTCGTACTATTTAGTAGATGGTTTATATGAAGTTTGCTCAAAATCGGTCGAGCCGTTCTTCATTTATCACATTTTTTAATTAAATGATATTTTAATAGAGTTTATAAAATCGATGGAAATTTTTTATATTTTCATATCTTCTATATAAAAAAAATTAATGTTAGTCTGTCTGTATGTGCCTTAATAGTAAACTATGCATTATATCATGTTCTGATCTTAAGAAAAGTTGTTGCACATTAGCTGACGTACATTAATAATTTGGTATTAACAAGCTCCGATAGATGGCGCCACTTACAATTACTTAAAATTAATTAAATCATAAACAGTACCTTTGATCTTGCTATGATCTTTAGCAAAGTTGTTGTGCAAGAGCCGAAGAAGGTTTCTAAGTTTGTGCGACTAATTTTCACCAGATGGCGCCACTGAAAATTTATGTTGATCGGATAAAATTAATAAAATGATTCAAAATTAATTGGATTAATTTTAGTTGATGAAGCAGCAACGCGCACTGGGTGCAGCTAGTTTTCCATATAATATTGATTATATTATATTACTAAATAGGGTACTATTTAGTAGATGGTTTATATGAAGTTTGCTCAAAATCAGTAGAGCCGTTCTTCATTTATCACATTTTCTAATTAAATTATATTATCATAGAGTTTATAAAATCGATGGAAATTTTTTATATTTTCATATCTTCTTCTATATACTTATGTATATAAAAATGAATGTCTGTCTGCATGTCCTTTATAGAATAGTAAACTATGCATTTTATCATGTTATGATGTTAAGAAAAGTTGTTGCGAACATTAGTAATTTGGTATGACCAAGCTCCGATAGATGGCGCCACTGATAATTACTTAAAATGAATTAAATCAAAAACTGTACCTTTGATCATGCTATGATCTTTAGCAAAGTTGTTGTGCGTGAGACGACGAAGGTTTCTAAATTGATACGATTAATTTTCACCAGATGGCGCCACTGAAAATTTATGTTGATCGGACAAAATTAATAAAATGATTCAAAATTAATTGGATATTTCTTCAAACTAATTTTAGTTGATGGAGCAGGAACGCGCACGGGTACACCTTTCCCTATAATATTGATTATATTATACTACTAAATAGGGTATATTTAGTAGATGGTTTATATGAAGTTTGCTTAAAATCGGTCGACCCGTTCTTCATTTATCGCATTTTTTAAATAAATGATATTTTCATAGTGTTTATAAAATCGATGGAAATTTTTTATATTTTCATATCTTCTATATAAGTCCTCACAAAAAAATGAATGTCTGTCTGTCCTTTATAGAATAGTAAACTATGCATTATATCATGTTATGATCTTAAGAAAAGTTGTTGCACATGAGCTGACGAACATTAATAATTTGGTATGACCAAGCTCCGACAGGTGGCGCCACTGATAATTACTTAAAATTAATTAAATCATAAACTGTACAATTGATCATCCTTAGCAAAGTTGTTGTGCATGAGACAAAGGTTTCTAAATAGGTACGACTAATATTCACCAGATGGCGCCACTGAAAATTAATGTAGATCGGACAAAATCAATAAAATGATTCAAAATAAATTGGATATTTCTTCAAACTTATTTTAGTTGATGGAGCAGCACTGGGTACAGCTAGTTTTCGATATTATATTGATTATATTAAATTACTAAATAGGGTACCTTTCAAATTCTCTTTATAATAAAAAACTTAACAATTCCTTGTTTAACTCATTGCTTTCCCTCTTTTTTTTTTTTTTGCAAAATCGAACATTTGTTGCGTACAGGCCATTTATTTACTGGCCTAAACAAATTTTGCATAATCTTACATGTGTTTTTTATCGACATCATTTTTCTCTAACATTTTGTGTTAAATACAAACAAATTTTGTATGTTTCGGGAGTATTAGAATAAGTATATTTCCATTTTATCTGTGACATCTATGGCCATAAGTCTTGACCCTCATTGTCGGATAGTATGAAAAAGAAGAACATGTGTTTTTATGCTCTTTTGTTTGATTTTTTAAAATTTTTACAATTATCAATTCCAGGTAGTGTTTGCGACTGAATATTTATAATTAAAAAAGAAAAAAAAAAGGTTTTTCCAAAATTATTGTATGAAAATTTTGAGTTTGAAGGAGTGTTCCTTACCAATTTTTTCGGTTGGTTGTCTTAAAATGATATTTAAATGTTGTTATATTACACAGCCCCTAAAACTTAAAACTTGTTTTAATGCCTTAGATTTGGGCTTAAATGCCCCTAATTCACATTTTTTCTATCGGCTATAGTTTTCGAGATATTAATTTTTTAAGAAAACTACATAGATACGCAAATTTAATGCGAGTGAAATTAATTTGAAATGTATTACCCTAGACACAAACCAATATTCTTAGCAGAGCTCTGTTATGTAGTTAACATAGCTCTGTTAAGAACAGAAAATAAAGGGAATACACAAGGAATACGAATTCCTAGTGAACCAGGAAACGTGGTGGGACAAATGGGGTATCGGATTGTAGATGAGAATGTCATCTATAAGTACCCATATAACAGATTCTCAAAAAACGAGACAACATGGGCGGACAAATGCGGTATCGGGTTATAGCTAAGAATGTTTCCTATATGCACTCATAGTCACAACTTTTTACAGGCCCCTTCGGCAATACGAAAATGTTAGCTCTTGGTGTTTTATAAATATTAAAGAAATCGCAAATTAAAAGACAAACCTCTTATACCCTATCACCCATTAGTGAAGTGTAGAAACATTTAAACCTGTTTGTCAGTTACATTTTTTTAACCACAATAAACTTTTATGTTCCTTTTTTTAACGACTCAATTGAAAGTTGATTATATAACAACGAATGTTTTAACTAGTTTTTTTTTATTGTTTTCGCATTAATTTTTAAGAATTTTTGCAATTTAAAAAAGATCCTAATATCCTTTAACTTAATATTACAGAAGAAAACCAATTTTCCGAAGATGTAGTTAACTCACCTGAGGCATCTAGTAATTTGCAATAATGCCATATTGATATTACCAGCAATGAAGTTATAATTTTGGAAATAAAACTGCTAACTGGCATTCTTAAATAGATGGTTTAAAATTTAATTTTACCGAAATAAAACTTTAATTTAGCTTAAAAATAAATAATATCTTAATTGACCAAACGACCGTTCTTGAGTTTAAAAAGTAAATAACTGAATTTTAATTTTATAGTTGTCGATTGGTTTAAACAAAAAAATAAATGCTATAACAATAATTTTTGTTCAATGCAATTTTTATTTCATTGCATTTTTATTTAAAACTAGTTTCGAATACACTAGTTCACAAAATTAAAATTTTTACTTTACATTTATATTTTTTAGTCATTTTCTATTAAAAATTGTATAAAGAAATTTTTTCAATCAAAAATTTTAGAAAGTAAATTTGTTGGTTAAAAAAAATTTTCCGTCAAAATTTTTATATAGAACATTTTTTTCTTTAAAATTTTATTTAAAAAAATTTCGGTTAAAATTTGTATATAAAAAATTTTTGTTTAAAAATTTTATATAGAAAATTCTTCTGTTAAAAATTTTATATAGAAAATTTTTCGGTTAAAAATTTTATATAGAAAATTTTTTGGTTAAAAATTTTATATAGAAAATTTTTCGGTTAAAAATTTTATATAGAAAATTTTTCGGTTAAAAATTTTATATAGAAAATTTTTTGGTTAAAAATTTTATATAGAAAATTTTTCGGTTAAAAATTTTATATAGAAAATTTTTCGGTTAAAAATTTTATATAGAAAATTTTTCGGTTAAAAATTTTATATAGAAAATTTTTCGGTTAAAAATTTTATATAGAAAAATTTTCGCTTAAAAACTTTTATATAAAATTTTCCGGTTAAAATTTTATATAGAAAATATTTCTGTTTCAAATATTATACAGAAAATAAACGGGTTTAAAATTTTATAGAGAAAATTTTTGTTTTGAAAATTTTATATAGAAAATTGTTTGGTTTAAAATTAAAAAGAGAAAACTTTTCGGTTAAAAATTTTATATGGAAAATTTTTCGGTTTAAAATTTTACATAGAAAATTTTTGGGTTAAAAATTTTATATAGAAAATTTTTCGGTTAAAAATTTTATACCGAAAATTTTTTGGTTAAAAATTTTATATAGAAATTTTTTTGGCTAAAAATTGTACATAGACATTTTTTTGGCTAAAAATTGTACATAGACAAATTTTCGCTTAAAAACTTTTATAGAAAATTTTCCGGTTAAAATTTTATATAGAAAATATTTCTGTTTCAAATATTATACAGGAAATAATTGGGTTTCAAATTTTATATAGAAAATTTTTCTTTTGAAAATTTGATAAAAATAATTTTTCGGTTAATAATTTTATATAGAAAATGTTTGGGTTAAAAATTTTATGTTAATAATTTGAAATAAAAAATTTTTAGGTTAAAAATTTTATATAGAAAATTTTTCGGTTTAAAATTTTTTATAGAAAATTTTCGGTTAAAAATTTTTTATAGAAAGTTTTTTGGGTTAATAATTTCTTATAGTAAATTTTTTAAAAAGTTTATTTAGGAAATTTTTCGGTTAAAAAATTTATATAGAAATTTTTCGGTTAAAAAATTTATATAGAAATTTTTCGCATAAAAACTTTTCATAGGAAAATTTTCGGTTAAATATTTTATCTAGAAAATTTTTCGGCTAAAAATTTTATATAGAAAATTTTTCGGTTAAAAATTGTTAAAAGCTAAAAATTTTATAAAGAAAATTTTACATAGAAAATTTTTCGGTTAAAAGTTTTATAAAGAAAATTTTTCAGTTAAAAATTTTATATAGAAAATTTTTCGTTTAAAAATTTTATATAGAAAACTTATCAGTGAAAAATTTTGTATAGAAGATTTATCGGTTAAAAATTTCATAAAGCAAATTTTTCTACTAAAAGTTCTATAAAGAAATTTTATCGGTTGAAAATGTTATATAGACAATTTTCAAAAAGTTTCAAAAATTTTGTAGAAAATTTTTCGGTTAAAAGTTTTATATAGAAAATTTTTCGGTAAAAAATTTTCTATAGAAAATTTGTCGGTTAAAAATTTTCTATCGAAAATTTGTCGGTTTAAAATTTTATATAGACAATTTTTTCAGTCAAAAATTTTATATCGAAAATTTTTTCGGTCTTTAAAAATTTTATATAGAAAATTTTTTATTAAAAAAATTTATAAAGAAAAATTTTCAGTCAAAAATTTTATATAGAAATTTTTTCGGCTAAAATTTTTGTATAGAAAATTTTTCTTTTAAAAATTGTATATAAAAAATTTTTGTCTAAAAATTTTATATGAAAATTTTTTGGTTAAAAATATAGAAAATTTTTCGGTTAAAAATTTTATGTAGAAAATTTTTTAGTAAAAACTTTATAAAGAAAATTATTCAGTTAAAAATTTTATATAGAAAATTTTTCATTTAAAATTTTTGTATAGAAAATTTTTCGTTTAAAAATTTTATATAAAAAATTTTTCATCTAAAAATTGTATATCGGAAACTTTTTGGTTAAAAAAATAGAAAATTTTCGGTTAAAAATTTTATATAGAAAATTTTTCGATTAAAAATTTTATATAGAAAAATTTTCGTTTAAAAATTTTGTATAGAAAATTTTTCTGTTAAAAATTTTATATAGAAAATTTTTCTGTTAAAAATTTTATAGAAAATTTTTCTGTAAAAAAATTGTATGTAAAAAATGTTTCGTTCAAAAATTTTACATAGAAATTTTTTCGGTAAAAGTTTTATGTAGAAAATTTTTTGGCTAAAAATTTTTTCGGTTAAAAATTCTATACGGAAAATTTTTCGGTTCAAAATTTAATTTAGAAATTAAAAATTTGGTGTAAAAAATTTTTCAGTAAAAATTTTTATATTAAAAATTTTTCGGTTAAAATTTTTCGTTTAAAAATTTGATGTAAATTTTTCTGTTAAAAATTTTATGTAAATTTTTCTGTTAAAAATTTATTTAGAAAATTTTTTGTCTAAAATTTTATATTAAACATTTTTTGGTGTAAAATTTTATATTGAAAATTTTTCGGTTAAAAATTTTATATAAAAAACTTTTTTATTTAAAAATTTTATATAAGGAATTTTGCTGATAAATTTTTTACAAAGAAACATTTTTAAGGTAAAATTTTTATGTAATAAACTTTTTTGGTAGAAATTTTATATAGAAAATTTTTTAGTTAAAAATTTTATATAGACAATTTTTTGGTGTAAAATTTTATATAGAAAATTTTTTCGGCAAAAAATTTTATTCAAAAAGAAGTGTATTTGCATTTGATCCCAAATCTGTGACATTTATTTATTAATGTAACAGACCAATTTATTGATAAAAAGCCAAAAAATGTTTGCGGAGAAACCAAAGTCCTCGACGCGTTTCGATGGTTGGTTAAGCCATCTCTTCAGGAGGATTATCCCCAATTTAGACAGATCGAAAACCTCGCATTATTACTAAATTTACAAACATAACTATTAAGAATTATGTTCATAAACCAAAAGTAAAAGCGTAGATTATCGACTGAACAAAAACAAACATTTTTCAGTTTTCATCTACCTTCACTTCCCACATTCTTGCTGAAGAGATGGCTTAACCAAAAATCGAAACGCGTCGAGGACTTTGGTTTCTCTGCAAACATTTTTTAGCTTTTTATCAATAAATTGGTCTGTTTATTTATTATTTGTAAAAAATTTTATATAAAAAAATTTTTCGGTAAAAAATTGTATATAGGGAATAGATTGACATACACATATAGTTCAACTTGATTATAATTTTAGTTGTTGACTAGTGTTATTGGAGTTAAAGTTACTTTGGGCGGAAAGGGGGAGTTAAAAGCTTAAAAGGTTAAATTGAAATTGTAAGCACAAGTGAGTTAATAAACAAAGAATGGTTGCGAAAACCGAATAAATGCTAATAAATATCAGTTTAAAAAAATAGTTGTTTTTTTCAGTACAAATATAAGTCATTATACAAAATTTTGTGACAATTACTTTAGAGTTTTTCATAGCTCGTATAAAGTTCGTTACAAAAAACACTTACAAAAGTCAAAAGTGACTTTATGTCGAATTTCGCCTATGCTGGTATAGGGTATAAGTACTTGGGTTCGTATCCAGCAAAAACAAATTTTAAAAGTTATTATTAGTTGTATTAAAATGAATGTTTTGCATTAATTTGTCGACGATGTTATAGAAATAAAAAAACAAATAGATTTAAATATTTTTTCTATTTATTAGAAGATTCTAAAAATCAAAATCTTTCCTCTTCAAAATGTATACGACGTTCAATTTTAGGGCTCAATTTTATAAATAAAGTTTCTCTGTCCTTTCACCAACTTTCCATGCCTTAACCAATTATATAATGAGTGTTACTTCTTTTTGAAAAAATGAAAAATAAACCTAATTATTTTATCTAGGTTAATAAACCATTCCCACTTACTAATTAGTCCTAATAACTAAAAACTATTTATTTATAATTTCAAGGCAATTAAATTTTAAAACTTCTAAATTCGATAATATTGAAATCATAAGCATTTTAAACGATTTCTATATCTAGCCATTTTTTTGCAATATTTCAGTTAAGGCGCGGACAAAAATTCATTAGAAATTAATATTAGTTTTTGCTAAAGCCAACAACAATCAAACCAGGAATTTCATTCAATTTTCAATCATATAAAGTTTAACTAATCACATAATTACAAACAATTGTTGTGACCTATTTTTGTGCGAAAGTGGCTGACTGGCCGGCCAGCTTGACTGCAAAATAAAATAAGAAAATAAGCCGGTAAGAGCGGCTCTAAGATCTTGAAAGGCATAAATCAAAACCACAATATTTATATATTTTACTTAGATATGAGGACCACGAAAAATAAAGACACTAAAATTGAGGAATAATCGTTGAAATGTAAGGAAAACCCAAAGCTAAAGCATCATCACCAACTCCACCACCATAACATCATAATCATCATTACCGCAAGAGAAACTGCATTAGAAGCAGTTGCACAAGAAACCACCAACAACCTTATATGTTAAAAAATATTTGTAATGGAACCATAAAATTCAGCATGAGTATGGAACGAACATGTTGCTAAACAAACGCTTCGAACTGACTAAACACTTGTTTCAGCACATTTTCTTAAAAAAAGTACATATTTTGTAATTCACTCGTAATTGCAGTTTAACTGAATAAAGAAATAAAACAAAGAAAAATCTTAAATTCATGAATGCCTGAATGATTTCCAGATGAAGCAAATTTTTGGAGTAAAAGTCTTTATATAAAATGTTTAGCCCAAAATTTTCTATATAAAATTTTTAACCAAAAAATTCCTATATAAAATTCTTAGCCGAAAATTTTCTATATAAATTTTTCAACAGAATAATTTTCTTTAAAAAATTTTTAACCGAAAAATTTTCTATATAAAATTTTTAACCGAAAAATTTTCTATATGAAATTTTTAACCAAAAATTTTGTTTATAAAATTTTTAACCGAAAAATTTTTTATAATAAATTTTTAAACAAAAAATTTTCTTTAAAAAATTTGTAACAAATTTTAACCGAAAAATTTTCTGTTTAAAATATTTAACCGGAAAATTTTTTAATATAAAATTTTTAACCAAAACATTTTATATATATAATTTTTAATCAAAAATTTTCTATATAAAATTTTTTTTAATCAAAAATTTTCTATATAAAATTTTTAACCGAAAAATTTTCTGTTTAAAACTTTTAATTGAAAAATTTTGTATAAAAAAATTTTTAACCGAAAATTTTTCTATATAAAATATTTAACCGAAAAATTTTGTATAAAAAAATTTTTAACCAAAAATTTTTCTATATAAAATATTTAACCGAAAAATGTATTATAAAAAATTATTCACCGCAAAATTTTCCATATAAAACTTTTAACCGAAAAACTTTCTTTATTAAATTTTTAACCGGAATTTTTTTTCTATATAAAATTTTTAACTGAAAAATTTTCTATATAAAATTTTTAACTGAAAAATTTTCTATATAAAATTTTTAACTGAAAAATTTTCTATATAAAATTTTTAACTAAAAACTTTTCTATATAAAATTTTTAACTGAAAAATTTTCTATATAAAATTTTTAACTGAAAAATTTTCTGTATAAAATTTTTAACCGAAAAATTTTCTATATGAAATTTTTAACCAAAAATTTTTTATAATAAATTTTTAAACAAAAAATTTTCTTTAAAAAATTTGTAACAAATTTTAACCGAAAAATTTTCTGTTTAAAATATTTAACCGGAAAATTTTTTAATATAAAATTTTTAACCAAAACATTTTATATATATAATTTTTAATCAAAAATTTTCTATATAAAATTTTTAACCGAAAAATTTTGTATAAAAAAATTTTTACCAAAAATTTTTCTATATAAAATATTTAACCGAAAAATGTATTATAAAAAATTATTCACCGCAAAATTTTCCATATAAAACTTTTAACCGAAAAACTTTCTATATTAAATTTTTAACCGGAATTTTTTTTCTATATAAAATTTTTAACTGAAAAATTTTCTATATAAAATTTTTAACTGAAAAATTTTCTGTATAAAATTTTTAACCGAAAAATTTTCTATATGAAATTTTTAACCAAAAATTTTTTATAATAAATTTTTAAACAAAAAATTTTCTTTAAAAAATTTGTAACAAATTTTAACCGAAAAATTTTCTGTTTAAAATATTTAACCGGAAAATTTTTTAATATAAAATTTTTAACCAAAACATTTTATATATATAATTTTTAATCAAAAATTTTCTATATAAAATTTTTAACCGAAAAATTTTGTATAAAAAAATTTTTACCAAAAATTTTTCTATATAAAATATTTAACCGAAAAATGTATTATAAAAAATTATTCACCGCAAAATTTTCCATATAAAACTTTTAACCGAAAAACTTTCTATATTAAATTTTTAAAAGGAATTTTTTTTCTATATAAAATTTTTAACTGAAAAATTTTCTATATAAAATTTGTAACTGAAAAATTTTCTATGTAAAATTTTTAACTGAAAAATTTTCTATATAAAATTTTTAACTGAAAAATTTTCTACATAAAATTTTTAACTGAATAATTTTCTATATAAAATTTTTAACTGAAAAATTTTCTGTATAAAATTTTTAACTAAAAAATTTTCTATATAAAATTTTTAACTGAAAATTTTTTGTATACAAAATTTTTAACCGAAAAATTTTCTATATAAAATTTTTAGTCGAACAATTTACTATAGAAGATTTTTCAATAAAAAATTTGAAACCGAAAAACTTTCTATATAAAATTTTTAACCGAAAAATTTTCTATATAAAATTTTTAACGAAAAATTTTTTATATAAAATTTTTCTCAAAAAAATTTTCTATATAATATTTTTAATAAAAAAATTTTCTTTATAAAATTTTTAACCGTAAAATTTTCTTAATAAAATTTTTAATCGAAAAATTTTCTATATAAAATTTTAAATCAAAAAATTTTCTATATCAAATTTTTAACCGCAAAATTTTCTTTATAAAATTTTTAACCGAAAAATTTTTTATATTAAGTTTTTTTAAAAAAAAATTTCTATATAAAATTTGTAACCGAAAAATTTTCTATACCAAAACTTTAATCGAAAATTTTGTTAAAAGATTTACCGAAAATTTTTCTTTGCAAAAATTTGTCTATATACAAATTTTAACCGGAAATTTTTCTGTTTAAAATATTTAACCGAAAAATTTTTACATATAAAATTTTTAACCAAAAAATTTTATATATTAAATTTTTAATCAAAAATTTTCTAAATACAATTTCTAACCGAAAAATTTTCTATTTAAAACTTTTAATTGAAAATTTTTGCAAATAAAATTTTTAACCGAAAATTTTTCTATATAAAATATTAAACCGAAAAATTTTGTATAAAAAAATTTTTAAATAAAAATTTTTCTATATAAAATATTTAACCGAAAAATGTATTATACAAAATTTTTCACCGAAAAATTTTCCATACAAAACTTTTAACCGAAAAATTTTCTATATCAAATTTTTAACCGGAAATTTTTTTCTATATAAAATTTTTAACTAAAAAATTTTCTATATAAAATTTTTAACCGAAAAATTTTCTATATAAAATTTTTAACCAAAAAATTTTCTGTATACAATTTTTGATCAAAAAATTTTCTATATAAAATTTTTCACCAAAAAGTTTTGTTTATCAAATTTTTAACCAAAAAGTTTTCTTTATAAAATTTCTAACCCAAAAATTTTCTATATAAAATTTTTAACCAAAAAAATTTTTATATAAAATTTTTAACCGAAAAATATTATTCATAAAATTTTTAAACAAAAATTTTTCTTTATAAATTTTTTAACAGAAAAATTTTCTATATAAAATTTTTAACAGAAAAATTTTCTATATCAAATTTTTAACCGAAAATTTTCTTGATAAAATTTTTAAGCGAAAAATTTTTTATATAAAATTTTTAATGGAATTTTTTTTTTTTTATAAAATTTTTAACACAAAATTTTTCTATATAAAATTTTCAACCGAAAAATTTTCTTTATAAAATTTTTAAACGAAAATTTTTCTTCATAAATTTTTTAACTGAAAAATGTTCTATATAAAATTTTTTACCGAAAATTTTCTTGATAAAATTATTAAGCGAAAAATTTTCTTGATAAAAAATTTTATCAAGAAAATTTTTCGCTTAACGGAAAATTTTCTTTATATAATTTTTAACTGAAAAATTTTCTACATAAAGTTTTAAACTGAAAATTTTTCTATATAAAATTTTTAACCAAAAATTTTCTATATAAAATTTTTAACCAAAAATTTTCTATAAAAAAGTTTTAACCAAAAAATTTTCTATATAAATTTTTAACCGAAAAATTTTCTATATAAATTTTAAACCAAAAAATTTTCTATATAAATTTTTAACCGAAAAATTTTCTATATAAATTTTAAACCGAAAAATTTTCTATATAAATTTTTAACCGAAAATTTTCTGTATAAAATTTTTAACTGAAAAATTTTCTATATAAAATTTTGAACTTAAAAATTTTCTTTACAAAATTTTTTGCCCAAATATTTTTGATATAAAATGTTCGTTATTAATTTTAAACCGAAAAAATTTTTTTATTAAATTTTGAACCGAAAAATTGTCTATGCTAAATTCTTAAACCAAAAATTTTATATATAACTTTTTTAACCGAAAAATGTTCTATATAAAATTTTATACTGAAAATTTTCTTTATAAAATATTTAACCGAAATATTTTCTAAATAAGGGTTTTATTCGAAAATTTCCTTATAAAATTTTAACCCAAAAATTTTCTTTATAAAATTTTTAAACTAAAAATTTTCTTTATATAATTTTTAACCGAAAAATTTTCTATATAAAATTTTTAACAGAAAAAATTTTGTATAAAAAATATTTAACAGAAAAATTTTTCTATATAAATTTTTAACCGAAAAATTTTCTTTGTGCAATTTTTTATAGAAAAATTTTCTATATAAAAAATCGATAATGTATCAAGAAATCGTTTTTAGTTAAACAATAGAATTAGGAAAGTAATTTCTTTAAATTTGCTTTAAAAAAAATAATGTTTTCAATATTCAATAAAACAAAAGACTTAGGAGACGAACTTCTCTCTATAGAAATTCTTTCTCTATAAAACAATAGACTTAGGAAACAAACTTCTTTTAAGAAAAATAAGGTTTATTATTTCTTTCAATAACACAAAAGACTTAAGAAACGAACTTTTTCAAATATTCCTTTGTTTTAGAGATAAATTTTGGATAAAGATTGTTATTTATTAGAATATTTGAATGTGTATTTTAATAAAAGATATTTTGTAGAGCCTTTTTTGTAAGGCAGCTTGTCATAGATTTTAACACATTGACAGTATTTTTGGTCAGAGATTTTAATAAGCCATAAACATCTTGATGAAATTTAAGAAAACTCACTCAAATTGTAAATAAATTCTATGTCTAATAAACTAGTCAGCAATGAAGAAGATGTTCTTAGTATTTATTATCAAAATGAAGAATATCTTGCACTTGACTTGCTTATTTTTTGGAAAAGTTGTTAAATATCTGCTTATACAGGCAGGTGGAGAAAATAGCTATAGAGTGGAGATTATGGTCTTGATTTTCTTTGGTCAAACAGTTGTAAAATTTGCCTAAGGCAACTTTGTAGCTACTGTTGTATATTTTTAATTTTTTTTTTATGAAGATTTTTAGAAGATAATTTAATGGCTTATATAATAGCATTTAGCTGGTTTACCAAACGTGAGAATACCAATATTTGTATTTATAGAAATTATTTATGTTTTACTAAAATTTGGTATTTTTTTCTATTAGGAATAGATTTGCTTTTAAATCATGATTTTCAAGAGCTGCTATTTTGTATAACTTATTTCTTTTGCTACTGAAATTATTACAACTGAACATGTTTTGAGTGTAGAAAAACAATAAAATTTATGGATTGTAAAATTTCTTTGTAATATTAAGAATTTTCTTACCTTGCTTTGGTTTGGAAAACTAATACAAGCAGTTGTGCCAGGAAACAGCTTTTAAATATAAAATTCTTAATGTCGTAGAAGAATACAAGAAATTTTTAGTGCATAAAACTTCAGTGGTTAACCAAATTTGTTAACAACTGAAAAATATTCAACTGACTTTACAATTACTATTGCTAGAATTTGAATTTGAGTCATGAATAAAAATTAACTCGGCAAACGCTAAAGAGAAATTAAATGATATTAATTTTCAAAAAAAATTTGTGCAAACTTTTGGCATGTGCTGCTGCGGTTGAGGTCTACTTCTTATTGGGTTACCAAACCTATAATATTGACCTATAAAAAAAATGTATATGATTAAAATTACCTATTTGATTTAATAAAAATATTAATTGATCTAGACACTCAACTTAATTGAAATAGATATATATTTCATATCATTCCTTCATTCACAACATTTTTACTAAAACTATAAAATTTATATTTTAATAAATTAAAAAGTAATAAACACGAAATTATTTTTTTCCAATTAACGCTTAAAAGCCAAGCATCTATTATTCTTAGCTGGTATTTCTAAGATGAATGTAATTGCTCGAATACCCGCTGTTTAATGTTGGCCAATTTTAAGCACGCAATCGAAAAAGATTACAAGAATCTTATAATATGAAGAAAAAACAACTTGTTGGCAGTATCAGGGACAATCATTTTATTAAATGTCATTGACATTTCCTGTTTGCTGATATCAGTTAAGGTAAAAATTATAAAAAAATAAAATTAAAATAAAAAGAAAAATTTTTCTAAATAAAAAATTTCGACAGAAATATTTTTCTAAAAAAAAAAATCGATAAAATCATTTTTCTATAGAACAAATTTCGAAAAAAATATTTTTCTATAGAAAAAATTTCGAAAGAAATATTTTTCTATAGAAAAAATTTCGAAAGAAATATTTTTCTATAGAAAAAATTTCGAAAGAAATATTTTTCTATAGAAAAAATTTCGAAAGAAATATTTTTCTATAGAAAAAAATTTCGAAAGAAACATTTTTCTATAGAAAAAATTTCGAAAGAAATATTTTTCTATAGAAAAAATTTCGACAGAAATATTTTTCTATACAAAAAATTTCGAAAGAAATATTTTTCTATAGAAAAAATTTCGAAAGAAACATTTTTCTATAGAAAAAATTTCGAAAGAAATATTTTTCTATAGAAAAAATTTCGAAAGAAATATTTTTCTATAGAAAAAATTTCGAAAGAAATATTTTTCTATAGAAAAAATTTCGAAAGAAATATTTTTCTATAGAAAAAATTTCGAAAGAAATATTTTTCTATAGAAAAAAATTTCGAAAGAAACATTTTTCTATAGAAAAAATTTCGAAAGAGATATTTTTCTATAGAAAAAATTTCGAAAGAAATATTTTTCTATAGAAAAAATTTCGAAAGAAATATTTTTCTATAGAAAAAATTTCGAAAGAAATATTTTTCTATAGAAAAAATTTCGACAGAAATATTTTTCTATACAAAAAATTTCGAAAGAAATATTTTTCTATAGAAAAAATTTCGAAAGAAATGTTTTTCTATAGAAAAAATTTCGAAAGAAATATTTTTCTATAGAACAAATTTCGAAAGAAATATTATTCTATAGAAAAAATTTCGAAAGAAATATTTTTCTATAGACAAAATTTCTAAAGAAATATTTTTCAATAGAAAAAATTTCGAAAGAAATATTTTTCTATAGAAAAAATTTCGAAAAAAATATTTTTCTATAGAAAAAATTTCGAAAGAAATATTTTTCTATAGAAAAAATTTCGAAAGAAATATTTTTCTATAGAAAAAATTTCGATAGAAATATTTTTCTATAGAAAAAATTTCGATAGGAATATTTTTCTATAAAAAAAATTTCGATAGAAATATTTTTCTATAGAAAAAATTTCGATAGAAATATTTTTCTATAGAAAAAATTTCGATAGAAATATTTTTCTATAGAAAAAATTTCGATAGAAATATTTTTCTATAGAAAAAATTTCGATAGAAATTTTTTTATAGAAAAATTTCGATAGAAATATTTTTCTATAGAAAAAATTTCGAATGAAATATTTTTCAAAAAGGTTTATCAAAATTTGGGACATCAAACATTTAATTAAAAAGTAGTGTATTGCACTAAGAATCCCAATTTATTACAATTATTTATTATTGTAATAAATAGTTTTTTGATAAAACCAAAAAATGTTGGTGGGGAAACCTTTCCTCGACGCGTTTCGATGGTTGGTTAGACCATCTCATCAGGAGGATTATCCCTAATTCTAGACAGAGCGAAAACCTCACATTATGTATAATTTGAGGGACTGAATAAATACGAATTATTATTATTGTGTCCAACAAATATCAACATAAAGCGCAGATTATCATCCGAACAGAAACACACAAACATTTTTCAGTTTTATCTTTTCTTTATTTCAAACACTTTTGTTGTTGCTTTGTTGGCGACTAAGACAAAAGTGCGATAAAGGGGATTCAAAGAAAGATTTAAATAAACAAAAGTTTATTTTAAAGCTTGGCACATGTGCAGCCGTATATTTATTAAAAAGGTTTATCAAAATTTGGGACATCAAACATTTAATTAAAAAGTTTTACTGTAGTGTATTGCACTAAGAATCCCAATTTATTACAATTATTTATTATTGTAATAAATAGTTTTTTGATAAAACCTATCTATGGAAAAAATTTCGATAGAAATATTTTTCTATAGAAAAAATTTAGATAGAAATATTTTTCTATAGAAAAAATTTCGATAGAAATATTTTTCTATAGAAAAATTTCGATAGAAATTTTTTTCGAAAGAAATATTTTTCTATAGAAAAAATTTCGAAATAAATTTCGATAGAAATAGATAGAAAATTTCGAAAGAAATATTTTTCTAAAGAAAAAATTTCGATAGAAATATTTTTCTAAAGGAAAAATTTTGATAGCAATATTTTTCTATAGAAAAAATTTCGAAAGAAATATTTTATATAGAAAATATTTCTAAAGATATATTTTTCTATAGAAAAAAATTCGAAAGAAATATTTTCTACAGAAAAATATTTCTATCGAAATTTTTTCTATAGAAAAATATTTCTATCGAAATTTTTTCTATAGAAAAATATTTCTATCGAAATTTTTTCTATAGAAAAATATTTCTATCGAAATTTTTTCTATAGAAAAATATTTCTATCGAAATTTTTTCTATAGAAAAATATTTCTATCGAAATTTTTTCTATAGAAAAATATTTCTATCGAAATTTTTTCTATAGAAAAATATTTCTATCGAAATTTTTTCTATAGAAAAATATTTCTATCGAAATTTTTTCTATAGAAAAATATTTCTATCGAAATTTTTTCTATAGAAAAATATTTCTATCGAAATTTTTTCTATAGAAAAATATTTCTATCGAAATTTTTTCTATAGAAAAATATTTCTATCGAAATTTTTTCTATAGAAAAATATTTCTATCGAAATTTTTTCTATAGAAAAATATTTCTATCGAAATTTTTTCTATAGAAAAATATTTCTATCGAAATTTTTTCTATAGAAAAATATTTCTATCGAAATTTTTTCTATAGAAAAATATTTCTATCGAAATTTTTTCTATAGAAAAATATTTCTATCGAAATTTTTTCTATAGAAAAATATTTCTATCGAAATTTTTTCTATAAAATATTTTTCTATTTTTGATGGTGAGTATAAAAATGGGTAATATATAAATTGTAATAAAAAACAGTTGATCATGAGACGTGTTTAATACTAAAATTTGTGATCCTAGTGCCTTAAATTTATGATCATATTGCGTAAAACTAGATTTTTTTTAATGCTTCTTACTACTAGTGCTAGTGCGTTAAAAGCTACAGAAATCGGATGAATTATAATTTAAAACGTGATGGTATTTACTCGTGCTATAAGACTAAGACGTTATATAGATTGTCAAGCTGGAGTTACTACAAATTTTGTATTTGGTTGTTCTAAACTTAAGTCAAATTATTTACACGCACTTGCATTAAAAACTACAAAAATCACAATTTTTTCAAGGCAGAAATTTGTACGTGCGTTCAGACTATTTTTTGTCCACTGCTGGAGTGGTAATGGTAGCGGTGCTAGTGTCAGTGGACATTCTGGAGATGTAACGGTTTAATATAAAAAAAAACAAGATTAAAACTGTAAAAATGTGTTGCTGTTTTTATATATTTTTTGTTATTTTTCTATTACTTATTTAAACTGCGTAAGTTTTTTTTATTAAAGTACAGGGTGGCAAATCAATGTTGGTACACAAAATTACCTTAATTTATTTTCTGTGTAATCATTCTGTTATACAGACAACTTTTCCTAAAAAAAATTTTGTACTGACACTAAATATTTCTATAGAAAAACTGTAATACTAACATTTTTCATGTAGAAAGACTTTTATGATGACACTTTTCCTGTAGAAGATCTGTTATACTGACACTTTTTCTATAGAAAAACTGTTATACTGACACTTTTTCTTAGAAAAACTGTTATACTGACACTTTTTCTACAAAAAAACTGTTATACTGACTCTATTTTATAGAAAAATTGTTAGGCGACATGAAATAACCCCCAATGAAATAACGCCCAATTACGAAAATGAAATAAACCGCAATTATATTAGCAGCAAAAAAAGAAATAAACTCTAGGAAATAGATATGAAAAAACACCCAATTTTTGGCGAAATAATACCTAATTTTAACGAAATAACACCCAATTTTAGAAATCACTTTAAAAATTTTTACTAACATTAAGTTAGAATAGGAAATAAACCCTAATGAAATAATCCCCAAAAAAATGAAATAAGACCCAAACAAGTAAGAGTGGTATATTCGGCTTTGCCGAATCTTGGATACCCTTCACCAATGGTGTTCCAAAAGTACTTAATGTAATTCGTAGCAATATTTGGTTATACTAGTATTATATGCAAAGAGTCTTTAAAATTAAGAGTCGGAAAACGAAAACCTTTTCGGTGGCGTCATCATCTAGAATAGTTATGCACCCAAAGGTTAGGTTGGGCAGGTGGCTGATGTCTAGGGAAGCTTCACTTGGGTTCTAAAGTGGTCCCTTTGTGAAAGATAATGATTACTAGACTACAAGTAGAGAATGCATATTTAAGCCAGCCAGTAGCTTCGAAATAAAATAGACACATATTTTACGAACATTTAATAAAGCTCGATAGACCAGATAAACCATGCAGAAAAGATGCTTCAAAATGTAGATGCCCTTAGATTTGCAATAGCACATCGATTTGATGAAGTTTAAGTATTCTGACATGCAACCCAAAAACGCTGTGCCCAGTGAGGGTTGTACACTTTAATTCGTACGAATTATCCAACTAGTAAAAGTTCTTGATTAGTTATGTAAAACTCTGATGTTAGCGGACTGATTTAGGTCAAAGCTTTAACAATGATTGTCAATGTATACAAGCCTTAAAATTAAAGGGTATACACTCTTAGTTTTAGATACATACGTGAAATATATAGCTTTTGAATGGATGGTTATCAGCTTTGTCGGAAAAGTTTACTTATTAATTTGAAGTTAGTTAATTAATTAAAATGAACACTTCATCAATAATATTTGGGATGTATAGTTCTTTCGATCTGTCCGATGGATGTTTGGAAAGTTTTGCTCTAGTTCTTTGTACAATTTTAATGTGATTTAATTTATCAGCATTAAATCGATTCCCGGTCGGGGTTATATGGGAGATTTCACTAAATGTGAATAGAGCTCGCCCATTTTCAATATCGAACTTTTCAAGAGATCAGAAACACTTTTGTCAAATGTTGTCCCTCTAGAAAGTTTATTTTAGGCGCTATTGTCCTGAATATCAATATTGTACAACGTCTTTATACTAAATGTCATCATCGTATCTATTATAATTTGTCATTTATTAGCTACTAAGAGATTGCCTTAGGCGAAGTTATACGGGATCAATTGTCAAACGTGAACGGATTTCTCCCAATTGCAATTAAAAAATTTAAATTTTTGTTGATATGTGAGATACTTACATACATATGTAGGTTTTGAACGGATATCATGTAGTTAGATGCATTTTTGTACTTCCTAGGAAGATTACCTATAATTTGATATATAATACATTCTCAAATGTTATCATAATGTTCAAAAGTCAGACACTAAATTAAGATAAATGCAGTGTGTCTGTCTGCTAAAACCAGATTTGTAGAGCTCCTGAATTGTCGCACTTTGAATTTCAACATTGTCGATCAAAACACCATCACTTAAACGCTAAATTATATCTACCACAAATTACAGAATGCATCAGGATTTAGATAATCCCCTGCGAAGGACGCTATTAAACTTCATCAAAATAAACATCTGAGATATCGACAAAACAGGAGCTCCAAAAACTTGACTACAACAGAAAAAAGGACAGACAGGTAGACGGAAGGACATGTAGACGGACGGACAAACAAACAGACGATATCTCAATTGTTTATAGACCGCTTTTGATAAAATTTAATAACGTGCTTGGTGGGGGAATTTCCTAAAATCTGATATAAAATTTATGTAGGTCCGTACTAAAGGAGGATAGTTTTTCCTATTTCTGCATTTAATTTTTTCAACAAACATTCTCTAATGTGTACTTTGGGCAATTTGCGATACATCAAATTCAGTGTTTTAGCGATATATCAGTTGTTTATGGACCGATTTTGATAAAATTTTACAGAGTGCTTTGGGAAAATATTTCCTACAATCTGATATATAACATATTATCACATGTACACCAGGAGTATCTTTTTTCTCTTGTTATTTAAAAGTGTGTTTCAATCAAAAATTTTAAAATTTTCGTCTAATTTTTGGTATTTTTTCGATATTTTCGGTGTTTATAAACCGATTTTAATGAAATTTAATAGCGTTCATTGCGGGAGAATTTCCTCAAATCTGATATATAATTTATGTAAGTCCATCCTCCAGGGGCTTCAGAAACTTGATTTCAACAGACAGACAGACGGACGGACAGACAGACAGACAGACAGACAGACAGACAGACAGACAGACAGACAGACAGACAGACAGACAGACAGACAGACAGACAGACGGACATCGCTTAATCGATTCTCCTCCCGATTCTGAGTCGATCGGTATAATTTTTATGGGGTCTACGATCACTAATAAAAAAATTACAAACGGAATCACAAACTTATAATACCCTTTCACCTATTGGTGAAGGGTATAAAAATAAGTTTTTTAGTTTCATTTTTTGAATTGTTTTTTACAAAAATACTTGAATTGTTTGGCGACATACAGGGTCAGTCAATGCTTCATCATTTCGAACGCGATTTGCAGCAGTTTTAAAATGCATGTACTGCAAACCTTAAAGTGTTTGCAAGGCAAAAGCAAGATGTTAGGTCCCTCAGAAACACAGACAATACACAGCTTTGGATAAACGCTTCTTACTTCTTGAGGAATCTGTCCCGATCTTCTTCCAAATATTAAAAATCTTCGAACAAGACCTCGTCAGTTTTCATTTCAATACGAATTTTGTTTATAGGGAACATTATTCTATTAAAAAATGGGAAAAGCGCCGCAGGCTAAAATTTAGTTTTGTAAAAAAATGGCTGTGAAAACTGTTTTTTGTAAAAAAAATCGAGTGATTTTTTTTTACAAAAAACAGTTTTCACAGCCATTTTTTTACAAAACTAAATTTTCGCCTGCGGCGCCATTTGTCCTATACACCAATTAAGGTTTATACACTCTTTTTTATTTTGCGAAGAGGCTTGAATTCTTCATAGAGTGTTTTTGGCTTCCATGATTGTATTCGTATCGGCGTATTTCGATAAAATAAAAATAATATATAACAAATATAAAATCCCAGCAAAACTTTTCATTACCAAATAATGAGTTAAACAGCTAAACTATTGAACATGAACTACTTACTTATTCGCTGTTTAAGTCATTACATCAACATGGGGATGTCATTGGAGGTAAGTACTTACCAATTGCAGAAAAGTAATGACTTGGGTAAGCAATTTGAAAGCAACAACAGCAACAACTTTTTTGTTGTTGTTTTATTAAAAACATATATTTTTAAACGAAATACAAAATTTTTTTTATGATCCCATGGGGGCTCGAACCCAGACCCTCCGACTGCTAGGCAGAGACTCTTCCACTGAGCTACTTCATATGTCGAAAACTTAGCAGCTTATAATTAATATAAACAATTTTTATTTTTAGATCCAAAATCATGTGACAATAACTTTGTTTTTCAATGCTTTTTTTGCTTTGTTGTAAGTTTTGGAAAAATATTTTTTATACGATTTTTTTGTAAATGTTTAATGCATTTAATAAACAATAAAGACGTTTTTTTTCAATTATTTTAAAACTTAAATAATTTAAATCTTCTTTTTTGTATAAGTTTTTATATAAGATTGACTTTTACTTACTTAAATGGCCTATAGTTACAACTTGTTAAGGTCTAAGTCCGAGCATATTTTAGAATTCCATGGATTTCGACCTTGTGCGAATATTCTCCAATTTTATAGGCCAAGCTTTGAAAAATGTTCCTCTACTTGGTCTTTCTATCGAAGTTTCGGACAGAGGATAACATTCTAATGTTATCCTCTTCATAGCATTTTTGTTTCAAGAGAGGGTTACTAGCCCGTAAAATGGGTTAGGATCAATTTTATCGATCTTATGGGACAACTTTCGGTACATGTTAATGGATGTTAAACTATGGGTGTTAAACTAGCTCCCCGGGTGATACCACGAGGAGGTCTGTGTCCACAGTTGAGATGAAGGATGACCCAGATAAGTTGGGCTTGCCAAGTTAAGACCAATTAGAATCGTGTTTGGTATCCAACATCCCCTACATAATCAAAATTGACTCATGATAGTATTTTTTCAGTTTTTTTTACAGAAGATAATAGTTAAGTTCTGAAAATTCAAAAATCATTTAAAAAGACTCTTTTAATAAAAAAAAAAACTAAAAAAAAATGTTGCCCTTGGTGGGATTTGAACCGGGGCCATTCAATTTAAATTACCATCTTAATTACAAATAAGTACTTCTGTAATAACTTATTATTTATTCGGAGGGTATGTGGTAGTCATTACAAGGAAACCAGTTATCAGAGTACTTGCCATTACCAAAGTTTTGCTGGGATGTTATATATTGATTTTTTTGTGTATGGTCGTTTCTCGCCTACCAAATACACAAATTTACAATACTATTAATACGGCTAACACTAATAATTTCGAATTTAATTTATGATTTTAAATTGATTTTTACTAGTCAAAAGTCATTAACGGAGTAATAATTTTTAGCAAAATATTTTCATTAACATCAAAAATACTATAACACAAAACGGCAAAAATTCTTCCTAAAAAATTTTAAGAATGTTTAGAATTTAGAAAAATCTTCAAAACATCATTTCTACGAAAATGAAAAAAAATCCAAAAAAAAAAATGAAATAAAGTCCAAATTAAATTTACATGAAATAAATCCCAATTAAAATAATATTTTTTTCTGGAATAGCTTCATAACGAAATAAGTCCCAATTTATAGTGAAATAAAGCCCAATAAACGTGAAATTATCCCCAATTTTCATTTTTCAATTTTTATTGGGGCTTACTTCATGTTCGTAATTGGGCGTTATTGCATTGGGGGTTATTTCATGTCGCCAAATTGTTATACTGAAAAAAAAAACTGTGATCAACAAAAAAAAAATGTGAAGCAACAAATTAAATTTAGTCAACTACTGTAATTTCCTTTTTGTACCAAAAAACATCAATCACCCTGTATTTTCCATATTTAAACCAGTCAAAAGCAGGGTCTTATAAACTTAAGTAAATGGTTTTGAAATAAATGGCCTCAACGTGAGTGGTATTAATATTTGAGTTGTTTTTTGCGTTTTCTTAGATTAAAAGGCAAAACAAGTCGTACCTTTTTTTTGACTTAGCAAATTCTGGTTCTATTAATATTCCTAACTTTTAGCAGTTGTTGGGTCAGTGTGTGAGAATGCAAATTGCGGGGAAAATTAATAAAAAAAAGTGGAATTAATCAAGTCGGATTTAAATGTTTTAATCCATGTTTGCTTTTGTTAATAGATTTGAATAATTTATTTACTCAAGAGTCATGGTACTTTTGAGACGTTTAGTTGTGATTAAAAAGTTTTTTGTAGTAATGTTTAAACAGCTGCTAGGATCTATAGAAAATTTTTTTAGAGAAAAATATTTCTATCGAAAATCTATAGAAAATTTTTCTATAGAAAAAAAATTCTAAAGTAAATTTTTTCTATAGAAAAAATTTCGATAGAAATATTTTTCTATAGAAAAAATTTCGATAGAATTATTTTTCTATAGAAAAAATTTCGATAGAAATATTTTTCTATAGAAAAAATTTCTATAGAAATATTTTTCTATAGAAAAAATTTCGATAGAAATATTTTTCTATAGAAAAAATTTCGATAGAAATATTTTTCTATAGAAAAAATTTCGACAGAAATATTTTTCTATAGAAAAAATTTCGATAGAAATATTTTTCTATAGAAAAAAATTCGATAGAAATAATTTTCTATAGAAAAAATTTCGATAGAAATATTTTTCTATAGAAAAAATTTCTATAGAAATATTTTTCTATAGAAAAAATTTCGATAGAAATATTTTTCTATAGAAAAAATTTCGATAGAAATATTTTTCTATAGAAAAAATTTCGATAGAAATATTTTTCTATAGAAAAAATTTCGATAGAAATATTTTTCTATAGAAAAAATTTCGATAGAAATATTTTTCTATAGAAAAAATTTCGATAGAAATATTTTTCTATAGAAAAAATTTCGATAGAAATATTTTTCTATAGAAAAAATTTCGATAGAAATATTTTTCTATAGAAAAAATTTCGATAGAAATATTTTTCTATAGAAAAAATTTCGATAGAAATATTTTTCTATAGAAAAAATTTCGATAGAAATATTTTTCTATAGAAAAAATTTCGATAGAAATATTTTTCTATAGAAAAAATTTCGATAGAAATATTTTTCTATAAAAAAAATTTCGATAGAAATATTTTTCTATAGAAAAAATTTCGATAGAAATATTTTTCTATAGAAAAAATTTCGATAGAAATATTTTTCTATAGAAAAAATTTCGATAGAAATATTTTTCTATAGAAAAAATTTCGATAGAAATATTTTTCTATAGAAAAAATTTCGATAGAAATATTTTTCTATAGAAAAAATTTCGATAGAAATATTTTTCTATAGAAAAAATTTCGATAGAAATATTTTTCTATAGAAAAAATTTCGATAGAAATATTTTTCTATAGAAAAAATTTCGATAGAAATATTTTTCTATAGAAAAAATTTCGATAGAAAAATTTTTCTATAGAAAAAATTTCGATAGAAATATTTTTCTATAGAAAAAATTTCGATAGAAATATTTTTCTATAGAAAAAATTTCGATAGAAATATTTTTCTATAGAAAAAATTTCGATAGAAATATTTTTCTATAGAAAAAATTTCGATAGAAATATTTTTCTATAGAAAAAATTTCGATAGAAATATTTTTCTACAGAAAAAATTTCGATAGAAATATTTTTCTATAGAAAAATTTTCTTTAGAAATATTTTTCTATAGAAAAATTTTCTTTAGAAATATTTTTCTGTAGAAAAATTTTCTTTAGAAATATTTTTCTGTAGAAAAATTTTCTTTAGAAATATTTTTCTATAGAAAAATTTTCTTCAGAAATATTTTTCTATAGAAAAAATTTCGATAGAAATATTTTTCTGTAGAAAAATTTTCTTTAGAAATATTTTTCTGTAGAAAAATTTTCTTTAGAAATATTTTTCTATAGAAAAAATTTCGATAGAAATATTTTTCTATAGAAAAAATTTCGATAGAAATATTTTTCTATAGAAAAAATTTCAATAGAAATATTTTTCTATAGAAAAAATTTCGATAGAAATATTTTTCTATAGAAAAAATTTCGATAGAAATATTTTTCTATAGAAAAAATTTCGATAGAAATATTTTCTATAGAAAAAATTTCGATAGAAATATTTTTCTATAGAAAAATTTTCTTTAGAAATATTTTTCTATAGAAAAATTTTCTTTAGAAATATTTTTCTATAGAAAAATTTTCTTTAGAAATATTTTTCTATAGAAAAATTTTCTTTAGAAATATTTTTCTATAGAAAAATTTTCTTTAGAAATATTTTTCTATAGAAAAATTTTCTTTAGAAATATTTTTCTATAGAAAAATTTTCTTTAGAAATTTTCTTTAGAAATATTTTTCTATAGAAAAATTTTCTTTAAAAATATTTTTCTATAGTAAAATTTTCTTGAGAAATATTTTTCTACAGAAAAATTTTCTTTAGAAATATTTTTCTATAGAAAAATTTTCTATAGAAATATTTTTCTATAGAAAAATTTTCTATAGAAATATTTTTCTATAGAAAAATTTTCTTTAGAAATATTTTTCTATAGAAAAATTTTCTTTAGAAATATTTTTCTATAGAAAAATTTTCTTTAGAAATATTTTTCTATAGAAAAATTTTCTTTAGAAATATTTTTCTATCGAAAAATTTTCTTTAGAAATATTTTTCTATAGAAAAATTTTCTTTAGTAATATTTTTCTATAGAAAAATTTTCTTTAGAGATATTTTTCTGGAGAAAAATTAGAATATTTTGAATTTTGCCCTAATATTTTACCATTAATTCTAACAAGCATATGTTGTTTTTTTCGAATTCGAACCACATTTTGAATTAGCTGCGCCCTCGTAGAAATGTGAAATAAATTTCTAAATTTAACAGAACTTGTCGTGGATATATAAAATTCGGCACAGTCGAATAAAACACTCTTACTTGTTAGGCTGCACACCGCCATAGATGATACCCTTCTCTTCTTTGTGGTGATATTTGCAACACATACACACCCACCTTAAAACTCTCGTTTCAATTTTTTATAAAAATATTTTTTTTTTTAAGAAAAACTGATATTAATATAAAATTTTTCTTTATAAAAAAATATTGATGTTAGTAAAAAATTATCTTATAGAAATAAAATCAAATGTTAACAAATGATTGATTTTTATTTACTGGCCTAAAGCTTGTGTCACATTTGCAGGCATAATTCTGACATATTTTAACAGAACATCAATTTACATTTCATATATTAAATAATTACTTACTTATTTTTGCCAAATATTTATATATTTATTTATTGAATCTTTCCGCAGTTTCTTTATAATAGCGACGGATTTTTAGCAGCCGCTGTTCAATGTAAAATAAATTGACATTATGACAACATTAAAATATAAGTGGCTTTCAAACATGCAACATGATTTATGATGTTGCAAAGGAACACATGTGTGTTGTAGTTTGATGATTAAAATTTTGCAAAAACATTTTGGCAAGATGAAAGTTTCTTTTTTTTTTCGGTTGTTCTTCTAAGAACTTATTTTCTAAAAATGTTGTTAGGAACATAAGTAAAGGATTAGGCTTTCTTTAAAATAAAAATTCTTGAAGCTAATCAAGACAAAATTATTAATGGGTTATGGCAAAAAAAATATGAACACTTGCGTCAAGTGTTAATGAGAAATGCTTTCATGAAGGTCAATAGGAAAATTTTTAAATTAAAATAGAATAAATGTGAAATATAAAAAAAAAATATATAAAATTCAATTTTGTTGCAACTACCGTTTATTTAGGCGTTTGCCATAAATATTTATTGAACGGAAATTTGATACTGACAAACTAATCAATTATATAAGTATAAAAAAATTCTTGCAAAATTTCTCTATTTAACACGTTGGGGAAAATTAATTGTTTAAATATCAAGAGTAACGAGTTATAAGATTAAATTGAGTACTCTACTATAGATCATGGTAACAGAAAAGTATAACAGCTTTTCTCTCGAAAAACTGACAGTATAACAGTTTTTCTAAAGTAAAAGTAACAGTATAACAGTTTTTCTTTAGGAAAAGGTGTCAGTATAACAGTTTTCATATAGAAAAAAGTGTCAGTATAAGAGTTTTTCTATAAAAAATGTCAGTATAACAGTTTTTCTAAAGTAAAAGTGTTAGTACAACAGTTTTCCTATTTTTCTATAAAAAACTGTCTTTGTGACAGTTTTCTGTTGAAAAAGTGTCCGTATAATAGTTTTCCGATTGAAAAAGTATACGAATTTTTCTATAGAAAAAATGTCGGCATAACAGTTTTTCTATAGAAAAAGTGTCGGCATAACAGTTTTTCTATAGAAAAAGTGTCGGCATAACAGTTTTTTTATAGAAAAAGTATTGGTATAACAGTTTTTCTATAGAAAAGTGTTGGTATAATAGTTTTTCTATTGAAAAAGTGTCGGTATACAATTTTTTTTTATTAAAAAGTGTCGGTATAACAGTTTTTCTATAGGAAAAGTGTTGGTATACCAGTTTTTCTATAGAAAAAGTGTCGGCATAGCAGTTTTTCTGTAAAAAAGTGTCGGTATAACAGTTTTTATATAGAAAAAGTGTCGGTATAACAGTTTCTCTATAGAAAAAGTGTCGGTATAACAGTTTTTTCCTAGAAAAGTGTCGGTATATCAGTTTTTCTATAGAAATGGTGTCGGCATAACAGTTTTTCTATAAATAGAAGTGCCAGTATAACACTTTTTCTATAGAAAATGTGTTAATATAACAGTTTTCAACAGAAAAAGTGTTGGTATAACAGTTTTTTTTTAGAAAAATTGTCAGTATGACAGTTTTTCTATAGAAAAATTGTCTGTATGACAGTTTTTCTATAGAAAAATTGTTAGTATGACAGTTTATTATAGAAAAATTGTCAGTATGACAGTTTTTCTATAGAAAAATTGTCAGTATGACAGTTTTTCTATAGAAAAATTGTCAGTATGACAGTTTTTCTATAGAAAAATTGTCAGTATGACAGTTTTTTATAGAAAAATTGTCAGTATGACAGTTTTTCTATAGAAAAATTGTCAGTATGACAGTTTTTCTGTAGAAAAATTGTCAGTATGACAGTTTTTCTATAGAAAAATTGTCAGTATGACAGTTTTTCTGTAGAAAAATTGTCAGTATGACAGTTTTTCTGTAGAAAAATTGTCAGTATGACAGTTTTTCTATAGAAAAATTGTCAGTATGACAGTTTTTCTATAGAAAAATTGTCAGTATGACAGTTTTTCTATAGAAAAATTGTCAGTATGACAGTTTTTCTATAGAAAAATTGTCAGTATGACAGTTTTTCTATAGAAAAATTGTCAGTATGACAGTTTTTCTATAGAAAAATTGTCAGTATGACAGTTTTTCTATAGAAAAATTGTCAGTATGACAGTTTTTCTATAGAAAAATTGTCAGTATGACAGTTTTTCTATAGAAAAATTGTCAGTATGACAGTTTTTCTATAGAAAAATTGTCAGTATGACAGTTTTTCTATAGAAAAATTGTCAGTATGACAGTTTTTCTATAGAAAAATTGTCAGTATGACAGTTTTTCTATAGAAAAATTGTCAGTATGACAGTTTTTCTATAGGAAGAATAAAGTGTCGGTACAACAGTTTTTCTATAAAAAAAACTTAAACAGTTTTTTTCAGGGATTGCAAGACAAATCAATCATCAGAGTTTAAAATTAAACCGGGTATGGAGCAGCTTGGGCGAATCTAACTATTAAAAAATATTTTACCCTAATAGTGAAGGGTATAAAATAGTCGGTCTTAGTCGACTATGAAATTTCTTACTTGTTTTTATAGGAGTATATGATTCTATATTATTTACTGCTGCACAAATTTGTCATTGATTAATTTGACAAAACAACATGAGATGAAGTGTAATTAAAAATAAAAAAAAAAACATTAATATAAGTTATAATAAAGATATACACCGACACGATACAAAATTTAACTCTATGATAATTGTAATTTTAGAGATTTTTAAAGATAAGGCAATACAAATAAGTGAAAAGGATATAAATCATTAACATTTTTAATATAATAATGACTTAAGTCTTAACCAGATTTGGAGTAAAACACTTTTTAGATATTATTCTAGGAAAGTATGAACTTAGCTATTAATCACATATAATTCAAGCCAGGTTTTACTAAAATTTACAACAAAAAAAAAAAAAAAAAAAATTACACAACATCAATATACGCAAACAAGGAAATGTCTTAAGAATTTGACAAATTGTTGAACTTGTAAAAGTTTCCTAAAAAAAGAAATAAAATACATATTAACAAACTACAAATTCTAAGACTAAGAACTCCACAGACTCTAAACAGCACAAACCGTAACGAAAATTCTAGTTGAACATGTGCAAAACTTTTACGCATAAATCCCCAAAAGGAACAACTTCTGCAAACATTAACTGCAGCCAAATCATAGAAATCGTGTGTAAATCTATGGTCTAATGCTTTTTAATGCCTAAATAACTAAATTAATGATGATGGCTCTAGGAGTAACTGAAGTTGAAATTGAAGAATGGAGAAAACAATGAAAAGTAGTCAAAGAAATCTGAAAGTAAGAATAAGGAATCGTAATGACGCGACGCATGCGTAACAAGCTACAATATAATGATACATACAACTTAAGACCACATAAAAGTGGAAAGTTTTCTTTTTTGTTTTTCTTTTGTCTAGACAACCCATCATCCATTCCTCAAGGTGTTAAGTTGTTGAAAATTAAACTTAAAAATATGAATTTTGGTGCGAAATATAAAAATTCATTAAGGAAATTTTGTTTATGTTCGAGAGGGCGTTGACGAACAAGAATGTTAATACAATTTACTTGCTTGCAGTATTTTAAGTTTTTTAAAAAGAACATTTAATATTTGTGCTATCTATCATGTCTTGGGTTCAATATTAATTTCTTTATTTTAGAAGAAAAGACTATTATCCACAGAAAGTTCCTATGAAAAATTGTATTTCTCCGCAAAAGCTTTTACATATAAAGCTTTCATAACGTGTTTTTTTTTAAATTTTATTATTTTAAGTTCAACTGTTATACACACTTTTTTATAGAAAAAAAAAATGTAGTACCCAATTTTTTCTGTAGAAAAAACTATTGTACACATTTTTTTTATAGAAAAAACTCATATAAACAATTTTTTGTATAGAGAAGACTTAAATGCAAACATTTTCCTATAAAAAAACTGTAATAAAAAAGCCTCTTTAAAAAGTTTGTTTTCTGGAAAAATTTTTATTATAAGATTTTTTAGGTAGAAAATTTTTTGTTATAAAAATTTTTGTTATAAAAATTTTTCAATGAAAATTTTTCTTATTAAAATTTTTCTATAGAAAATTTTTCGTAAAAAAAATTTTCCTATAGAAAATTGTTATAAAAACGTTTTCAAAGGAAATTGTTATACAAATTTTTCTATAGACAATTTTTCGTTATTAAAATTCTCTTTCGGAAAATTTTTCTTTATTAATATTTTTGTATTGAAAATTTGTTGTTATAAAAATTTTTCTATAGAAAATTTTTCCATAGAAAACTTTTCGTTATAAAAAATTTTCTTTAGAAAATTTTTCGTTATAAAAAATTTTCTATAGAAAATTTTTCGTTATAAAAAATTTTCTATAGCAAATTTTTCGTTATAAATATTTTAAGCTTAAATTTCTTTATTTTTAATTATAATTTTTAATTATAAAAATTTTTTTGTAGAAAATTTTTTATTTTTGAAAATTTTTCTGTAGAAAATTTTTCATTATAAAAATTTGTCTATAGAAAATTTTTCGTTATAAAAATTTGTCTATAGAAAATTTTTCGTTATAAAAATTTGTGAAAAATTTTTTATAGAAAAATTTCTTTACGAAAAAATTTTCTATAGAAAAATTTTTATAGCGAAAATTTTTCTATAGAAAAACTTTTATAGCGAAAATTTTTCTATAGAAAAACTTTTATACCGAAAAATGTTCTATAGAAAAATTTTTATAATGAAAAATTTTGTATAGGAAAATTTGTATATCGAAAAATTTTCTATAGAAAAATTATTATACCGAAAAAATTTCTATAAAATAAAATAAAAATTTTTATAACGAAAAATTGTCTATAGAAAAATTTTTAAAACGAAAAATTTTCTATAGAAAAATTTTCTATAGAAAAATTTTTATACCGAAAAATTTTCTATAGAAAAATTTTTATACCGAAAACTTTTCTATAGAAAAATTTTTATATCGAAAAATTTTCTATAGAAAAATTTTTATACCAAAAATTTTTTATAATGAAAAATTTTGTATAGGAAAATTTGTATATCGAAAAATTTTCTATAGAAAAATTATTATACCGAAAAAATTTCTATAAAATAAAATAAAAATTTTTATAACGAAAAATTGTCTATAGAAAAATTTTTAAAACGAAAAATTTTCTATAGAAAAATTTTCTATAGAAAAATTTTTATACCGAAAAATTTTCTATAGAAAAATTTTTATACCGAAAACTTTTCTATAGAAAAATTTTTATATCGAAAAATTTTCTATAGAAAAATTTTTATACCAAAAATTTTTTTTCATAGAAAATTTTTCGTTATAAAAATTTTTCGGTATAAAAAATTTTCTATACAAAATTTTTTGATATATAAATTTTTCTATAGATAAATTTTCGTTTTTAAAATTTTCGTTTTAAAAATGTTTCGCTAGAAAATTTTTCGTAATATAAATTTTTTCAAAGAAAATTGTTTGTTATAAAAATTTTTCTATAGAAAATTTTTCGTTATCAAAATTTTTTCTATAGGAAATTGTTCACTATAAAAATTTTTTTATTATAAAAATTGGTCTATAGAAAATTTTTTGTTATGATCATTTTTCGTTATAAAAATTTTCTATAAAAAATTTTTTGTTATAAAAATTTTTCTATAGAAAATTTTTTGTTAAAAATTTTTTTATAGAATATTTTTAGTTATAAAAATTTTTCTATAGAAAATTTTTCGTTATAAAAATGTTTCTATAGAAAATTTTTCGTTATAACAATTTTTTTACACAAAATATGAAAAATTTTTTGTTAAAAAAATATTTCTACAGAAAATTTTTCGTTATAAAAATTTTTCTACAGAAAATTTTTTGTTATAAAAATTTTTCTATAGAAAATTTTTCGTTATAAAAATTTTTTTATAGAAAATTTTTCGTTAAAAAAAATTCTTTTATAGAAAAATTTTCGTTAGTTATAAAAATTTTTCTATAAAAAATATCTCGTTATAAATAATTTTCTATAGAAAATTTTTCCATATAAAAATTTTTCTATAGAAAATCTTTCGTTATAAAATTTTTTCTTTAGAAAATTTTTCGTTATAAAATTTTTTGTATAGAAAATTTTTTGATATAAAAGCTTTTTTATAGAAAAGTTTTCGTTATAAAAGCATTCATTTAGTAAACTTTTTGTTAAAAATTTATACTTAGAAAATTTTTTTATAAAAATTTTTCTGTAGACAATTTTTTTATAAAAATTTTTCTGTAGACAATTTTTTTTTTTAATAAAAATTTTTCTGTAGACAATTTTTTGTTATAAAAATTTTTCTATATAAATATTTTTCTATCGAAAATTTGTTGCAAAAAAAAAAGTTTTCTATATACAAAATTTTATACCGAAAAATTTTCTATAGAAAAAATTTTATATCATAAAAAAATTTTTTTTTTCAGGAAAATATTTTGTCATAGAAAATTTTTTGTATAAAAATTCTTCTTTAGAAAATGTTTCAATATAAATTTTTTTCTATAGAAAATTTTTCGTTATGAAAATTTTTGGTTATAAAAATCTTTCTATAAAAAATTTTCGTTATAAAAATTTCTTTATAGAAAATTTTTTATTAGTAATATATTTCTATTCAAATATTTTTATATCGAAAATTTTTCGTTATAAAATTTTTTTATACAATTTTTGTACAAAAAATTTTTCGGTATAAAATTTTTTCTATAGAACCTTTTTTATTACAAAAACATTTTCTGTAGGAAAATGTGTGTTATAAGAATTTTTCTATAGACAATTTTTGGTATTTAAAATTATTCTATAGTAAATTTTTCATTATGAAAAATTTTTTATAAAAAATTTTTCGTTTTAAAAATGTTTCTATATAAAAAAGTTTATAGAAAAAACTTTTTTATAAAAAAGTTTCTTATTTTTTTTTTAGAGAAATTGAAGTGTTTATAAAATCTTTTCCATGCAAATTTGAATATCGAAAAAATCCTTTTTCATAGATTTAATATGACATGTTTATATAGATTTTTTTTCTGCTTCATAGCTTCTCAATTTACTTCATTGTTTAATGGAAAAAAACTAAATTTTATTTTCTAGACATTTTACATGGTCAAAGCATTTTTTATTTGACTCTTAAGTTATTTGCAAAAAGGGCCTTTACGGAAACTTTAGACCAAAGAGCAAAACTCAACAGACTTGTAACTTGTCGTTTGGCATTAAAATAAAAACAGACAAGACAGAAGGATAGACAGACAGATAGACGGACGGATGGTTTAAAATTAATAGTAGTTTAGTTTCATGTTTATTTATTTAGTTTCTTGTTTTTTAGGTTATAAAGACTAAGATGATGACGACAAAGACCAAAGGCGGCGGTCACTTGGTCAGTTGGTTTCTTTGCGCAACTTCATTTTTCCACATTTTAGCCCATGGACAAAACTGAAGTTGCATAAATAAATAAATGCTATTTTTTTCCTTTATGTAGCTTTTGATTACAGTCATTGTGTGTGTTCCGAGTCAAAAGTACAGCAACAGGATTTTGGACACCATCTCGTAGACATAGCAAAATAAGCTTAAGGCTGGCAGGGTCGGTCTGTCTGTCGGTCTAGTCGCGGTTTATAAATACGAAATTTTATGTTTAATGGAATAGAAAATTTGTCTATAAACTATTCATTATCTTTAGGACAATTTAATTCCGATTGAAGCAATTCTTGTCATAATAATTTAAGTTTTGAACTGAAAGAAAAGGGTATAATGGAAACTAAAATTGTTGCAGTTTTATATAAGATAAGGGTGTATAAAAGTTTTTGGATATAAAATAGAAAAATTTTCTATAGAAAAATTTTTATAACAAAAAAATGTTCTCTAAAAATTTTTATAACAAAAAAATTTTCTATAAAAATTTTTATAACGAAAAATTTTCGATAGAAAAAATTCTATAACGAAAAATTTTCTATAGAAAATTTTTTATAACAAAAAATTTTGTATAGAAAAATTTTTATAACGAAAAATTTTTTACAGAATCATTTTTATAACGAAAAATTTTTTACAGAAAATTTATGTAACAAAAAAAAAAAAATTATACCGAAAAATTTTTAAAACGAAAAATTTTATAGAGAAAAATTTTATATAGAAAAATTTTGATAACGAAAATTTCTATAAAAAAAGTTTTATACCGAAAAATTTTCCGTAAACAAAATTTTATAACCAAAAATTTTCTATTGAAAAGTTTTTATAAAGAAAAAGTTGCTATAGAAAAGTTTTTATACCAAAAAATTTTCTATAGAAAAATTTTTATGCAGAAAAAATTTTCAATAGAAAAATTTTTATAAAAAGAAATTTTATTTATAACGAAAAAAATTCTATAGAAATATTTTTATAACGATAATTTCTAAAGAAAAAGTTTTATACCGAAAAGTTTCCTATAGGAAAAAATTCTATAAGCAAAAATTTTCTATAGAACAGTTTTTATGCCGAAAAAAACTTTCTATAGCAAAATTTTATACCGGAAAATTTTTTGTTAGCGGAATAATTTTTATAAACAAAAATTTTCTATAGGGCAATTTTTATACCAAAAATTTTCTATAGAAAAGTTTTTATAAAGAAAAAGTTGCTATATAAAAGTTTTTATACCAAAAGATTTTCTATAGAAACATTTTTATGCAGAAAAATTTTCTATAGAAAAAAAAATTTTATAACGAAAAATTTTCTATAGAGTAATTTTTATAACGATGATTTCTATAGAAAAATTTTTGTACCGAAAATTTTTTTATAGAAACATTTTTTTACGGAAAAATTTTCTATAGAAACATTTCTCTATAGAAAAACTTTTATACCGAAAAATGTTCTATAGAAAAATTTTTATAATGAAAAATTTTATATAGGACAATTTTTGTATTGAAAAATTTTCTATAGAAAAATTTTTATACCGAAAAATTTTCTATAGAAAAATGTTTATACCGAAAAATTTTCAATAGAAAAACTTTAATACCGAAAAATTTTCTATAGAAAAACTTTATAACCGAAAAACTTTCTATAGAAAAATTTTTATACCGAAAAATTTTCTATAGAAAAATTTTTATATCAAAAAATTTTCTATAGAAAAATTTTTATACCGAAAAATTTTCTATAGAAAAATTTTTATATTGAAAAATTTTCTATAGAAAAATTTTTATACCGAAAGATTTTCTATAGAAAAATTTTTATACCGAAAGATTTTCTATAGAAATTTTCTATAGAAAAATTTTTATACCGAAAAATTTTCTATAGAAAAATTTTTATACCGAAAGATTTTCTATAGAAAAATTTTTATACACAAAAATTTTCTATAGAAAAATTTTTATACCGAAAAATTTTCTTTAGAAAAATTTTTATACAGAAAAATTTTCGATAGAATAATTTTTTTACCGAAAAATTTTCTATAGAAAAATTTTTTTACCGAAAAATTTTCTATAGAAAAATTTTTTTACCGAAAAATTTTCTATAGAAAAATTTTACATAATGTGAGGTTTTCGCTCCGTCTAGAATTAGGGATAATCCTCCTGATGAGATGGTCTAACCAACCATCGAAACGCGTCGAGGAAAGGTTTCCCCACCAACATTTTTTGGTTTTATCAAAAAACTATTTATTACAATAATAAATAATTGGAATAAATTGGGATTCTTAGTGCAATACACTACAGTAAAACTTTTTAATTAAATGTTTGATGTCCCAAATTTTGATAAACCTTTTTAATAAAAATTTTTTTACTGAAAAATTTTCTATAGAAAAATTTTTTTACCGAAAAATTTTCTATAGAAAAATTTTTTTACCGAAAAATTTTCTATAGAACAATTTTTTTACCGAAAAATTTTCTATAGAAAAATTTTTTTACCGAAAAGTTTTCTATAGAAACATTTTTTTACCGAAAAATTTTCTATAGAAACATTTTTTTACCGAAAAATTTTCTATAGAAACATTTTTTTACCGAAAAATTTTCTATAGAAAATTTTTTTTACCGAAAGATTTTCTATAGAAAAATTTTTTTACCGAAAAATTTTCTATAGAAAAATTTTTTTACCGAAAAATTTTCTATAGAAAAATTTTTTTACTGAAAAATTTTCTATAGAAAAATTTTTTTACCGAAAAATTTTCTATAGAAAAAATTTTTACCAAAAATTTTCCAAAGAAAAATTTTAATAGCAAAAATTTTTTATAGAAAAACTTTTATACCGAAAAATGTTCTATAGAAAAATTTTTATAATGCAAAATTTTGTATAGGAAAATTTTTATATCGAAAAATTTTCTATAGAAAAATTTTTATACCGAAAAAATTTCTATAAAATAAAATAAAAATTTTTACAACGAAAAATTGTCTATAGAAAAATTTTTATACCGAAAAATTTTCTATAGAAAAATTTTATAATGAAAAATTTTCTATAGAAAAACTTTAATACCGCAAAATTTTTAATAGAAAAACTTTAAAACCGAAAAATTTTCTATAGAGAAATTTTTAAACCGAAAAGTTTTCTATAGAAACATTTTTATACCGAAAAATTTTCTATAGAATAATTTTTATACCGAAAAATTTTCTATAGAATAATTTTTATACCGAAAAATTTTCTATAGAAAAATTTTTATACCGAAAAATTTTCTATAGAAAAATTTTTATACCGAAAAATTTTCTATAGAAAAATTTTTATACCGAAAAATTTTCTATAGAAAAATTTTTATACCGAAAAATTTTCTATAAAAAAATTTTTATACCGAAAAATTTTTTATAGAAAAATTTTTATACCGAAAAATTTTCTATAGAAAAATTTTTATACCGAAAAATTTTCTATTGAATAATTTTTTTACTAAAAAATTTCCTATAGAATAATTTTTTTACTAAAAAATTGTCTATGGAAAAATTTTTATACCGAAAAATTTTCTATAGAAAAATTTTTTTACCGAAAAATTTTCTATAGAAAAATTTTTATACCGAAAAATTTTCTACAGAAAATTTTTTTACCGAAAAATTTTCTATAGAAAAATTTTTTTACCGAAAAATTTTCTATAGAAAATTTTTTTACCAAAAATTTTCCAAAGAAAAATTTTAATAGCAAAAATTTTTTATAGAAAAACTTTTATACCGAGAAATGTTCTATAGAAAAATTTTTATAATGTAAAATTTTGTATAGGAAAATTTTTATATCGAAAAATTTTCTATAGAAAAATTTTTATACCGAAAAAATTTCTATAAAATAAAATAAAATAAAAATTTTTACAACGAAAAATTGTCTATAGAAAAATTTTTATACCGAAAAATTTTCTATAGAAAAATTTTATAATGAAAAATTTTCTATAGAAAAACTTTAATACCGCAAAATTTTTAATAGAAAAACTTTAAAACCGAAAAATTTTCTATAGAGAAATTTTTATACCGAAAAGTTTTCTATAGAAACATTTTTATACCGAAAAATTTTTTATAGAATAATTTTTATACCGAAAAATTTTCTATAGAATAATTTTTATACCGAAAAATTTTCTATAGAAAAATTTTTATACCGAAAAATTTTCTATAGAAAAATTTTTATACCGAAAAATTTTCTATAAAAAAATTTTTATACCGAAAAATTTTCTATAGAAAAATTTTTATACCGAAAAATTTTCTATAGAAAAATTTTTATACCGAAAAATTTTCTATAGAAAAATTTTTATACCGAAAAATTTTCTATAGAATAATTTTTTTACTAAAAAATTTCCTAAAGAATAATTTTTTTACTAAAAAATTGTCTATGGAAAAATTTTTATACCGAAAAATTTTTATACCGAAAAATTTTCTATAGAAAAATTTTTTTACCGAAAAATTTTCTATAGAAAAATTTTTATACCGAAAAATTTTCTATAGAAAAATTTTTATACCGAAAAATTTTCTTTAGAAAATTTTTATACCGAAAAATTTTCTATAGAAAGGTTTTTGTATAGAAATTTTTTTATTATAAAAATTTTTCTATAGAAAATTTTTCGTTATAAAAATTTTGCGGTAGAAAATTTTTTTTATAAAAAAGTTTGTCATCATATAATGTAAAAAATTTGGTTATAAAAATTTTTTCTTAACAAATTTTTAGATATTAAAAAATTTTATAGACAAATTTTTTTGTGAATTCTTTTCCTTGATTTCAGGCTTTAGTTTACAGTTACTTTAAAATTGAAGAACTAAACAAAATTTTAAACATATTCTAATGTCTTTGCCTGTAAAACTATTAGCTGACTATTGTTTAAATATTCATACTTAGTTACGGAACTTAAACAATGAATTTAGCTTTTAATTCTTTTTTTTACAGATGTTCGTTCATTTTGTCTTGTTAAACAAAATTTAATACAAAATATTACTGACCCATTTATGTTAATATTTTTCAACATTTAAATGGGGAAAAACAAAGTTTTCCCAAGCATAAAGTATTTTTGTGACAAAAGTAAAAAAGAGGAAAAATCCTATTTTTTTCTTGGAGTTTGACTCCAACTTCATTATGGTTGATTAGTTGTTTACAATGAATTTACGCATGACCAGCTGCTGATGCTGCTGCCGCTGACGATGATGATTCGGGCTGAGTCTTTATGATTTCCAGCAAACAAATGAACATTAGAAGGAACTAACTACAATAAATATTTATTGTTAGAAATTTCTTTGTTCGTTTTGAGTTGAGCTTTGGTTTCTCTTCAGTTAAACATGCCACAGGTTAAAAAGGCTAAAATATAAAATCTTACAAATGTCATCTGATGTTTTGGGTTTGTATGATGAAAGTCATCGTTTTACAAGTCTCAGAAATGATAAAAGATATAAAAAAATAACTAATGAGGACTTAAAAATCTTTTCGCAAGTTAACAGGGAGCAACAGTTTTTTTTCTAATTTTTTGTTAAGTAAAAAGTATGTGATTTTTAATAGGTTTTCTCTTTAATGTTCACTTTTAATCTTGGTAATAATCTTGAAACAGCCCAATTTCTATAAAATGTGTAAACTTTGTAGGTCAAGTGCTAAAATTTGGTGAAAAAAAAAACAGAAGTGAAATAACTTGGTCAAAATTTTATAAACAAAAAGCTTTTGTAATGATTTCTATAGAAAATTGTTTATTACAAAAATTTTTCTTTAAACAATTTTTCATTACAAAAATTTTACTATAATAAATCTTTCATTATAAAATTTTTTCTTAAACATTTTTCCATAAACAACTTTTTATTATAAAAACTTTCGTATAGAAAATGTTCCATTACAAAAATTTTTCTATAGAAAAATTTTCATTATAAAAATTTTTCTATAGAAAAATTTTTATTAGAAAAATTTTCATTATAAAAATTTTTCTATAGAAAAATTTTCATTATAAAAATTTATCTATAGAAAAATTTTCATTAGAAAAATTTTTCTATAGAAAAATTTTCATTAGAAAAATTTTTCTATAGAAAAATTTTCATTAGAAAAATTTTTCTATAGAAAAATTTTCATTATTAAAATTTTTCTTTAGAAAAATTTTCATTATAAAAATTTTTCTATAGAAAAATTTTCATTATAAAAATTTTTCTATAGAAAAATTTTCATTATAAAAATTTTTCTATAGAAAAATTTTCATTATAAAAATTTTTCTATAGAAAAATTTTCGTTATAAAAATTTTTCTATAGAAAAATTTTCATTATAAAAATTTTTCTATAGAAAAATTTTCATTATAAAAATTTTTCTATAGAAAAATTTTCATTATAAAAATTTTTCTATAGAAAAATTTTCATTATAAAAATTTTTTTAGAGAAAAATTTTCATTATAAAAATTTTTCTATAGAAAAATTTTCATTATAAAAATTTTTCTATAGAAAAATTTTCATTATAAAAATTTTTCTATAGAAAAATTTTCATTATAAAAATTTTTCTATAGAAAAATTTTCATTATAAAAATTTTTCTATAGAAAATTTTTCATTATAAAAATTTTTCTATAGAAAAATTTTCATTATAAAAATTTTTCTATAGAAAATTTTTCATTATAAAAATTTTTCTATAGAAAAATTTTCATTATAAAAATTTTTCTATAGAAAAATTTTCATTATAAAAATTTTTCTATAGAAAAATTTTCATTATAAAAATTTTTCTATAGAAAAATTTTCATTATAAAAATTTTTCTATAAAAAAATTTTCATTATAAAAATTTTTCTATAGAAAAATTTTCATTATAAAAATTTTTCTATAGAAAAATTTTCATTATAAAAATTTTTCTATAGAAAAATTTTCATTATAAAAATTTTTCTATAGAAAAATTTTCATTATAAAAATTTTTCTATAGAAAAATTTTCATTATAAAAATTTTTCTATAGAAAAATTTTCATTATAAAAATTTTTCTATAGAAAAATTTTCATTATAAAAATTTTTCTATAGAAAAATTTTCATTATAAAAGTTTTTCTATAGAAAAATTTTAATTATAAAAATTTTTCTATAGAAAAATTTTCAATACAAAATTTTTTTTTTTTTAATTTTTATTATAAAAATTTTTCTATGGAAAAATTTTCATTATAAAAATTTTTCTATAGAAAAATTGTCACCAGAAAAATTTAACTATAAACTTTACTATATTGTCATTAGAAAATTTTTGTATAGAAAAATGGTCATTATAAAAATTTTTCTATAGAAAAATTTTTATTATAAAAATTTTTCTATAGAAAATTTTAAATTATAAAAATTTTTCTATAGAAAGTGTTTATTATTAAAAGTTTTTTAAAGGAAATTTCTTATTATAAAAATTTTTCTATAGAATATTTTTATTATAAAAATTTTTCTATACAAAATTTTTGATTATAAAAATTTTGCTATAGAAAATTTTTCATTTTAAAAATTTTTCTTTAGAAAATTCGTCTTTATAAATATGTTTCTATAGAATGTTTTTCAATACAAAAATTTTGCTATGGATAAAAATTTTTCTATAGAAAATTTTTGAACATAAAAGTTTTGCTATAGAAAGTTTTTTAATATAAAAATTTTAGTACTAATTAGTTTCGTACTTTATTTTTTCCATATGATTTTCAACTATAGTTAATTTTAAAAATACATACATATACATACAAACTGAACAAATTTAGCTTAAATATAAAATGCAAGTTTATCTTTTAAACAAACAAAAGACTTAAGAAACAAACTTGATTACTTTATGGCTCTTTCAGCTGCTAAAATATAATAAAAAGTTACAAAATTCACCTGTTTCTAAGTTTCTAACTCATTAAATCGCTCACATCGTTAAAGTCATAAACAAAATAAATAATGTTTATGTCATTTTAAATAATTTGTTAAAATTCTTAATTACTTAACATTTTGGCAGAAGAGAAATAGAAGTGAAAAACATAAAATTAACAAGACTTTTGTTTCCTTATAAGACTCTTAAAGAAGTTTATCATAAAATTTATAAATTTTCGTTATAAGAACTTTATACAGACAATTTTGCTATTGAGAATTTTTAGTTGCAAAAATTTGCCTTAGAAAATTTCTCATTATTAAAAAGTTTAATTGAAAATATCCGTTCAAAGATAAGAAGAAATTTTTAAAGAAAATTTTCAATAAAGAAGTTTCCAACGAAAATTTTTTTGTTAAAAAGTTTTACTGTAGTGTATTGCACTAAGATTCCAATATTTTGTCTCAGAATTTCCCATTAAAACTTTTTGTTATCAAAATTTGTTTTCGAAAATTTTTTATTATAAAAATTTTTGTAAAAAAAATTTTTCTTTAAAACAATTTTTCTTTATTACAACGAAAAATTTTTATAATGAAAAATTTTCTTTAGAAAAATTTTAAAATGAAAAATTTTCCATAGAAAAAAATTTATAACGAAAAATTTTCTTTATAAAAATTTTTATAACGAAAAATTTTCTATAGAAAAATTTGTATAACGAAAAATTTTCTACAGTAAAATTTTTATAACGAAAAATTTTCTATAGAAAAATCTTTGTAAAAAAAAAAAATTCTATAGAAAAATTTTTATAACGAAAAATTTTCCATAGAAAATTTTGTACAGAAAAATTTTTACAATGAAAAATTTTCTACAGAAATGATTTGATAACGAAAAATTTTCTATAGAAAAATTTTTATAACGAAAAATTTTCTATAGTAAAATTTTTATAACGAAAAATTTTCTATAGTAAAATTTTTATAACGAAAAATTTTCTATAGTAAAATTTTTATAACGAAAAATTTTCTATAGAAAAATTTTTAAAATGAAAAATTTTCTATAGAAAAATTTTTAAAATGAAAAATTTTCTATAGAAAAATTTTTATAACGAAAAATTTTCTACAGAAAAATTTGTATAACGAAAAATTTTCTATAGAAAAATTTGTATAACGAAAAATTTTCTACAGTAAAATTTATAACGAAAAATTTTCCATAGAAAATTTTGTCCAGAAAAATTTTTACAATGAAAAATTTTCTACAGAAACGATTTGATAACGAAAAATTTTCTATAGAAAAATTTTTATAATGAAATTTTTTTTTTAGAAAAATTTTTATAATGAAAAATTTTCTTTAGTAAAATTTTTATAATGAAAAATTTTTTTTAGAAAAAATTTTAAAATGAAAATTTTTGTGTACAAAAAAATTTATAACGAAAAATTTTCTTTATAAAAATTTTTATAACGAAAAATTTTTTATAGAAAAATTTTATAACGAAAAACTTTCTATAGAAAAATTTTTATAACGAAAAATTTTCTATAGAAAAATATTTAAAATCAAAAATTTTCTATAGAAAATGTTTATATAGAAATATATTCTATAGAAATATTTTTATAACGAAAAATTTTCTATAGAAATATTTTTATAACGAAAAATTTTCTATAGAAATATTTTTAAAACAAAAAATTTTAAATAGAAAATTTTTATAACGAAAAATTTTTTATAGAAAATTTTTATAACGAAAAATTTTCTACAGAAAAATGTTTATAACAAAAAATGTTCTACAGAAAAATATTTAGAACGAAAAATTTTCTATAAAAAAATGTTTATAAAGAAAAATTTTTATATCGAAAAATATTCGATAGAAAAATTTTGATAACGGGAAATTTTTAAAATGAAAAATTTTCTACAGGAAAATGTTTATAACGAAAAATTTTCTATAGAAAACGTTTATACCGAAAAATTTGCTATAAAATACGTTTATAACGAAAAATTTTCTATAAAAAAATTTTGATAACAAAAAATTTTCTATAGAAAAGTTTTTATAACGAAAAATTTTCTATAGAAAAGTTTTTATAACGAAAAATTTTCTATAGAAAAATTTTTATAACGAAAAAATTTCTATAGGGAAAGTTTTACAACGAAAAATTTTTTATAGAAAAATTTTTACAACGAAAAATTTTTTATAGAAAAATTTTTATAACGAAAAGTTTTCTATAGAAAAATTTTTATAACGAAAAATTTTCTATAGACAAATTTTTATAACGAAAAATTTTCTATAGAAAAATTTTTACAACAAAAAATTTTCTATAGAAAAATTCTTACAACCATAAATTTTCTATAGAAAAATTTTTAAAACGAAAATTTTCTATAGAAAAATTTTTAAAACGAAAAATTTTCGCAACAAAAATTTTGCAATAAAAATAATTTTTATATAGAATCATTTTTTATAAAAAATTTTTCAATTTCAAAATTTTGTATAGATAAATTTTCATTATAAAAATGTTTGTATGGAAAATTTTTGATTAAAAAATTTTTCTATCGAAAATTTTTTATTATTAAAATTTTTGTCTAAAGTTTTTGATTATAAAAAGTTTTCTTTGTATCAGTATACCAATTTGTATGAGGTTTGGAATAAATAGTGAAACAATAGTTGACATACATATAACACCCTACTTTTGTTTAAGGGTATGTGCTAATATGTTTTATAGAAAATTTGTCATTATAATATTTTTCCTGTTCATGTTTCCTATTTATTTACTTAAATTGAGCAAATTCTGCGAATGTGTATTTAACTATACATTGTTTCTTAGTCATTACTTTTATTCTCATATTTAAAAATTTAATGCATTTTAAAGCTAAAAATAAAATTTAATTACTTCACAGTCATAAAAACTTCTTTCTTTACGTTGCACTATTATTTTGAGGCATTTCAATTTCTTACAAGTTCTGGTTTCTCATAACTTGAGCTTGACTTAATTTGTTTCTTTTTATTTCTTTTTTTCATAATTTTGATCCTTTATCTATTTTGTTATTATTTTTGTAGTTTTGGCTTCATCACGTCGACTACATATTTTTAATGTCTATTACCTAGTTTATGGGTTGAAAAAGAGAAAAAAGGAACTGGTAAAACAAAAAACTTTATAGGCTTTTGGGTAACGAAACTAAAATTTTGTAACTTGTTGGTCGATCGGTGGGTTAGTGGCTTCTTCTTTATATGGCTTCTCACGCATTTCAGTCTTTGTCGTTTTAGCAACTCAACTTGTTTTTCAAAAAGCAAACAAAATAGTAAGTAGTTATTGCGGTCGGCAAAGGTCGACTATATAACACCGTAAACTACCGAAAATCGATTATCCAGAAATTGAGTCCCTTATATCAAATAAAAATTATTCTATAGAAAATTTTTCGTTATAAAAATTTTTCGTTATAAAAATTTTTCTGTAGAAAACTTTTTATTATAAAAAATTATCTATAGGAAATTTTTCATTATAAAAATTTTTCTATAGAAAATTTTTCATTGTAAACATTTTTCTATAGAAAACTTTTCTATAAAATATTTATAAAAACTTTGCTATTGGAATTTTTTTTTTTGTAGAAAATTTTTCATTATAAAAATTTCTCTATAGGAAATTTGTAATTACAAAAATTTCTCTATAGAAAATTTTTCATTATAAAAATTTTTCTATAGAAAATTTATCATTATAAAAATTTCTCTATAGAAAATTTGTCATTATGAAAATTTCTCTATAGAAAATTTTTCATTATAAAAATTTTTTTATAGAAAATTTTTGATTATAAATATTTTTCTATAGAAAATTTTTCATTATAAAAATTTTTCTATGCAAAATTTTTCATTATACAAATTTTTCTATGCAAAATTTTTCATTATAAAAATTTTTCTATAGAAAATTTTTCATTATAAAAATTTTTCATTTTAAAAATTTTTCTATAGAAAATTTTTCATTATAAAAGTTTTTCTATAGAAAATATTTCATTATAAACATTTTTGTGTAGAAAATTTTTTCTATAGAAAATTTTTTAATTTAAAAATTTTTCTATAGAAAATTTTTGATTACAAATTTGTCTATAGAAAATTTTTCATTATAAAATTTTTCTATAGAAAATATTTCATTATAAACATTTTTGTGTAGAAAATTTTTTCTATAGAAAATTTTTTAATTTAAAAATTTTTCTATAGAAAATTTTTGTTTACAAATTTGTCTATAGAAAATTTTTCATTATAAAATTTTTCTATAGAAAATATTTCATTATAAACATTTTTCATTATAAAATTTTTTCTATAGAAAATTTTTTAATTTAAAAATTTTTCTATAGAAAATTTTTGATTACAAATTTGTCTATAGAAAATTTTTCATTATAAAATTTTTCTATAGAAAATTTTTCATTATAAAATTTTTCTAAAGAAAATTTTTCATTATTAACATTTTTCTATAGAAAATTTTTGATTATACACATTTTTAATAGATAATTTTTGATTATAAAAGTTTTTCTATTAAAAATTTATCATTACAAAAATTTTTCTATAGCAAATTTTCTCGTTCTAAAATTTTTCATTATAAAAATGTTTCTATTAAATTTTTTGTTATAAAGATTTTTCTATAGAAAATTTTTCATTATAAAAATTTTGCTACATAATATTTTTCTTTAGAATTTTTTATATTATACAATTTTTCCACAGACATTTTTTTTATAAAAAATTTTTCTACAGAAAATCTTTTATCATAAAAATTTTTTTATTGATAATTTTTCATTTCATTTTCTAGAGAAAGTTTTTCATTATAAAATTTTTTTCATAGAAAATTTTTTATTATAAAAATTTGTCTATAGAAAATGTTTCATTATAAAAATTTTTCTATAGAAAATTTTTCTATGGAAAATTTTTCAATACAAAAATTTCTCTATAGACAATTTTTCATTTTACAAATTTTTCTATAGAAAATTTTTGATTATATAAATTTTTCTATTGAAAATTTTTCATTATAAAAAATTTCTATGCAAAATTTTTCATTTTAAAAATGTTTTCTTTACAAAAATTTTTCTTTGAAGATTTTTCTATAGTATATTTTATTATAAAATTTTTCCATTGAAAATTTTTTGTTACAAAATGTTTTCTTAAGAAATTTTTTTCATTATAAAAATTTTCAATAGAAAATTTTTCATCATAAAAATTTTTTTATAGATAAATTTTCATCGAAAACAAATTTGTATAGAAAACTTTTCATCATAAAAATTTTTCTATTCAAAATTATTCTTTATAAAATTTTTTCTATAGAAAATTTTTCTTTACAAAAATTTTTCTATAGGAAATTTTTCATTATAAAAATTTTTTTATAGAAAACTTTTCTTTAGAAAAATTTTTCTATGGGAAATTTTTCATTAAAATAACTGTTCTACAAAAAAATGTTCATAAAAAAATATTTTCTATGGACAATTTTTCATTATATTTTCCCATAGAAAATTTTGCTTTATAAAAATTTTTCTATAAAAAATTTTTTAATATAAAAATTTTTCTATAAAAGAATATAAAAATTTTTCTTAATACAATTTTTTCTATTGAAAATTTTTCTTTATAAAAATTTTTCTATAGAAAATTTTTATTATAAAAATTTTTCTTTATAAAAATTTTTTTTATAGAAAAATTTTTAATATAAAAAATTTTCTTTAGAAAATTTTGCTTTATTAAAATTTTTCTTTATAATATTTCTATAGAAAATATATCTTCATAAAAATTTTCTATACCAAAGTTTTCTTTATAAAAATTTTTCTATAAAAAAATGTTCATTATAAAAAATTTCGATGGACAATTTATATATTTTTCTTTACAAAAATTTTTTTATAGAAAATTTTTTAATATCTATCTAAAATTTTTCATTATACAAATTTTTCTTTAGAAAATTTTTCTTTATAAAAGTTTTTCTTTATAATATTTATATAGAAAATTTATCTTTATAAAAATTTTCTACAGAAAATGTTTCTATATAAAAATTTTT